>CM033650.1:20848370-21434999 GCA_019512145.1 Engystomops pustulosus | reverse complement strand
TATGGTGCCGAACAAAAAGATGGCTGGATCCAATCGTTATGAATGAATCGTTACATAACTTTAGAACCTCATTCCATTTGATCCCTTTTTTCACATGCTACGTGACCACAATGGACATGTAAACACTCTGATTAAAAAACTTGATTGATTAGATAGATAGATAGATAGATAGATAGATAGATAGATAGATTATAGAGATAGATGGATGGATAGATAGATAGATAGATAGATAGATAGATAGATAGAATAGATAGATAGGATAGATGGATAGAGAGAGCATAGATGGATATGAGAGAGATATGGAGGCGTAATGGTATGAAGAGATAGATATATAGATAGCAAGATATGAGAGATAGATAGATAGATAGATGAGATTAGATAGATAGATAGCCGATATGAGGAGATGATAGAGAGGATTAGATATATAGATAGATAGCTATGAGGAGATAGAGAGATATATTATGAGGAGATGGAGAGAATAGATAGATAGATAGATAGATAGATATGAGATAGATAGATGGATATGAGAGAGAGAGAGATAGATAGATATAGGAGAGAGATAGATGGTATGAGAGAGATAGATGGATATGAGAGAGATGAGAGAGATAAATGATATGAAAGGATAGATATATAGATAGATGATATGACGAAGATAATAGATAGATTAGAATATAGATAGATAGCATGAGATAGAGAGATAGATATATGAGAGAGTGGCGAGAGAGAGATAGATAGATAAGATAAGAAGATAGATAGATAGATTTTTAGAATAGATGATTAGATAGATAGATATGAGATAGATAGATGGATATGAAGAGGAGAAGAAGAGGATAGAAAGAGATAGAGAGATAGATGGATAGAAGGAGAGATAGGAATGATATGAGAGAGACATGGAGAGAGATAATGATATGAAGAGAGAGTAGATAGATATAGATAGATAGATATAAGAGAGATATGAGGAAGATGGATAGATAGGATAGATAGATAGATAGATAGATAGACCGATTATGAGAGAGATAGATGAGATAGATATATAGATAGATAGACTATGAGAGATAAGAAGGAGAGATAGATATGAGGAGAGATGGAGAGGAGCGATAGATAGATAGTAGATAGATTAGATAGATAGATAGATAGATAGATTAAGATAGATAGATATAGATAGTAGATGGATATGAGAGAGATAGAGATAAGAGAGATAGATGAGATTTATGAGAGAGATAGATGTAGATGAGATGATGAGAGGAGATAGCATGAGATATGAGTAGAGATATGAGAGAGATAAATAGATATGAGAGGAGATAGATATATAGATAGAATAGATAGAAGATAGAATATAGAGGATAGATAGATAGATGATAGAGACGGATAGAGGAGATTAGATAATATAGATAGATAGATATGAGAGATTGAGAGAGATAGATATCGAAGTGAGAGAGAGGAGAAATAGATAGATAGATAGATGATAGGAGAGATATGAGATTAATAGTATATAGGATTAAGATAGTAGATATGGAGATAGATAGCATAGATTAGCTATGAGAGAAGATAGATATTAGATTGAAGATAGATAGATAGATAGATAGATATGATAGATAGATAGATAGAGATACATAGATAGATAGATATTAGATAGATATTGATAGATAGATATGAGAGAGGAGAGAATAGATAGATATGAGAGAGATATGAGAGAGATAAATGGATATGAGAGAGATAGATATATAGATAGATAGATAGATATGAGAGATAGATAGATAGCTATGAGATAGATAGATATTAGATAGATAGATAGATAGATAGATAGATAGATAGATATTAGATAGATAGATAGATAGATAGATAGATAGATAGATAGATAGATATTAGATAGATAGATAGATAGATAGATAGATAGATAGATAGATAGAATTTCTCACCTCCTTTATAAAGTGGAACTGAGATTCTGGGATTCCATGGATGAGATTATCACTGCAGCACTTTTTAGGACTTCCATTTTCTGCTGCTTGTGACGAAAGATTGTTTAACATTTCTCTCACCGATGAAGGGTTAAGGTCCACATGGAAGTCCGCAGAAATTTTACAGTTATTTTTCACGTCAAACAGCGCTAAACTGACAAAAAATGGTTCAACCTGGGGCAAAGATACAAATACAACAGTAAAATAATACTTGCCGTGCAGCAACGATATATATACAGGCGGTCCCCTACTTAAGAACACCTGACTTACATACGACCCCTAGTTACAAACGGACCTCTGGATGTTGATAATTTACTGTACTTTAGCCTCAGGCTACAATAATAATCTGTAACAATTATGAAAGATGTCTGCAATTAAGATTTAATGTTAATCATGGTTCTTATGACAATCCTACATTTTTAAAGTCTGATTGTCACAAAGACCAAAAAAAAAATTGTCTGGGGTTACAATTATAAAATATACAGTTCTGACTTACATACAAATTCAACTTAAGAACAAACCTACAGAACCAATCTTGTATGTAACCCGGGGACTGCCTGTATAGAGATAGATATGAGGACCCCCGCCAATAAAAATCTTAATCACCAAACCAATCCCAATCAATATCCTCGTTGTATTTTTATAATATGACATTGCAATAACATAAGGAAATTTGGACCTTACTCTGTCAGCTGTAAATAACCACAAAACAATCAGCACTGTATTATCCTACATGGCAGGACATAGTAAGCGCTTACATTAGTCAGGGCTCCTTCACTATTCTCAGTCACATTCCCAAGTATATTAAAGCTCAGTTCCTGGCATTTGACTAAGAAATGGCGTCTGCTTTTCTCTTCGAATGGCCGTATGTCTGGCTCTATACCAGAGAAGTCCAGTCTCTAAAAACAGCACAAGAGAACAAAGCCTCAGTGAATGCACATAATACCAACATACAACAAATTACTGGAGATGTAATGCTGAAATATTCAGCTGGACAAGAATTCTCAATTTTTACAGTTCAAAATCCCTTCTTGATCATTGTAAAACCACGGTGCACACACTGGTAAGGATTTGTTAAGTTTATTAAAGGGGTTGTCCACTTTCGAATAACTGATATTGTTTGTGTAATGAAAAGTTATACAATTTTTCAGTATACTTGCTGTATCAATTCCTCGCAGTTTTCTAAATCTCTGCTTACTGTCATTGTAAAGGAAGCTTCATCAATTTACTTACTGTGGATAAAAAACAATCCCTGGTCATGTGATGTCACACAGGTGCATGGCTCGTTATAACACAGAGTAATCAGAATTGTGCGTTAACACGAGCCGTGCACCTGTGTGACATCACATGACCAGGGATATAATGAGCCATCCACCTCTGAGACATCACATGACCAGGGATATGAGACGTGCACCTGTGTGACATTACATGACCATGGAAATAATGTGCCGTGCACCTGTGTGACATCACATGACTGGGGACCATTCAACCCAAACCACAATGACATAGGCTGAGAGCATCACCTGCACATCAGGGTCGAATGAGAACAGGTTCTGGCGTCCTTCACTTCTGCTCAACTTATTTAACTGCTCCGTCTCTCTTCCATACTACAAACAAAGGGAGCAAATAATATTCAACAACATCCTGGTAAATATGCACATTCACGTTTTTAATTTCGTTTTTGAAGCCAAACCCATCTTAGTGCGCCTCGCTGTTTACTTTTACATACTTTGGATTAAAATGCTGTTGACAAAAAGGAAAAAAAAAAGAAAATCTACTATAAAAATATCAGCTCTCGCACTAAGACAAGACCTCAAAAAACACACTGGAAAATTGGTTTCCAGGCACGCTGTGTGTTATAACAACTGCTTCAGTTTCAGTCCAGCTACAGCATGTGATTCCAAGTCATAAAAGCTAATACCTTCACCAGCTCAGGATGCATGCTCTTCTCCAGGCTTTCCATGATGTTATCCAATTTCCCAGCACCACCGCCTTCATCATCTGTACATTAGAGGAAAGCAGATGTGAGTAGCAGACCCTTATGAAATTCCCTTAGCTCAGCATCAGCCTTGGATGCATTTTGTTTCTGGGTTACATTCTACCACATATCTGATGCCCATGTTTCCACTCCTATCCTGCAGTAATTTCCTACAGCGTGAAAAACATACCCAGCTGCTAAAATAAACCATTTACCAACTGATGCAAATTATTTTTACCTACCTCATAACCCAAGTGTAAAGTTTAAACCTGTCACCAGGATTGTGATTTTTAGCTGGTGACAGGTTCCAATAACCTATGCTAGGCTAATTTAAAAAAAGCCTTTTGAATCATTTCAGTAGATTACACTACTTTTATTCACATTACTTGGCTCCCTGCCAGCAGTGTGTGGTGAGTACCAGGTGGGGGGAGAAGTAGCCTGTGTGTGCCTGTGTCTCCTCATACATTCTTCCTATTCTCCACCCCATCCCCCTGTGGGGGAGAGGAGAAACACAGGCAAACACAGATTGCAGCTTCTCCCTCCCCAGGAACTCACAACCCGCTGCTGGCAGGGAGCCAAGTAATTTAAAATAAACTATTCCAAACTACTGAAATGATTCATAATGCTGACCAATGCGTTTTTAAAATCAGCATCGCAAAAGGGTATTGGAGCCTGTCAACAGCTAAAAACCACATTCCTGGTGAAGGGAGACTAAAGCAAGAAACTCCACCAGTTCAGATCTGACCTTGAGGTCTGAACTGGCAGAGTTTGGGCCCAGGTTTATTTTGAGGCTGGAGACTCTTGGTGAATACAGGGACAGGACAACCAGCTGGGGGGTGGGGGATTTAAGACTGGGGTTAAGTCTTAAGTCTCTGCCTGGAAAGACAATAGTTAAGTGAGTGTAAGATATTGACCAATGAGTTGGCTGTATCGTAAACTGCAGTGTGATTGGAGATGTGCTACCACCTGACCAGGAGAATAAAACCCCTGGCCAGTGGAAGCACAGGCCTCTTTACCACCAGCTCTCTTGAGAGCACATGCTCTTGGACCTCATGGTTGTTCTCAGGAGCCTTCTCTTGCTCTTTACCACAAGCTCTTGAGAACACATGCTCTTTAGAGTCTGCCAGCAGTCCAGACCACATGGTTTGAGTGAAGAGAGAGACAGTGTTCAGTACACCTTCAGTACTGACACAGAACCCAATCCAAGGACCAGAGAGAGGAGACTCCAATCCAGAGCTGAAGCTTCCACAGTTTGGACACAGCTCCATCTCAATCATCCCAGCCTGCATCTACTACCAGGCTGGTGCACTATTCCTGAGGACCACTCTCCAGGACCACTCCAGTACCTGTTGCTCAATAAAGAACCGTGAGTTGATTTGCACAGCGTTGCCTCCCTCTGATCCCTGTATACGGCTGTCACCACCACGGCTCCCCATCCATTACCCAGGGACCTATCTTATAGACACTCAGGGGTTGCCCCAGGGAGAACCAGTACATCAGCCTCTCACTCCATATTTCTTGCACACACCACCTGCTGGAGACCTGCCAGACTGTAGGACAGCCCTCCGGTCCCCATACCAAGCACCGTGACATCAGCGCGCCTTAGGCCGCAATAGCCAGCCACTCCGGTATTCTGGGTCCCGGCTTCCTCCAGGCCCCAAGAAAAGGCTAGGCCCCGGTGGGGGATGTTGCATTTGTGATTCCCTGCCTGTATGACTCGCGACAGGTAATTTGCATACCACAAGTGCATTTTTATAACTTTTATAACAATAATGAATTAGGGAGTGTTATTTTCAGAAAAGAGAGAATATAATGATCATGTTTGTGGTCCTTTCATAAGCTTCTGCTGAGAACCTAGCAGCGTATGGCCTCCCTGGATATTTTTCAGTAGCAATGAGTTTTATGTTGCAGAAAGAGTGACGGAAGAAATGATACAGATGCTACAATGTAAATGAGAATGAATCAGTAATGTTGCTGGTGCCAGAGGACCAGGCATCTTCATCTGCCTCATTAATGTGCCTTGCACATAACCATTATGATGCATCCATTATACCACATGCAGTAAAGTCAGCTCTTTAACCTTGAGTAGGATCTGCTGTGTATCTCTTCTCTTGCGCCAAGCTGTCAGTATTGAACTGAATGATCTTCTTCAATGTCTGCAACCACTCCTCCATTTCCTGTTCCGTCTCAGCTGCCAGATGATGGCTCGATTTATCCAGCATCCTCAACTCAAAAGCATTGCGACGCAGCTTTGGACACTACAGAGATCAAAAAAAGCTGGTCTGTTAATAGATCTTAAAAATACTGCAGTTTCCATATCAGCAATGCAGGACAAGAAATTTTACACAATGTGCAGTATATATCAGTGTCTCAGCAGTGTATAGAAATCCTATTTTTTACAGTTCCCTCTGATTTCATACGAAGATGTGTCTATTTTAAAGACCACTAATCCCCATCCACAGGATTGGTAACTAAAGCAAATACAATGAGCTTTCAATTCCTGTTTTATGCAGCTGAGTTATGCAGCTTTACAGTGTGGGCCGGGACAGGGTCAAAATTCATAGGAATGGCCACCACACTTTGTGTTTTTTTGTGATGTGTGTGTGTGTGTGTGTGTGTGTGTGTGGGGGTTAAGATAAGTAATAATATAACATATACTATAATAATATAATATAAAGGTAATTTGACAATACAGTGTATATCTATTAAAAGATCTGCTTCGCTTTCTTAAAAATAAAAAAGTTAAGCTCCTTGACCAATCTACTTTCCAGGATCTTTTTATGGACATGAATGAGGTAAAAACCATTTGTTAACCACGGACTTTACTTTATATTTCAAGAAAAAAGTGCAGAAAATGTAATAGATGTATCTTAATACATATAAAAAATATCCCGCCAACCACACATTAGAAAAATGAATAGAGTAAAGCTCCATTAATGACAGCTGTATTTATATACTAGAAGTCCTAGATCTGCCATTAAAATCAAACATGACAAACCAGGGACACTGACTTACATAAGGCCAGCAGCACACGTGGCATCTGAACCCGTTTTTGGTCTGTTTTTAAGCAGTCCGTTAAAAAATCCATGCGTTTTTTGAAAATGCATCTGTTTTTGACCAGTTTTACCAATTATCTTAATTACAACGTGTCAAAAACTGATGCGTTTTCAAAAGACGCATGGATTTTTTAACGGACTGCTTAAAAACGGCCCAAAAACTAGTTCAAAACGCCACGTGTGCCACCGGCCTTACTCTTCTTAGATCTGTTATCCATGTCCTCTTTCCTACTATAATAAACTTTTAAAATTATGATAATGAGTCTGAAGGGCACTGGGGGTGCCTTATAGCAGCTTATCAGGCTGTTACAATGTAAAATGAGCACTTTCCTGTTGTATGCTTAAACTGTCTCTTCTTTAGTAAGATCAGGAAGGGGGAGTGTGAAGTCCTGAGGGAGCAGGGAGGATGTGAGACCGTGTAATAGCCTGTGAAGCTACAGCATGGAGGAGTCTGGTAACAACCCCCCAAAAGCCCTATTGGCTCATTGACATAATTATAAAAGTTGATTTAAGAAGGAAGGATGCCAGGGATAAGAAATATAAGAACATAAGAATATAAGATGTCCTTTGGACATCAAAAACTGCATCTGAAAAACTATACGTGCCCTTAAAGTAGCAGACTGCTGGAAGGGAACATTTCTACCTATCATTTCAAAAGATGTCATTGCTAAAATCCCTTCCACCAATTCCTAAATCCTTAAAATCCCTTTTGGCTAGACAAAAGCATTCGCTCTAAAGAGGCCCTTCCAAACCTTAAAACAGCATTAGATAGGAGATCTGTCTCACTCTTAGAAGTGCACTATACTTTCCACTAAGCTGTTCCTTAGCCCATAGCCTCTGCTCTGAGTGACAGCTGCAGCATCTAACCAGGAGACTGCCGCAGACACCACCCAATGCCAAGAATTATACATTTGGAAACCATCTAGATAATAAATGTGGGAGCTTCACAGCCCACATAATAAGTTCTCTATATTAGTCATGCTGCTACTAAAAACTTTCATATACTTCCGCTAACACAAGTCTTCTATCTAATGCTGTATACTATTTTTTAGGGTTAATACCACAAACTGCAGATTGTCAGTGATCCAGAAATCTTGAGTGGGTTTTTTTCTTTATGATTTAAGTATTAGGAGGTGTCGGCTGAGCTGAGAGACAGATACTGATCAGCATCAGGATATTATTACAGTGGTTTGATAAGCACTAAGGACTTGAAGCACTAAGGTCATAAAACACCCTATAAACATCTTATTTGCGATTTCTTTACACTTCAAGAACAATGTCAGAGTATAGAACCATTTATTGGGAGGTATTACTATAGTTTGTCTAACTACAAGTGGCCTAGGACAACTCTGGTCTTGTTTTTATATATTTAGAAAAGCTTTGCCATTTTTCTCAATTTGCTTATCATTTCCCAGCCTTATGCAAAATTAAGACAATTACTTAGACTTATTTTATCTAGTATTTCCATTACAGGGTAACTACTGCTCAGAATGTCAAAATTAAGTCAACTAAGAAATAGGCTGCAAAAGCCAAAAACAGAATACAAAAAAAATATTTGGACATTTGCTGTTTTTTTTAGCTCTTGAATCATTAGGCTAAGACTCAAAGGCAAATGCAGGGTTTTCTCATGACTTATGTTAAAACTTCAACATTACTGGGACTAGTGACCTCAATGTTTCCTAGGAGTGGAGTAAGTTTGGCCAACTTGTAACAATTCCAAGAATCATGACATCGGGACAGATTTAAGAATGCGGCCTAGTAGCAAGTGCAAACTTAGACACAGAATTTAATAGGAACTTATGATGGGAATGCAGACTTCTCTATACCCAGCTTATTACACAGCAGAGGAAGCTGAGTAGAAGATGTTTTCTCCACGGAACTGGCAGAATTTTCTTCTGTAGTCTCCGCCAGTTTTCCAGCTGAGACTCTGGAGCTCATTTACTAAGGGTCGCGCTGGAGTTCACAGAAAGTGCATTGTCCGACGATCATGCACTCTGCCGCGATTCACTAAGAACGTACGCCCGATATCCTGCATGTGTCGCTTCCCTGCTCAGGTCCGACAGAGTTCACCATTTTAGTGTTGCATGTAAGTGCTTGGGCTTGCGACACGATTTGAATGTTAAATCCCGCACTCAGTCCGAATCAGTTGGATCATCCGACGACACGACCCCTAAATAGTGACGCATGGAAGCCAGCACATCTGCGCCAAAAAGGGTCACGTGCCACACAATCCCAGCGCAGACACTTGTTAAATACCTGTCCAAGCCGTGCAATATCCGAAAAAGGTGCAAATACGAAAGTGCGATCTGCGACTCTTAGTGAATGAGCCCTGATAAGCACGTCCGAGAGCAATCAATATATATTTGAGATTGATGCGGCTCATATATTGATTTGATAGTGGTTGGAACCCTGCATCTTATTTACTATATCAACTTATTACTAGGGGTGGTTTTGAATATACTTACTGCTAGAAGAGGTGTTTTGTTGGTCAACTTTACCTATCTGAGCCAACTACTTGTATGTTATATGTACGTGGTACATTTTTAATTGTTTTTATTGTTTCTACCATCTCCCTTTTGGAGGTAATTGTTTGCTTGAATAAAGATTTATCATATTTGTATCTTTCTTGCCTTTGACACACTCCTTTCCATTTTGTATAATATGAGAGCAGGAAGAGGTGAACAGTTTGTATACAGTGCCCTATCTTCAGACGCACTGTTATAGAGCAGGAGGAGCTAAACAGGTTGTAAATAGTGTCTTTACTGCAGGTAGCATATTATAGAGCAGGAAGAGCTGAGTAGATCTGCAGGCAGCATGAAGACATAGGGGGCTTTCATCATTGACTTTCCCACAGTTTTGACGTTTTTCTTTTCCCTTGCTGTGTATGTTGCGCCTTATTTATAAAGTGTCGGCACGAGAATATTGGTCCTTTTCCCACATTCACTCCTTTTTTAGGGTGCACAATTTGGGCGCAGCTTTGAAATCCCAACACTTTTCCTGCGCTTCTAGATTCGCAAAACTTTTGGCGCACACTTAGAGATGCAAAAAGGATGGTCAGTTCAGTCCATTTCTGGTCGTCCGCTAATTTATTAACTCCTTGCACCACAATATAACATCCCAGTGTAATTTACTGCACAATTTATGCACCAAAAACACGTAACCCTGCGCCAATATTAATAAATGCCCCCATGTTGTCTTATCTGCCTTTCCTAAGAACATAATACATTTGGTGTACGTCACACATTGCATTTTTTTTTGTAATAAACCTGCCCTATAGTTGGAATCTCTTGTGACAATCATACAGCTTTTGTCACAATAAGAAAACAATTTTTATCATTAATTGTCGCTGTGAAGCTCTAGTCCTTTTCCTTAGATATTCATTTACAAATCCTCTTTTAGTCAATCTCATTTATAATTCTTGTAATTTTATCATTTTTATGCTCTGTCATTGTTAATGAGCTCATACCAGCCAAACCAGAGACATTTATCTGTAGACAGAAGGGTTTCGGGGTTCTCCACTCCCATTACTATACAGCAGGATTACCAGATTAAACATCTTCTTCTACAAAAGCAGTAACATCAGAGTGCAAGAAATCTAAAGCAGCGACTTTAACTTCATATCCGATCAGTCTTAAGACTTGAAGTAAAGAAAAGCCTGTTCCATTACCTGAGTGACATCAATGCAGGAATCTAAGAAGATACAGCCTTTGGAATCCTTTGAAGATTTTTCATCCTTGTATGAGTTTAGGATGTAGGAGCCATCAGGCAGTTGAGTAAGGTAGAAATATTTCTTTCTGAACACCTATTGATGAAAGAAAAGTCACAAAAGTCTCCACGTCTCCTGTATGTACTTCAAACATGGAATACTGAAATTTTCCTTAAAGGAAATCTACCATCAAAATCCATCATGATAAACCAGGGACACTTACTCGTACATCCAGACACCAGGACTGTAATAATCTTTATATATTTGATACTCATGGCCTCCTTCCTTCTAATATCAACTTTTATATTTATGCTACAGTCACAAGGGCTCTGGAAGGGGTTACCAGAACCCATTTGTGCTCACAGACTGTTACGCTGTCTCACCCTCCAAGCAGCTTCCTCAGAACTTCCCCCCTCCCTCTGTGTGCTAAAGCTTCCTCTGCTGCAGTGAGATTCATGGAGGGGAAAGAAGGAGGGGGTGTGCTCAGGGGAGAAGGGGGAGGGTGAGACAGTGTAATAGCCTATGAAGCTATAGCACAAATGGACTCTGGTAAAACCTACAAGGCCTTCTGACGTAGCATCACTTTAAAAGTTGATCTCAGAAGGCAGGAGGTCATGGATAGTAAGTATATGAAGATTACTGCAGTCACGGTGCCTGGATGTACGAGTAAGTGTCATTGGTTTATTCATGATTGATTTTGATGGTAGATTAAATATATTTTATGAATAAATCCTAAGCATGTGGGAAAAATGTGTGATTGCAGGTGATCCAACCACTGGGACCCACTGGTATAATGGGAGAGCAAAGGTCCCCCTAAGCTACTCCACGCACTCCATTGACTTCTATGGGATTTCCTAAATGGCTTCCAGGACAACTGAAGAAGAAGTCTCATTTTTAAAGAGTAACTACTGAGGAATTTGTTCATGGTTGGAAAGTGACGCCACCCTAATTGGTTTTAAATGGAATGGAATAATTGCACTAATGTATAGGATAGCTGTGTAACTGGTCTATCCAAAACTGGGATATAAAAAGTTCTTGCAGTGGTCACAAAGATGTGATCAGGGATCTGACTTTTGCTAATTTTATAAAGAATCAGAAAAAAAAAATCACTTCGCATATTTGCACCCTAATTCAAAACGCATTAATAGGTTGGTTTAAGGAAAACATAAGCTACTTAGTGCAATTGCAATAGGATTGATTTGTATTACATTAACTGCACATGTCTGCCCGGAAGACTACATCTTCTCACTAACAGCACACCACTTCTTACTGTGCATTTATATCACAAACGATTCTGCTGGTCTGAATGATGCATTACGTATGGACATAGTTTACATTAAGGTAATTTATGCTACGATATGCAAAAATGCTTATCAATAGTTACCCAACGATCCAGACCCCACAATCTCTAGAATGAACCACTGCAGCATCTATACTAATTTCCTTGCAAGGTAAGAATGCCAATGGGATCTCCAACCTTTCATTATAATTAGCAATAGGAATTCCCAAATCTTGGACCCCATCCAAACATAATGTTAAAGTTTATCCCCATAAAAAGGATAATCAAAGTATAGAAGACCTGTTTGTTCACTAATGGATGGATACTTTTAAGTAACTGTGGCCATAATGCTGCAAAAACACGTTATATATGCATCTAGTGATCCAAAAAATTACAAGCAGTATCGAACTGGAGTCCATAGGCCCAACAGATTCTGGTATTCTGGGGCCCCTTCATTCATCAAATTCATCAAACCCTAGTAAATAGATTGTAGTAGCCTCCAAATGACCTCCAGACTTTAGTAATAGGGGTTCCACTAGAGCAGTGATGGCTAACCTATGGCACTGGTGCCAGAGGTGGCACTCAGAGCCCTTTCTGTGGGCACTCAGGCCATCACCAGAGATGACTCCAGGCATCTTCCTGCAGTCCCAGACAGCCCAGGACTTGCTGTGCACAGAGCTATTTTAAAGTGACAGCGCTACCTGGGACTATTTTCTGCTTTATTGGTGTCCTCAGGTGCTGATGTCAATGAAAACTGTGACAGAGAAGGAAGTATAAATCACAAATTACATTTCTGTGTTGGCACTCTGCGATAAATAAGCGGGTCTTTGTTGTAGTTTGGGCACTCGGTTTCTAAAAGGTTCGCCATCACTGCACTAGAGGCTCTTCTGGTGCTCCGGTGGGCCAGTCCAACAATGATTGGTCATTGGAGGGGAATTTATCATGACTTGTATCCCAGTTTTCTGGCCTATATGGTATGAAAATGCCATATATCTATGTGTGACTTTATGAGACTTTCACCCTATAAGTGGGTGTGGTGGGGCACACAGCGGAATACTGGCAGAGGTTATAGTTGAAATTAATATCAGGTTAGACATGGTGTAGTTTCAATTCCCTGTGAACACGCACTGTGGAACCTCTTGGTAATTCCATTGCATTGTATGCCGGTATGGAGGTTATTAAGACTGGTGCATTGGGTTTATTCAGATTTCGTGACTATTAGGTTTCCCTCACCTAAAGTGAAGTTATGACAGACACAGCAGACACAGATTATTTGAGGACAGTAATGTTGGTTTCACCCAGTCATAATATGGGTGCATTTCTGCCCCTAGTACCTAAACCCATGCTACTAACAGGTGGAAATTTACAATGCACTCACCGTAATTGAATGTCTAAGCAGCGAGCAGTGATCATTTACAGTAAATAGCATAATATGTCATTTTTATGTGCCATACAGAAAAGTTTTTAGGCATAGGTAGAGCAATGAATGATCAGTGTTAATAGTAGAATTGGACATGCTCCAAACACTGATGTGGGTTTTCTGCATTGCAGATGCCTCCTATAGAATATCTGCACGTAGCTCAGCGACACATATAATTTTCCAAACTAATAAGCTCCTGAACTTGATAAGAAAACCATGGCACATGATGTTTTTCATCAAAGTTGTTTCCCTAGAATCAAATCTGAGCACTTATCTACAATACAGGCAACATAGATTGTATTTAAAATGGGCTTTGTAAACTAGCCGGTGTATATGTCACCTTGGGCATA
Organism: Engystomops pustulosus; assembly: GCA_019512145.1. Taxonomy (NCBI): domain Eukaryota; kingdom Metazoa; phylum Chordata; class Amphibia; order Anura; family Leptodactylidae; genus Engystomops; species Engystomops pustulosus. Next base: position 21,421,252 of record CM033650.1, on the reverse strand, counting down.
TAGATATGTGTAGTGTGGGGTTCTAGGCTAAGGCTTAAGTGACCTTGTTGATGTATTGATTATTGATATTTTACCACTGTTTCTTAGTTCAGGACCCATTTACTTCCATTGAGTGCCGTTTAGTCTTGACAACAGACAAGCCTTAATTCCCTGGACACACATGCGTGATGTTACTAGGGTGATTTGAGCTCTGAGTAAGACTATGTTATCCGTGATCCTTCTTTTATAGAGATGACAACACATGACACAACATATTCCCAGGGGAAAGGGATAATGAACATATTACACATCATGAATTCACTGCACATGGAGATGACTGCAATAATATTGTATGTGAAACCTTGATCTTATAACTCTTTTCAATTCCTGTAACTATTATTTGACATATTATTGAATATTAGTGCCCATAGGCTGACATTTATTAAAGCCCCTGCGCCATTTATGTATTGCTGCTCTATTCTGCAGTGAAGGGGGGTGTTCCGGTGCTCACTCGGAACGTGCAACACATCAGGCAATGTCCGAAAGAATTGTGTCACACTCCCTATGTTAATGGTTTACCCAAAAAAGTTGGTGCACTCTGTCACAGAGGGGCGCTAGATTCATGAAGAACAGTCTCCACAATTCATGAATGTGTCGCACAGGCAAACCGCACCGACCACAGTTTGCACTATTTTTGATAAATGTAGGCCGCAATGCTCTTTCAGTACATTAACAAACACCAAACAATTAAGGGGAAACTATAATAGAAGAATTTCTATGCTTAGCCACCAGACAGTTTTGCAGATGCAAATACAGATGGAGCAATGTATCTACACTTGGGTGGGGATACATACATTGAGTTAGTTTTTGTACATCTTACCTTCATAGTGACAGGTATGGTGGTGCCTATATTGGCTTTATGCAGCCAGCCTTGCTTTATGACTCCACCTCTATGGGAGCAGAGTGATGATGAATCCTGCAGATAAATAACAATATATCTGTATATAATAGATGCTATGACAAAGTCTCGGTATGGCTACGTGTGCCACCTGACTTTGGGTCTAAGGGAAATCATGTTAATGAAAACATTTATGTGACTTATTAATGCTCCAATATTTTAGAACAAAGAGTCATAAGCTACTTTTACCCTTAAAAGGGTCTTCCGGTCACAACAATTTTGCCGGTATGCACATGATAAGGGAATACTTGCTGGTTGGCGGACCCCCACAGATGATGAGAACGATACATAAAATAAATGGAGCAGATGGTCACAGGTGAGCCCTGCTGCCCTTTTCATCTCTATGGTAGTAAAGGACATAGCCGAGTGATGTACATCGATACTCCTGTTATGCTCAACCTGCCACTCCATTAATTTGGGATCAAACAGACCCCCTTTCTCTTGATCAGTAGGAATCCCACTGTTGGGATCCCCACAATCAGCAAGTTCTCCCCTACCCTGTGGATAGGGCAAAACTTGTTGTGACAGCAATACCCCATTAAAGGAGTTTTCCCACAAAGATAAGTTAGGTCCTATCCACAGGATAGAGTCTAACTTGCTGATCAGTGTCTCAGTGCTGAGACCCAGCAGATCACGAAAATGAGGGGTCTGACGGAGCTGCTCCTCAGACTAATGGGGCAGACGGTCTTGCTTAACCAAATTGCAGAGCACCTCGCTCACCGATCTCCGGCAGCTCCATCAAGATTAATGGAGCAGAACGGTCATGCGCAGCTGTCTGCTCCACTACTCTTATGAGCGACGAGGGGTCAATCGGACCCCTCGTTTTCACAATCTGTGGGGGTCTCAGCACTGGGACCCTCACTGATCAGCAAGTTAGGCCCAATCCCGTGGATAGGGGCTAACTTGTCGTTGTGGAAAAACCCCTTAAAGGTTGCATATCCTGGGTATTCACTGCACTGAATCACTAAATGAATGTCCGCATCAATTCTGAAAATGGCTGCTTTTTGTCGTGACATTCAGCAGTTACCCCACCTGCGTCCCTGGACTTGGAGGTCAAGTAATGTTTTTACATGAGGATTATAATTAAAGACCCACCAAATAAATTTCCGCTTTGTAGGTTCATGTCCTTTCCCTATAACAGTATATTACATTTGATAAAGCCTATGAGAATAAGCACTATGCTGTTAGAGCAGATATAATCACACATGTTTACTAGTGATACTTTCATCACCCTTCCCTTACTATCTTTACTTAGGAAGGAATAAATCTAATACAACATCCGCCGAAAAATACTGAATTCAGTCCAGGTATTACCTCATCTTTTTCAAAGTCCTCATCTATCTCGAACACATGGCTGGGCGTCTTCTCTGGTTGAAAGGATTTGCTAAAAATGAGAAATAAAGCAATTACAATTTATTAATAACATAAATTGCAAGCAAAAAGCTACAGACACAATCCACGATGACAACAAAATGCATAATATTGTGAGAAAAAGCATAAAGTGAGAAAATGAGAAATAAAAAAAAAGATTCCATTTCCGAAACTTTGGCTTTTACTAAAAAAAAAAGTGTAATAAAAGTCTAATAATATTATGCACAATAAAGTCTTATCCACTATGCCAATGGATTGCATGAAATCCAATAAAAAGTTACATTGAGGTCCGGGTCTCCCACAACTTTTCTGATTTGATAAAATTCTGATAATAATTTGCCAGAACTATTATTGTTGACTCCTGACCATCCTAATGATTCACAATGAGATCTGCTGGGGGTTCTCTGGTGTCTGTCTAAAAACACATTCTGAATTTAAGAGTCTAAGAGTTTAAGAGTCTAAATTTTAGTGTGAAATTCTGGGGGTTTAAATTCCATAATCTGCTCTGGATTCTAAGTTTTGGGTCTGAATATAAAATTTTATTTTAGGTTGTATCAAAACTTTATTTGTAACTGCAAAAGGTGTCACTGAGTCAAGCAATCCCCTCCCTCCACAGAGTCTTCATAGTTTACAAAGTGCGGACAATATATAGAATATATTACGAAAAAAAAAGGGTGCTCCAGCAATACCACCCACTGCATGTCACTCCTTAACAAACTTAAACACACTGCAAGCCACAGATAAACTGAACCCAAATAAAGCCAAGGTGCCACTTGCAAATTGCTTGCAACCATGCAAAAGTGTCATTATGAACATGGGGGGCTCTGTTCTGGGGGATACATTGTTTCCTACCATATATTAATGAGAAATACTCATTAATACAGAAACTTGATACGATGAGCACTAATTATTAGCTTGATTTATGTCTAACATCTCAGATTTGATACACATAACTTACCAAGGCAAGGCTCGAAAATCCCCTGAATATTCCTCATATTTGTAGTTCACCACTTTCCAGTCCAAGCTGTAATACTTTATACACTAAAGTAACAGATATACAGAGAAATGATGACATTGTGCACTTACAGAGTGGGAAGAAAATTAACAATCAATGCAATATACTAAGCAAACTATGGACTTACTAGCCACCTGCATAAAGACTACAAGATAAGCCTGACCTACACACCAGCTTTATTTTTAAATATACAATCGACCTATACAGAATGCTAGAAGTTACAGCCTTTATATTATTCACAATTTTTCAGACATCAGAACAGAGATCTGTCCAAAATGGGCTAATGTACTGAGAATTCCTGTGTCCTCTTTATGGAAATTTACAGAAGTATTGTGCAAGAGAAAGGAACTGTACTGCTACATTACAGGACTTTAACTATTCTGATATCTCTAAAATCAAGATTGTAGCTTGTTTCTAATGATATCTGGCAGAATTGTGAATGCAGCTCTAGACAAATAGAGGGGCATTTATTTATTTCGGCGCAGGGTGGCGCTGAAACCGTGCTATATTTTTCAGGGGGATGCTTGTGCAAGGGATTAATGAATTGGTGCACAGTCTTAAAGATTTAGAACTCTCTAGACCAGCTTTTATCTGCTCTCTTTCTGTGCCACAAATTGCACCAAAAAAGATGGAAAAATAGAAGCACCAGAAAACTGGTGGATTCACAAGATGCGCCAACATTTTGCACCCAATAATAGAACAAGTCGAGAGTGTTGGAAAACAGCAACACTTAAAAAATTTAGGTACAAGAGGCACAGGATAAAAAACAGTGCCATATTACGTTTGAAAGGCCATAATGCATGACCCCCATAATGTCTGTAATGGACAGAAAATCCATTAAAAATATCAATGCATCTACAAAGTTCATTTACATTTCTACAATAAAAAGTAACTAAAAATAAAAAATATCTTATATACAGCAACAAATCTATTTACATTCTGATTCAAGATGCACAATCACATATTAAGTCTCCTTTCTTTACTGAATATCAGAATTGAGAAGTAGTAAAAAAAAAAGTAGTAAAATGAACGTTGGTAAAATCTTTAAAGGGAACCTACCACCACGATTCTACCTATAAAGGTAGAAGGGGTGGTAGGTGGATGAATGGGAAGTGAGGATAGCCCTTTTTTGGGCTAATCCTCACGTCCCGGGTGTCTTTTACAAAACTTTATTGGAGGCAAATGTAAATTTTTTTATGCGGCTACTGGGGCGTGGAGTAGCCAGACATGAGGCTACTAGTCGCGGCTACTCCATGCCCCAGTAGCCACGTTACTCCGCCTACCATTTAATCTTGCCTGCGCAATCTATCATATACAGCCAGGCCATACGCTACAACCGTATATGTTCAGACAAGAAAGATCTGGAAAAACACCTCCTGGAGCTCAGGTCTGAATTTCTCCAGTTGGGCTACAGACCAAAAGTGACTGATAACCAAATAGGTAAAGCATCAGCCATCAACAGAGATGATTTACTCAAATATAAGGAGACCCAACAGGAGGCCAGAGTGCCCCTAGTAGTCACTTACAGCCCACAACTGGAGATCCTACGTCACATTGCCAAGGAACCGATTCATAAAGACGCAAGAACAAAAGAAATATTTCCAGTCCCTCCTCTCCTGTCCTTCCGGCAACCACCAAACCTGAAACAACTGGTTGTCCGGAGTGCCCTGAGACCTCCATCAGAAAATGGCACCTCACCCTGCCTGCAAAGCAGGTGTAAAACATGCCAGCACATTTGCACGGGTGACCAGGTACCTGTACCTCAATCACAGCAGGTACATCAGATCAAGGGAACCTTTTCCTGCAGGTCCTCTAATGTGGTCTACCTTATCATGTGTCAGCAGTGTCCAACCACAGGCCTTTATGTTGGGGAAACAGGTCAGAGACTCCATCAACGTATGAACTCACACAGAGCTGATATTAAAAATGAAAGGAAAGATCTGCCAGTGGCTGCACATTTCTCCAGAGAGGACCACACTATGGAAGATTTGCAGATTACTATTTTAATGGGACATTTTAAGACACAGAGGGAAAGGAAAGAATGGGAGTATAAATTAATGAGGAGATTCAACACCTTGCAAAGTGGTCTTAACATTCATGCAGCTTCATGACCTCCTACCTCTGACCTGGAGGCCACAAGCAGATAAGAGCCAGGGCTCATGTATCTCGCCTCATAGGTTTTTAATGTTTTTATTGCCATCGTGTTGTAAATAAGATGTCCCTGTTTTTATCAATCTGTTGTTTTAGAGGGTTTTTTTTTTTTTTTGGTATAGGACAGGCAAAACGTTCTGACCAAAATATAAAATGATACAGCACTTTACCCCTTCCTAGACCAAGCACCTTTAAAGGAAGAATGTAAATCAGGTTTCCCTAAGCATGGGAATTTCTGGGATCCCTTAGATTACAGTAACTTGTAGATGGTTAGTTAACTTCAGGGTGTTGTCAGTGTTACATACCTCCTTTACAAAGAGACTCTTCGCTTTCTTTTCCGCATCCTCCGGAACCGTAGATTGGATGGTTCTGTGTTGGCGACCCACCGTGGAAATCTTGCAAAAGAAAAACCATGATAAGGAAGTAGATGTATATTTACTTATAAAAGATGAAAGGCTTGTGAACATTGTGCACTCACAAACACGTCCTCCATGGGGAACATCAGCATATCTCGATGTGGGTCACTGAAGATCTGAGCTTTTCTTTGGGAAATAACCGTCTCATAGTCTAAAGGTTCCACTATCCGGGCCTTCTCCTGCAAGGACAAAAGAAACACTAGATGAGTATATGCACTTGTACAAAAATGTAGAAACTTTCATTTTTTTTAATAGAGACTTTCTTTTGCCATCAAGGACTGCAGCCCTTGATACCGCGGCAGGCTAAGATCTTGATCCATCGTTACAATTCGGACAAAAACTTTTTAAGAGGCTGAATGACCAGATCATTCCTGCAAAGTGTGCGGTTGAAACCTAAGCCCAGACTGACTGCTCTTGAGAAAGTACTTTTGGCTGCCATGAAGTAGAAAAAAAAAGACGCAAGTGGAAAACATTTCTACACTTTAACGCACAAAACCAAGATAGTACATTTGCCTCTGCTGCACAATAAACTGTCTACGATTCCAGAATTATGTGTTTTTTCCTAGGGGGGAAAACTATCCAAATTTCCTATTTTGTACCGTGGCCTTTCTCCAACTTTTCTCACACTTTGCACGAACTCTGTGAATACGAGGCAGCTGTTAATAGCAGGATATTGGCAGATGATTGTGAGCTCTTATACAATGTATTCATCCATTAACAGCCAAAGGATACAGTTTAGTATAATGTGAATCAAGATTTTTGAAGGAGAAAGAACAACTAATGAAATAAGGCATGATTACAGGACACGCTAACACAGTATACATGCCTATTTATGTGTATATATGTATAAAAATCCTTACATTTTTTGCTTTCCTAGGAAGTTAGAGTGCTGCCTGAATATCATACTAAAAGTACATATACAATATGTATACAGTAGTTGTAGCAGAGGTGCATGCAGACACTAAAAATAATCACATGCATATTACAGGATAGGGCAGAACCTCAGAACCTTTGAGAGACTGAATGCCCAAACTACAAAAGAAACCCAATTATGTATTGCAATGTACCATCATGGTAATTTAAGCAGTAACTTATTGCTTTCAATCATATCAGCGTCCTGAGAACACCAATACAGTAGAAAGGAGGAGAAATTCTAATTATTATTGAAGCTTCCCTCCAGGGTCTCCTGTACAGGAAGAATTGCAGGGCCGAGAGAAGGAGCTCCAATAATTATCCAGCTCTGTCCACACCATCTCCCTCCTCAGGACGCCAAGTATGTGTCGCTTTAAAATAGCACTGATCATGGCACATCTTAGGTGGCATGGAACTGCAGGAGGAGGCCTACAGTTCTGTCTGGTGAACTCTGTGCTGGTACAGAGAAGACTCTGAGTGCCACCTCTGCTACCCAAGCCTAAGGTTTGCCACCCCTCGGTTAGTGGATAACCATTTGCGGAACTCTCCCAGATTAAGAGAGTGGTTTGATGTACTCCAAATTATTGGAGTGGCAGGTCGAGGATGCGCACTGCCACATTATTCACTATTTATGCCACTGACGGAAGTAATGGAGTGGGGCACTCGTCTATCTCTGTCAGTGCTATAGAGACGTGGAGTACATGTGTGACCTATTGCTCATTTGGGGGTACAACTGAAGCCCTTTTCTTGTAAATTTTTGAGGTCCTACTGCTGGGACCCCATTATTCAACAAGTTATCCCCTATCCTTGTTGTGAGCAGAATATTCTTCAAAATAAGGGGTCCAATTATGACCCCTTTAGAGCCATCAATCCTTAGGGGAGAGGCAAGTGTCCAGGGCATTGTATCCAAAACAATCAACTTCAGCGCACTTATTTGTAGCAAAAGGGCATTTTGCAATCAGGATACCTGTATGATCAACACTGAGGGTATCTTTACTAGCAGGCACTATATCTGATCACTCATACCTTCTATCATGACAAGGCCTGAATGAGGACGTCGCTGCTGATGTCCTCCAGATCAGGTGAATGGTCGACACTGAAAATATCAGTGGGGAGAGGTGAGTATAGCTTTATTTTTTTCTACCAATTGCAATGTAACCCCTTCAATAAAGACAAAACATATTTGCCATACAGATAATGCAACTTTTTCCCACAATTTCAGTTCTTGTCCTAAACTAAAAAATGATTGCAATCATTGTGGTTCTATTACCAGAGGCTTTAATATTTTATATAAGTCAGGCCAAAGTAATAAATAAATACTTAATACAACACAGATATTGTAAAATGTAATGTGATTCACTTATTTCCTTTTTTCATTGGAAACCAGTGGCATATAAAACAATATGTAACAGTTACAGAATGATGTATCTCCTTAGCAACGCAACAGAAACGTGACCCTGACTTCCATTTCCTGTGAAAAGCAGAAGTACTGTGTAAGTGTGTGAAAGTGTCCTTCTACCAAGGAGCAGATCTACAAGGTGTTTACAAGACTTCATGAATTACCAAGTTTATTTGGAAACCTGGACAAAAAAGGAAACTCTTGATGGGAGTCCATCAACTACGAATCACCAAACAGGTAAAAGCAGCATTGTGTACGGTACATTATAAGATTTCCCGATATACTTATCCTAGTGATGTATCACTTTAGAAACAATTCATTCAGCTTAGCATGCATTTAGCACTGCCCCTTTACACTGTGATTAAAAGAAATCTACGACTTTGCTCGCTCATCACCCGAAACACAGCCGGCCGAGTGATAGAACCCAGCAGTTTGCTGGGCAATAGACAATAAGTGCACATGCACGTGGTATGGGAGGAAGTGGGAAGCATATACAGCACGCAGGAGGCGTGCACAATTAGAAACCGCCGGAACACCCTGTGTAACATGCACAGGAGCAGCCGGCGTTAATTTACATAATTTGAAAAGCTTTTTTTGCAGAAAGAGCAAGGTTTTATCAATAATCAAAAAGAGATCCTGCATCACCATGTAGTCAGCTACAGCTAGGTATGCTTAGTTTAAATAGTCAATTTTAAAGTTGGAAACTTCCTCGAACAATTCCAATAGAAATAATGCATAGAAAACGGGTGAACAGCAAACGTGGCCACGCCCCTGAGGAACCGAGGAGTTCATTTCCATAACGATAAAGACTGAATTTCCTCTAAAATGAGAGATCACTAGGAATAGGAGTGAGTGTGTCTGGAAAGCTTATAAAGTGACCTACACAAAGCTAGTAGCACTTCTGAGGTGATTTGAGAGCTGGTAGACTCACGCTAAAACTTATTAAATAAAAACAGAATTGTGTAGGATGTTACATATGATTTCTAGACATACCTATCATATTTTCCCTTGATTTGTCATATTACATACATTCAGTTTTAATTTTTTTGACAAATTAGCTTTTTGGTACACCAGGTACATGGCCGTTTCTGCTGGTGAACCTGTTTTTTCCTCTCCATCTTGCCCAGCACCGACCATCAGCATCCCTTTGCTCAATGACACTCCTTTCAAAAAGAATAAAACAGGGGCAGAAAGAGAAAAATTGAATATTCTCCAAAATTACATATTGCTGGGAGCCAGGACAAGTATGTCGGTAGTGCTCTACACAATGCTGGTTTTATCTGTACGAGACTCCAGGCATTATCATTTCCAGGCAATATCATTGTAACAGATAATGTGCAAAAATCCCCATATACTACTATAATGTAGTATGGCATTAAACAGAAGAATCGATCAGACCCCTTAGGATTAAATGGAGTGTGAAAAATGGTAAAATTAAAAAAATAAAAAACCTAAACGTTCAAATCAGCACCCTTTCCCTAGTAAGAAAAATAAATAAACAATAAAAATCATAAAACATGTTAGGTATCATTGCATCCCAAAAGTCACAATCTATCAATTGCTGGACGTGAAAATAGTGGAAAATAGTGCCCAAATTTCAGAAAATGTTTCCACTTTTTTGTCATTTTAAAAACTCATAAAATGGCACTTTACACAGCTCCATATTAAAAAATGAGAAAACTTGCTATTCCTTTAATCGCACCAACCCAAAGAATAAAGGGGAGTTGTCATTTGAAGTGCCCAATGAAAGTCTCAAAAACTGTGCCCACAAGAAAATGTTGCAAAGGCATTTTTTTTTTCAAGTTCACTGTATTTGGAATTTTTTATCCTACTACCCAGTATATCGCATGTTTGCCTGTGTAGCGTGCAGGGGGGCGCCAGATTCAGGATTTTGGCGCACCTTTAACATAGGGCATGTGACATAATTCTGTTGGACACTGTATGACAAATATAGCGCACAGTCCGTCTGTGCACTGGAACACAGGATTTGTTGCGTTGGGTATAGTCTGGTGTCACAGACAATTTATAAATAACTCTGCAAGCAGTTTGCACTAAAAAGAACATGCAAAATCAGACAAAAAAAACTGGCCCTATTACCTTATGGTTCCATAAAAGAGATCCTATCCCTACTGTATTTATTGTCATGTAGAAAACGATCTTTTGCTATTGCATCATACATTGTATTGTTATGTATTGCTACAAATTAATTTACACTGAGTACCGTATATACCGGCGTATAAGACGACTTTTGAAGACAGAAAAATCTTCTGTCTTCTCTGGGGTCGTCTTATACGCCGGTAATCGTCTTATACGGCGGGTCCCGGTGCATGGAGAGGGCTCACGGGCTGAGCCCTCTCCATAGCCGGTAAGTCTTTGCTGCATATTGCAGCAAAGGCTTACCGGTAACACCCGTCGCGGGTGTTTTGCACACGATGGTGCCGGCAACGCCAAACGCTGCCGTCAGCCTCAAAAAAACAATCGGGGTGCATACTCACCCTCCGTGGCCCCATTCCGCGCGGATCGTCTTCGCGCAGTCTTCTTTCTTCTGATCCGGCGTCGCATGCTTTTCCCCCGGGCGCGCCTAGTTAGTAACAGCATCACAGCGGCGCGTCATACAGGCACCGTCCAGGGGAAAACAATGGCGGCGCCCGGCCGAAGACAGCGCCGAAGCCAGAGAGAACCCACCGACATCGGGGAGCAGCTCTGCAGGTCGGGGCCACCGGATGGTGAGGATATAAGTTTATTATTTTCTATTAATGCTGGGCTGTTGCTGTACACTACTGGGGGCAGTGCTGTTACTACTGGGGGCAGTGCTGTATACTACTGGGGCGTGCTGTACTACTGGGGGCTGTGCTGTATACTACTGGGGGCTGTGCTGTATCCTACTGGGGTCAGGCTGTAATACTACTGGGGGCTGTGCTGTATACTACTGGGGCTGTGCTGTATACTACTGGGGCTGTGCTGTTACTACTGGGGGCTGGGCTGTATACTCCTGGGGGCTGTGCTGTATACTACTGGGGGCTGTGCTGTATACTACTGGGGGCAGTGCTTTATACTCTACTGGGGCCATGCTTATACTACTGGGGCTGTGCTGTATACTACTACTACTGGGGCTTGCTGTATACTACTGTAACTACATGGGGGCTGTCTGTATACAACACGGGGGCAGTGCTGTATCTAGTGGGGGCTGTGCTGTATACTAACTAGGGGGGGTGCTGTCATCTACTGGGGGCAGTGTTTATACTACTGGGGGCTGTGCTGTCTCGAGGGTGTATACTACTGGGGGCTTTCTGTTACCTCTACTGGGGCTGTGCTTTCGTACTCCTGGGGTCTGTGCTGTACATACTGCCTGAGGGCCCTGTGCTGTATACTACGGGGCAGTGCGTGTATACTACTGGGGCGTGCTGTATACTCACTATACTTGGGTGCTTATGGCTGTTATACTACTGGGGGCTGTGCTGTCTACTACTCTGGCTGTGCTGTATACTACTTTTCTGTGCTGTATATCACGGGGGGCAGTGCTGTATACTAACTGGGGGCGTGCTATATCACTACTGGGGCTGGGCTGTATACTACTGGGCATTGCGTATACTACTGGGGGATACTACTGGGGCTGTTGCTGTATACTACTGGGGCTGTGCTGTATATACTGGGGGGGCTGTGCTGTATACTACTGGGGGCTGTGCTGTATATACTCTGGGGCTGTGCTGTATGGTTGTTTGTTGTTGTATGCCTTATGTTTATGAGCGACAGTTTTTCCTGCTATATACCTGCTGTCATAAAGAATTTAAATTATAAAAAGACCATGTTAAATTTTTAAATCTGTTTTTTTTTTAATTTTTAAACCGTGTTTTGTATCGTGAGGGAAAAGGGGTAGTCTTATACGGCGAATATATCTTAAACTCTATATTTTAACAGGAAAGAGGGGGGTCGTCTTATACAACCGGGTCGTCTTATACGCCGGAATATACGGTAACTGATTTTTGTTTCTTCTTCACATATTACCCCTCTACGCTACATGTTTGCCGCAATTCTACTGGTTTCCGCAATATACTACAATATACTCTTATTATTTACATAAAGTATGATTACAGAATTTACATGGGTTGTCTCATTAGAAAGGGCTCCTATCCAGCTACAACACCGATCAAGTGACAAGATTGGGTTCCAAATCCAGCACCTCCGGATAACTTTTGACAGGGGAAGTTAGAGCCAGTGAGCCGGACTTTTCACTTGCAACAGCCAACCCCATAATATTACCCTATCCATGCCAAGGTCAATAATGACTACAAAATCTAAATTGTGTGACTGAAGAAAGGCGAATAATAAGTCATCAAGAAAGTCAAATGTACCCTAAAAATGTAATCTAAACCAAACTCTTGCACAGTTCTATTTGAAAAAAAAAAAAAATTGTGGCTTTTGTCAAGAAACAAGCAGAAGAATAGCGGGGCAGCCTACCGCAGATGTCCACTGGTCTACCACTAATATAAACTACCCCTTACTGTAAATTTAGAAAAACTCCATGAGACCTAATCCAGGTCCAAATCTACAGGTCTACCGCTGCTCTGGAGTTATTTTGATTTCAGCTATTTTAGGAAGGACTTGTGTTATGTGTCCTATTTCCCAGGACATTCCTTCTTTCTTATACTGGAAATATTTCCGCACATCCATTGTCACATGCGCTGCATTCCTTCTGTTTAATAATATTTGGACCCTATATAAATCCACCTGACTAATAGCAGTATGAAGTAACTTTAAAAGAAACTTTACTTAGACTTTGACTTTGCTGCATCGCCTACTATAATATGATAATAAATACTTCACACTACAATTTATAACCCAGAAGAGCAAGACAAAAGCACAAAATTCCAATTACACCGCGCAGGGTTACATAGTAACAATTCAGTTTTTCACTTTCCGTTCCACCAATTGTGCAATCCACAAGCAACCATATAGGTCACAGTGGGGCACATTTACTTACCCGGCCCATTCGCGATCCAGCGGCGCGTTCTCTGCACAGGATTCGGGTCCGGCTGGGATTTAAGATGGTAGTTCCTCCGCCGTCCACCAGGTGGCGCTGCAGCCGCGAAATAATCTTAAACGCCCGGAATGCACCATCCCATAGCAGGTGAAGGGAGCGCTCCCCAGCGACACATTTTCGGTTTTTTAAATGCGCGGTTTTTTTCCGATACGTCGGGTTTTCGTTCAGCCCGCCCCACCCCAGTTTTCTGTCGCGCGCATGCCGGCCCCGATGCGCCAGCAATCCGATCGCGGCGTCCAAAACCCGGGGCAATTTCATGTACAAAGCGGCGCAAATCGGAAATATTCGGGTAACACGAGTCGGGAAAACGCGAATCGGGCCCTTATAAATGACCCCGGTGTCCACCAGTCGAGCAATGCCATAGTCTCCATAATGTTGTCTGATGTATGAGATTTTGTATTTTGCTAACTTAAAGGAAACCTACCAACCAACCACTGTTTCAGTGTTCATGGGATGAGCAGTGAAGCAAGGTGTAATTGTAACAACCACATGGTTGGTATGGATGTATCTGGAAACTAGAAGTGGAGTGCTGCTTGTTTGCGACTGCGCCGCAGGTTTCATATAAGTCTTTGTCGTAGCCAGGTCTTATCAACACCCTTAGGGGGCCGACTACTTGTAGCAAGAAGAGGAGTGGGTCACGTGACAAGTGAGTTTCCCCCATGGCCTTCCAGATGTAGATGACAGACCCCTGCAGATTGTGAGCAGAGGAGCCCATAATGGTAGCGGCATCCAGGGACACACACAGCAAACAGAGATCATCGTAAAAAAAAAACCCTCACAGTTCCTTCATAGAAGAACTTCAAACAGCAGCAAGTAACTCCTTTCTCTGAGGGCTAACAGAGCTGTGTGATGTTGGCTGTGGACTAGTAAAGCAGGAACTTCAACTCGCCTGGACCAATGGTCCACTGGCTGTCAAATAGCCGTCAGTGAGCCAGGTCGGCTCTGCTTGCATTAGCATGACAACCTGCAATCAGCTGAGTTATTTTATGGTTTGCTCAGTTCTGGAATGTTCTGAGTGCCACCAACCACATTCTGCAAAGCCTCACAAAAGATAGAGGTTACAGATATAATGTAATAAAACAGTTTACCCTTTCAGGTTACAAATACAGACATTCAAACAATGCAAAATGTAATGGCCTCTCCTGCCACTTGGTGTTATCCCATGCACGGCCTAAGGGTGGCATTTTGAATGCCTTTTTAGCTTTCCCGTTTTAAAGCAATCCTGAAGGGGTGATCAGTCCAATAAACTCGGAGGGGCAAGAATTCCAGTTTTAGAGTTAGTGATGGCCCAAGTCCAAGACATTCAATTCTGCCCAGGCTTCACCAGATACCAATTTATGTAGAGATTCAGGTGGACCAATCTCGCTGAACCCACATCAACTTTACACCTTTTTTTTCTCTGACACAGCAGACAGCAACAGGCAGATATGAGCTACAAAAATGTAAGTGGGTTTTACTTGATTTGTCCTACTAAGAAGTTTCGGAGGAAACGATTATATACTCAATTAATGTATACTCCGCGATTACGGCAATATAGTTATAAAAATGAGCTAATCATCTTTTATATATAAACTATATTACCGAATTATGGTGTAAAAGTTTATATGAAAGAAATCCTGAGGAACCTCTTAGTAGGACAACGTCACTATAATGTAAATAGATGATAGATGTCCTTTAAATGCACAAGACAGGACATTGCATGACATCTGTATTGTATATCTCTTCAATCCACACGCTGCCAGTCCTGCATGTAGCGGTAATATCCTCACCATCCAATGAATGTGCTCTTATGTGAAGCATACAAGTAGATGTCGTGAAGGCTGCTTTGTGGGTCATGAAAATACAATTGTATTTAGTAGACAGAAATAGCCTTCTGCTTTGAGTGATGATGAGTCCCTGGGGCTATGCGGAATCACATGCGGAATGTACAATACATCCCCCTGATGACCTTTTCCCATTCAGGCATGTCTCGTCCAAAACCTCACGGGCCATTTTATAGGTACACCTGTCTCAACTGCTCGTTAACACTTAATTTCTAATCAGCCAATCACATGGCGGCAACTCAGTGCATTTAGGCTGTAGACACTGTCAAGACATCTCCTGCAGTTCAACACCTAGCATCATTTATGGGGAAGAAGGTGATTTGATGCCTTTGACCGTGGCATGGTTGTTGTGCCAAGGGCTGGTCTGAGTATTTCAGAAACTGCTGACTACTGGGATTTTCACGCACAACCACTCTAGGGTTTACAGAGAATGGTCCGAAAAAGAAAAAACATCCAGTGAGCGGCAGTTCGTGGGCGGAAATGCCTTGTTGATGCCAAGGTCAGAGAGAATGGGCAGACTGGTTGGAGCTGATAGAAAGGCAACGTGACTCAAATCGCCACCCGTACAACCAAGTAGGGCAGAAGAGCATCTCTGAACGCACAGTAACGTCCGACTTTGAGGCAGTATGGGCTCAGCACAGAAACCACACCGGGTGCCACTCCTTTCAGCTAAGAACAGGAAACTGAGGCTACAATTTGCACAATCTCATCGAAATTGGACAGAAGAAGATTGAAAAAACGTTGCCTGGTCTGATGAGTCTCGATTTCTCTGCGACATTCGGATGTAGGGTCAGAATTTGGCTGTCAACACCATGAAAGCATGGATCCATCCTGCCTTGTATCAACGGTTTTCAGGCTGGTGGGGTGGTGTTCATGGTGTGGGGAATATTTTCTTGGCACTCTTTGGGTCCCTTGGTACCAATTTGAGCATCATTGCAACGCCACACAGCCTACCTGAGTATTGTTGCTGACCATGTCCATCCCTTTATACCACATAGTACCCACATCTGATGGCTACTTTCAGCAGGATAATGCGCCATGTCATAAAGCTGGAATCATCTCAACTGGTTTCTTGAACATGACAATGAGGTCACTGGACTCAAATGGCCTCCACATCCCAGATCTCTCAATCCAATAGAGCATCTTTGGGATTGTGGTGGAACGGGAGATTCGCATCATGGGAGCAGCCGACAAACTGCGCAACTGTGTGATGCCATCATGTCATATGGACCAAAATCTCTGAGGAATGCTTCCAGCACCTTGTTGAATCTATACCACGAAGAATTGAGGCAGTTCTGAAGGCAAAAGGGGGTCCAACCCGTTACTAGCATGGTGTACCTAATAAAGTGGCCGGTGAGTGTAGTTCACTAATGATAATATCTGCAAACATATAAAAATATGAATATGACTACTGGTTAATAGAATCATGTAAGAAGTAATGTAATTATCATCTATCCACTAGATACATAATAAATGCTGGATCGGTGGGGGTCCTGGCTGATCTTCAGAACAGAAGTCCAGTCACTTGTGTTGTCCAGTGCTGGATAGCAGCAGGTTGGGTATACACTTCCTGATTCTCCACTCAAAGCCTATGGCCCAAGGAAATGTATAAGTAGTCAAGCAAATTGGTAAAAAGTTGGGCCATTTATCACCTGTCTTATCAAATAAGTGATAACTATTTCCATCCAGCGCTACCTCAGGGAATTTAAGGGGTTTTCCCACCAAGCAAGTTAGGGCCTAACTTTCTAGTCAGTGATGAGACCCCCACCCACAGATTATATACTCAATTATAAATCTATACTCTGTGATTGTGGCAATATCACTATCACAATATCAATATTCGTGATTGCGACAGATCACAAGAACAGGGGGTGCGACGGGGTCCTCCGCTGGACCCCTCGTCGCTCTGCAATATGTATGGAAAACAGGCGGCCTCACATGACCATTCATCACCATGGAGCTGACGGAGATTGCCGGTTTCACCCTCCCCCTCTGCAACCTTCCACCCTTTCCTCTACCTGATGTAATCTCACTGCAGCAGAGGAAGTTTCAGCACACAGTGGGAGGAGGGAGTGTTACTGCACACTTTAACTGTCTTTGAAGCTGCAGCAAAGAGGGCCTCTGGTAACATTCCCAATGCCCTTTAGGCTCATTAGCATAATGGTAAATGTTGATTTTAGAAGGAAATAGGCAATGGACAAAACATATAAGAAGATTACCACAATAACGTTGCCTGCAACTTACTTTACACCCTGACAGAAAGAAAGTGACTTGTCTGTGCTGCTCTCTCACTCCTCAGCTCTCAGCCCCCACCTTTCTGCTCCTGTACAACTCCTCCACCCTGCTCCTTGGTTTATCATGCTTTATATTGATGGTAGATTACCTTTAAAATGGGCATTCAAAATTGAACAGCCCACTTTACAAAGAACACAGATTCCCCCTCATTTATTTGTAATCCAAAATTTCCCGCTGAAGTCTCTGCTAAATTACAGCTCTCTCACAAGAAAGTCAAAATCTCAAAGAGGTGTCAGATTATGGCTACATTCACATGACGGTGAGCTCACTGGGGCCATAACCCAGGTGTAGCACACGGCCTGGCCTCTTCATAGAAAGCTGAGTGACTGTGCTACAAATCTATATGTCCTATACTCAGCAGCGCGGCCACCCGGGTCTGAGAGTGAGCTCACCGCAACGTGACTGGGTGCCAAAGACCACTATGGGTCTATAGGAGGGGCAGGAGTGGCCAGGAAGCATAAGATCCCTATACAGCAGCTCAGGGAGAACTGAAAACATAGGGAGAGTCTACATAGGGGAAAATCTCAGTACACTGTGATTTTCCCAACATCTAGGCTTTGCATTAAGATGATTTTTGGGTGGTTGGTTGTTGGATTCTCACCATTTGAAGATGAGGAGTTAATTTTGGAAAGGTAATCAATATCTAATTCCTGGACATACCCTTTAAGAAACTTTTTACATTTTATCAAAGGCTATGCGAAAGTCCTAGAAAAAGGAAATCTCCAATGAAGTGAAAGAGAAGGGTTATACAGTATTGCAAAACTTGTTTACACAATGTGATCACATTGCCAGGTCATCTGATTAGCGCAGCAGCCAAAGCATCATGTAATAAGTTGTCTGAAACTATGGAAACGTAATAAATATGAGCGTTCAGACTGGAGCTACCTTGGGGTTACTGAGCTGGAGTGACATCACACATATGGGCTGTAAACTGGTTTTTCATCAGAATTGTAGCGGAATGGCTACCAGAAAAGTTTGAGAAAATGATGACTAGAGGAGCAGTTTTATAGGAGGACCTGTGGTGGTCAGGTCCCAAGAACCCCAATAGTCAATAGTACAAAAAAAAATCCCACAAGCCCGAATACACTCTGGCCCCCTGACTGGACTGGATTCTGTATACTTGGTACTCCCAGAGACATGGAGCCACTTGATTAGTAATGGGATTCTAACAAACATGGTACTGGAGATATGAAATTGTGGTTATATAATCATATGTTTGGGAGGGTTGTGCAGGTGACCCAGTGACCATTTAGGGCTCAGTGACAGGAAAGACATGGGTGACATCACTGTTCCTTCTCATATGACCACTCACTGGCCACAGCTGTCAATAGATCAAATGCAATTCTGGCCCTGCTGGGAATGTACCCAGTGGGCAACCCAAAAGAAATGAGAAGCTGAAGCGGGGTAAGTACTAATTACCCCTAAGAATTTTAAAGCTGACCACCCTCACCCTTCATTCAGCTTCCCTTCATGACCTAAGTATTGGCACTGGGGTCAGGAAAGGTTCACTACTATAGAAAAGCTACAAGGTACCATAAGCAGTGATGCTTCTATAGATTATTGGGGGTTATTACTAGAGATGAGCGAGTATACTCGTCCGAGCTTGAAGTACTCGAAACGGCTCGTTGCTCGGACGAGTATTTCCCCTGCTCGAGATCGAGCATTTAATTAAACAAACACAGTGAAGAACAATGAAGAATAGAATAAAAACAGTGAACACAGTGAACACAGGATCATTTAAGTGAAAAACACAGTGAAGAACACAGTGAAGAATAGATTACAGATGTTCGGCACATCTGCTTACTTGTCGGAAGATACACGCGGAACGGCAGCAGGGAGACATCGCGCACCAGGGAGACATCGGGCGCAGCAGGGAGACATCGGGCGCAGCAGGGAGACATCGGGCGCAGCAGAGACACATCGGGCGCAGCAGAGACACATCGGGCGCAGCAGGGAGACATCGGGCGCAGCAGGGAGACATCGGGCGCAGCAGGGAGACATCGGGCGCAGCAGGGAGACATCGCGCGCAGCAGGGAGACATCGCGCGCAGCAGGGAGACATCGCGCGCAGCAGGGAGACATCGCGCGCAGCAGGGAGACATCGGGCAGCAGGGAGACATCGGGGAGACTTCAGTGGAAGAAGAGGAGCGATCCCGGGACAGCGTATCTCCCGACAAGTAAGCAGATGTGCCGAACATCTGCAATCTATTCTTCACTGTGTTTTTCACTTAAATGATCCTGTGTTCACTGTTTTTATTCTATTCTTCACTGTTCTTCACATCTGCTAACTTGTCGGGAGATAATATACGCGTGGAACAGTGAAGAATAGATTGCAGATGTTTGCATACATCTGCTAACTTATCAGAAGACATTCTTTTTCAATTAAATAACACATTTTATTCCCGAACCATGGTCCCTTTGAAAAATGCTCGAGTCTCCCATTGACTTCAATGGGGCTCGTTATTCGAGACGAGCACTCGAGCATCTGGAAAAGTTCGTCTCGAATAACGAGCATCCGAGCATTTTAGTGCTCGCTCATCTCTAGTTATTACTCATTGGTTTTGCAGGTCTTTTATGGTGTAAAAAAAGTCTCAGAAAAGTCGCATTGAGGTTTTTTTTTTTTTGCAACTTTTCATTGCTAAAAAGTTGCACAGGACTATCGGCGCAACTTAACTATTCGGGTGTAAACATAAGAGTACTGCTAGTGCAACCCTGTGCAAAGCCAGATCCATGACTTCCGACTTTTTCGTTCCTAAAGAAGTCGCATAAAAAGTTGCATAGTCACTCCAGTCTCCGGGTGGCTCATGTGCTGGGGCTTTTAATGCATTTTGCTCATAAAGCAAATAGAGCATAAGAACATTTATTAATGGGCCAAAGTCTCTTTAACTCTTTACGTAATAGTAGTGACCTGAAGTGACCTGCTGACCCGTGCCGTACTATTATGTCCTGCTACTGGCACCAGTTTTTGAAATTTTGGATCTTCTTGATCTCCTTATATTTGTTATTCACAGCCTCCTTCCTTCTAAAATCAACTTTGAGAATTATGTTAATGAGCTAGAAGGGCTCTGGTAGATGTTTTCAGAGACCATCATTGCTGTATCTTCACAGGCTGTTACAATGAGCAGAACATGTCTCACCCAACCCCCTGCTCTGTCCCTCCTCTTTCTCTGCCTGTCTAATCTAACAGTAGCAGGAAGTGGTCATTGCAAAAATTGCAAGAGGGGGGCTAATCTGCCCAAAGGCACCATAACCAAGAAGTAAAACTTAACTTTTATTAATAGTATATAAAAAGACGATGAACAAAAGTTGTGACTTAAAAACACAGGGCTACACCAATACAACGTGTATGATTGTACTAGTACCGGATAACCAGACTGATATCATATATGTCGTATTTGTATTAGTGGGGCAGGTCGTAGTTGTGGGTGATTGACTTCATATATCAGGTGAAGCGTGTATGCTCAATGTGGGATGTATATTTTGACTGTACAGGTGAATAGATCCAGAAGGTGCTGTCCGCACCTCTGGGTCAATTCAGTAGAATTTTTCCATCATACTACACAAATGGGTTATTAGGGAAGTGTTTATGTCACACTGTCTCCCTACAGGGGTCCCAGTATTGCATCTTCTGCGCTATCAATAGTACTAGACTACACTGTCAGCACCTGTGGGGTGGTGCAGCGTTGGATTCTGCCACCCTGCATACAGACTGTCAAATTTCCCAGTCACATCATACACCTAATTGAGCACAATCACAGCACACACTACTAACACTAATTCTAAACCTCCTCCTAGATAAATCTATATTCAAATTCACATGAAATTGGTTAACCCTGCTAATTAAAACTTGCTACTGAAGCCCCCCAACATGTTTCATCGAGTACACGGCTTCATTAGGGGTAATGGGCTTAGCTGGCTTAGGGGCTTAATGAGCTTAGGAAGTGGTCATTGTAACAGCCTTTGAAGCTACAGCACTGAGGGGCTCTGGAAAAACCTACCCGAGTCCCTTAGGCTCATTAGCATAATTGTACATATTCATGGTCTCCTTCCTTCTAAAAGCAATAACAAATATAAGATCACCACACGGTGCCTGGATCTATGAGTAATGTCCCTGGTTTATCCATCTTTGATTCCGATGTGAGATTTCCTAGAAGGCCGCACGCCACAATATAAAATCACAGTACAAAACAGCGCTAAAATCATATGCCAGAAAACAATACCTAGCGCCAAAAATTAATAAATGTGCCCATATTGGTTTAGTCTGCAACAAAACTATTTCTCATCCCTGGATTTACCTGAATATCCCATATAAAGACCATATGTAATGATGGAGACTGACAGAATTTTTTTTGAGTCATTTCCTGAACCTTTATGCCAAAAGTTTGTGAAAAATGACAGAACGTTTTCCAAAAACTCACAAAGAGATGCGATTTTGCAACACTTCTGCTTTATACGGATATGATACCAGGATATACATCTGTAAATGACACCATTTCCTACCACAGACACACGAGTTACTCGTAGCGCTGCTATGTCGCAGGTCTGTGGTAAGTGACATGGCGGTCCACTGAGCCAAGTAGCCCAATCCGGTGCGGTCCCAGTAGCCTCAGCTGCTGCAGCATCTCCTCAGCTCAGCATCTCCTCAGCCAGGGTGTGGCTGCCATCAAACCAGAAACAACAAAGATGTGGCCAGCACATGGAGGAGAGGACAGCCAGGTCCTCAGCACCCTGCACCCACCCCTCCTCCCCCCAGCACCCAATATTACAAGACAAGAGAAGTTCTGTCAGGCGGATACAATGTAACCACAGCTCAATACAAACTTCCTGCACAATGATATCCCCAGGGTGGCGGCACTATGCTCTGTGGTGGGGATAGGACCTGGGCTAGTGATGAGGGAAGGGGCAGCTCTGGGCTATGATGGACACTCACCAGTATAACCGAGCTCCTCACAGCCTCAGACACACTCTGCCTCAGCTCTGCCGCTGTCCCGGGCTTGCTGAGCCTCTTGGTGAATTTCCTCACTTCTGCCATGTTTCAGGCTAGGTGACACAGAGGAGCCCGGGTGTCCCTGCGCCAGAGAGGGACTACTACTGCTGCTGCTGCTGTGTGTGACACTCCGGGCTCTGCTCTCCCTCACACTCCTCTCTGCTGCTCCTCCTCCTCCTGCTCAGTCACAGCCTTATCATAGTGAGGAGAGGCTGCTGAGGGCTGAGCCACTGACAAGACACCACACACTCACTCTATAGGAAGTTTTGGGGAATCACTATTTAAAGGGGAACCACACAGAGACACATGACAACTCTTCTAATATATCTTGTATCTTCTTTAAAAGATTTTATTAAATTTCACCCCAATTTACCTAAGCCTTGCCTAAAAAAACTGTCATAATTGGGAGATATATGAGAGACAAGATCCATATTAGCCAAAGCAACCAATCACTGCGCAGATTTGTATATATTTATTTATTGTATATTTTATTTATTTTTTATTTATTTATAACATGCGATATTAGAGATGAAAGCTGGAACGTAATTGGTTTAGAAGGTTTTTCATTTCGCCAGTTTTGTATCATTTTGCCCCAAATTGTTGAACGATCATTGTAGCGACTTGTGAGAGATGAAGGAATTAGAACTGATAATAAACAATAAATGGGGGAGATTTACTTACCCGTCCTGATGCGTTCCCCAAAAGTGCACTGTCAATGTATAATGTACTGTGCCGCGATTCACCAAGATCGTGCCCCCGATGTCCTGCATGTGTCGCTTCCCCGCTCAGGTCCGCCGGAGTTCATCATCTTCTTCCTGGTGTATGTAAGTGCATTGTCTTGTGTCACAAATTGAATCTTAAATCCCACGCTCAGTCCGAATCAGTTTGATCGTATTATCCTCCAAAACGCCTTCCTTTTATTTTATATTAAAACATTTTAAGGTGATTGGCCACCCAGCTCTACTCCATTTTTAATCCAATTTTATTGTGTTAAAAGGGGTGTGACCAACCGATTGGAGGCGTAACTTATGGAAAAAAGAAGGGTTTGAGGGTGTGTTCACACATTGGGGGACATTTACTATGGTGTTTCCGCCAGTTTTGTGGCGCTCTCACCACATGTTCTGCTCTCAGACCTATTTATTAGCTGTCGGGGACAGAAAAAATGACTTTTTCCGTCTGCTCCGACTCTTCTCTGAAAAGGGGCGTGGCTTTGGCGGAGTGGAAACTCAGACACAATGGGGGACATTTACTATGGCGTTTCCGCCAGTTTTGTGGCGCTCTCACCACATGTTCTGCTCTCCGACCTATTTATTAGCTGGCGGGGACAGAAAAAATGCCTTTTTCCGTCTGCTCCGACTCTTCTCCGAAAAGGGGCGTGGCTTTGGCGGAGTGGAAACTCAGACACAATTACTATGTGTCGCAGCCCTTTTTGGGCGGTGTAAACTGACGGAAAGTAGACCAAAAGAAAACTGGTCTAGCAGGGACTGATGGACACATTTCTGGTGCTCGGGACAGATTTTGTCCCAGGGACAGAAAATAGTCTCGGCGCCAGAAATGTCTCTGCACAGCTCTACAATATTAAATGTGTCTTCTTACCGAGAGCAGGTCGGTAACAAAGCCAATGCAGACACCGACACTGTAAGTAAATGTCCCCCAATTACTATGTGTCACAGCCATTTTTGGGCGCTGTAAACTGGCGGAAAGTAGACCAAAAGAAAACTGGTCTAGCAGGGACTGTTGGACATATTTCTGGTGCTCGGGACAGATTTTGGTCCCAGGGACAGAAAATGGTCTCGGGGACAGAAAATGGTCTCGGCGCCAGAAATGTCTCTGCACAGCTCTACAATATTAAATGTGTGTCTTCTTTCCGAGAGCAGGTCGGTAACAAAGCCAATGCAGACACCGACACTTTAAGTAAATGTCCCCCATTGAGTTTTTCAGATGCAGTTTGCGATGTTCAAATCAGGAGTGGAGTGAAAAAAAGAGCAGTATCACCTCTCAATGCTATGTTCTCATGCATTATGATCCACACCTGCTTTTGCCTTTAAAAACTGCATCTGAAAACCTGAACGTGTGAACACACTCTTAGGCCCCTTCCACACTTGCGTTGCAGATCACGTCAGAGTTTGATCAGGGTAGGATCAGGTTTTGGTCAGTGGAAAACGCACATTTTTCATCAGAGTTCAATCAGTTTTCAGTCAGAGTTTGTTCAGTGTCTCAGTTTTTCATGCGCGTTTTCAATGCAATTTCAATGTGTTTTTCATGCACAGGTAATGCGCGTGAAAGGACTCAGGACTGAGCTCTATCTTTTCTATGGCAATCGACGCGTGACTTGCAAAAGTAGAGCATGCTGAGATTTAAACGCGCGTTAAAAAAAAACCCGCGTGTGCGCGTGAAAAAAAATGCAAGTCTGAAAAGAGCCATTGGTTACAATGGGTCAGAGTGCAATGCAAGTTTTGCACGTCAAAAGCACGCGCAGAAAACGCGCGTTAAAAACGCAAGTGTGAAAGGGGCCTTAGTGTGTTGTCTGCTCTCAGCTAGGACCCAGCTCTTGTCTTTGACCTGAAAACAACCCCTCAATAGTAACAGCCTGGGGCTCTATTAAAACCCCCAGAGCCCTTCTGGCTCATTAGCATAATTTCAAAAGTTGATTTTGGAAAGAAGAAACATATAAGACTATTACCACAGTCACGGTGCCTGGATCTATGAGTAAGTGTCCCTGGTTTATCATGATGGATTTTGATGGAGAAGTTGCTATAAGCTGGTATGTGGTATATAGAGCGTAAGTCGACCAGGTTACCATCATTAAAGTACAGGTCATACATTTTGATTTAGTGACCTTTTTTGGTTGGTGTAATCTGCCATGATTTTAATTTACCAAATATTTTTTCAGTGCCACACCCAGAAATTGCTGCATTATGAAAATAACACATCAGAATGGAGCGTCCTGCCGCACTGCTTGTAATACACTACAAGTTTCCTTTTTGCCTCAGAGCCAACATCTGGCCTCGGGATGTTTTGGGAAAAGTTGAAAAACACTTGTATAAAAGCTGTAGTATATGTGCAGTGCTGTAAGAAACCAGAAATGTCTGAAATTATCGTAAAGGATTTAAACAAGAAGGGATTTGAGGTTTTCCAGATTTTTTGGCACTGATGGCGTCCTTTTCTTGGGATAGGTCCTCAGTAACAGATTTGTGGTGATCCAAAACTTGGGATCTACTTTGATCTGCAGGAATAACAATGAAGAAAAGTCAGAAGTACATTCCCATTCTCTGTATCTCAACTTCCACACACGTAAATATTGGGGCAAATTTACTTACCCGTCCTGCGCAGTTCTCGAAAGTGCATTGTCTGCCGAAAATGCACTGTGCCGCAATTCATTAAGATCGTGCGCCCGATATCCTGCATGTGTCGCTTCCCCGCTCAGGTCCGCCGGAGTTCACCTTCTTCTTCCTGGTGCATGTAAGTGCATTGTCTTGCGACACAATTTGAAAGTTAAATCGTCCAACGGTACGTTCCCGATTTCTGTCGAATGAAAGCGACAATCTGATCGTGTGCAAAACAATCCCCGTGCAAAGTCCTGTTAAATACCTGTCAAAGCTCCACGACTGTGAACAGTCCGAGAGTTCAATCCACGACCCTTAATAAATAAGCTCCAATATATCAGTAGTAGTTCCCAGGTCCGGCCACTACACAGTGGATGGAGCTAGACCTCATGCATCTTCTTACAAGAATCATCTTCTTCTTGTGCTACATTCAGCTGACGAATAGGGATTATGTGTAGGTCATCAATAACAAAAACCTGCAAAAGTCCTATAAAGAAAACAATGTTTGCCTTCATTTCATTTTGTCATAACTTACCGTACATACATATCTTTATATGTGTTACATCTTAGAGATGAGCAAATCTTTTTGTAGATTTTTTACAAGATCAATTTTCTGACACCAAATAAAATTCAATATTTTCGGACTCATTTTGGATGAACCAATGTTGCTACAATTACACTGGAAATATATCACCCAATCTAATCCTTTAAAACACAGGGTTTTTTTATATAAAGTTTTGTTCATTTTCCGAAAACATTTTCTTAAGGTTTAGTGTTAAGGTTAACCCTAATCCAAATTCTAACTATAACCCAAAGTTAAAACCTTAGGAGGTGTCATGAAAAATCGGTGTTTAAAAGAATTCTACCATCAAAAGCAACCATGAAAAAATCAATGACACTTATGGTACATTCACTCTAAGGCTGTAGCCGAGGTGAACAAGCTCTTGCTGGAAAGGAGAGAGAAACAAGCGGCCGGCGACGGTCACGATGTGGTGAGACGTTTGACTTGGTGCCATAGACGTCAATGGGGACCAATATGCGGCCACATATCAGTCCCCAATGTGTTCATGTGAATGAGCCCATACTCCAGACAATGTAACTTTGGTAATCTTCTTATACATTTTTGAAATTCTGCTAATGAGCTTGAAGGGCTCCTGGGGTGTTACAGTGATGCAGAATTATAGGCTGTTACACTGTGCTGAAGGACGCCACCCACTTTGTTCAGTAACTTGCTCTGTTGAAGTGCTGTGGGAAGAGGGGGACAGTGTAACAGCCTGAGAGGCTACAGCATGAAGGGAACTACCTTTATTTATATAGCGCTTACAGATTACACAGCGCTACACAGAGCTTGCCAAATGGGTCCCCAATGAGGCTCACAAATCTAATCAACCTACATATTGTATGTATGTTTTGGAGTGTGGGAAAAAAACCAGAGGAAACCAATGCAAACACAGAGAGGTCATACAAACTCTTTGCAGATGTTGACCCTGGGTCTTGTTGTCCTTGCGTTGTCTTCTGTTGGGTCTTTGGTTACCATTTCTGTGTCAAATTCTGGGGTCGTTCTGGTGGCCTCCCAGCCTCTCTGGAAAGTATGTGTATGACATTGGCACATGAGCTGCATATCTTCACTTTATTTGTGACCCTCATTTAAGGGAAGAATACCACCCTACATAAGCTGTCAAGCCAAATATGGTAATCCAAGATGAAGCCATGTAGCGTAGACGGCTCATACAAGCAGAGCCATATACTGTACAATACTCCGCCTGCTCCGCACACTTGGGGAATTTATTAATTTGTGGTGCTAGGTCTGATTTCTGGTGCTCGACTTTAGTGTCTTTGTGGCGCATGACCATTAGTAGAAATCTACATATACAAGTTCATCTGATGGTAGATTCCTACCCTCATCCCTAAATTGTATTTAACTATCTTGGTTATTTGCAAATTACCTTTAAAGGCTACTATTGTGTGGAGTTGTCTTGCAGAGTGCCGTGAGCTAAGGCTACTCCTCGCCCAAGTAACCTCTGCTGTTCCATCTGCACCTCCTCGTCGCATTACTTATCCCCCTCACGCCTGCGCACAAGCTCCTGTAGCGCTGCCGTCTTCATTGGAGGTAATGAGCAAGTCGAGACTGAAGATCGCAACGTGATGCTCTGCATAGGAAACAGTCTATGGCTACATTCACATGACCGTATGGGGGACATATGTACATCCCCCATAGAAAGCAATGTTCACGCTCTGTAAACGAGTAAAGATCAGTCGTAGCCGTGCGGGCGTACGTCAGTGTGCATATGGCCTAAGCAGAGAGCATATGCGTATCCGCCATAAGCGCAGACAGTGGCGCTCCCGGAGCTTGTGCGCAGCCGTTAGGGGATGAGAAGCGCAATGAGGTTGTGTAGGTAGATGGAACAGCAAAGACTATGGGGTGTAGAGCAGCCTTTGCTCCAGGCGCTAGGCAAGGCTACTCCATGCCCCAAAACCTCCCTATAAATAAGGAAATACTCTATAATATAATCCATCTGTATATCTGCCGTCTAATAAGGAAAAGAGTTCTGTAAATAGGGGAAGGGAATTCATGTCCAGTAAGGTCATCAATTATACATGTGACGGCAGGAGGTAGGAATAGCTCTGCATCCTTATAATCCATATACTAAGCATCAAGAACAACATCTCAGGGAGACGTGGGGGGATTTAATAAAGGTTGTGCACCTGTTTTTTGTCAGGCAATCGCAGGGATTTTTAGTGCCTGTCCCGAAAGATTTTTAGTCTCGGTGGAAATAAAACACCTGCG
Organism: Engystomops pustulosus; assembly: GCA_019512145.1. Taxonomy (NCBI): domain Eukaryota; kingdom Metazoa; phylum Chordata; class Amphibia; order Anura; family Leptodactylidae; genus Engystomops; species Engystomops pustulosus. The sequence goes on along the minus strand of CM033650.1, from coordinate 21,392,792 downwards.
CAAAAGTTTTACACCTGCAATTTTTTTGGGCACAGCTTTTTTTCCCAACACTTTTCCTGCACTTCTAGTTTCCCAAAACCCAGAGGCATAGTTGATGGTTTGGGAGGGGCAACTGTGGTACTGTGCTGTGCCCATATATACAGGATAGGGGTAGTAGTGCTGAGTTGTGCCCATATATTCAGGATAGGGGTAGTGCCAAATATACCGGATTAGTTGTAGTAGTACTGAGCTGTGGCCCATTAACATACAGGATAGGGGTAGTAGTGCTGAGTTGTGCCCATATATTCAGGACAGGGGTAGTGCCATATATACAGGATAGTTGTAGTAGTACTGAGCTGTGCCCATATATTCAGGATAGGGGTAGTAGTACTGAGCTGTGCCGATATATACAGGATAGGAGTAGCAGCAGTATGGTGTTGTGCCCATATATACAGGATAGGAGTGGTACTTTGCTATGCCCAAATACAGTATACATGGCAGGAGGAGTAGTAGTACTGTGCTGTGCCCATATATACAGGATAAGAGTAGTAGTAGTCCTGTGCTGTGCCCATATATACAGGATAGATACTGTAGTCTTGCAGTTTAGTGTAGGGTAGGTGCAGTAGTGCTGTTGTCTAGTGCAGGATAGGTGTGGTAGTGCTGTGTTATAATGTAGTGTAGGACAGACGTAGCAGTGCTTTACTGTAATCTAGTGTAGGATTGGTGCAGTAGTGATGTGCTATGCCCTAAGTCCACATGTATTACCATAGAGACTAGAGCAGGCAGCGGTAGTCACGGTATACAACTCTATCAGTGTCCTAGATACACAAATAGAGTTGAAAACTGAGAGTGGGCCCCCAAAGTCGTGGGGCTCAGAGCCACCGCTCCCTTTGTCCCCCAGGTAGCTACATCTCAACTTTTTGTGGCACAATTTTTGGTGCACATTTAGACCAACAAAAAGCAAGTCTATTGACTTCTAAACCCCTTCCTGAATGTGGAGTGTCATTTCTGACACCCATTTTTTTCTTCTTGTGGTGCACCAAATACATTGATGCTGTGCACTATATAAAATCTCAGTGCAAAACACTGCTAAAATCAGGCGGCACAACAGAATTGGTAGCGTTCATTTGTAAATTGAGGACCTCTGAACCAATAACCATCGAGAGATGCCTTTACTGAATCCAATACAAAAGAAAAGTGGAGACATCTAGACGTAAACTAAAATGTTAATCCCCCTAAGAATGTGTCATGCAAAAAGTGACATTTTGCTGTAAAAAGAAAGGAACCAAAGACTTCCTGGACATAAACGTTTATGATATAGAGGTAAAATATTTATCTCTGATCATAGTATAGAAACTTCATGAACCTGTCCTGCTTTATTACTACAGACAAGCTTCTCTTATGATGGACAGATGCCCCGGCGCCATAATTCTGTGTAACCAGCAGGTGTGAGGTCGAGACCAGATTAACCTTACCCGAATCTCTTAAGGCTGTCACATTTCTCTGTATACAAAGTTAAGATTGCTGCCTTATCCCTGGACACTTAATACTATTACTAGCTGCCTTCTTCTTACACATTGCAGAGAATTTACAGAATTTACCAGATAGGATGAATAACAATGGCTCTTAATAGTTTAGCTCTTTAAAAATTGAGTCTCACACCGATCCGGCGTGTAATAAAAAAAACTCTGTGATTACCCAATAAAAAACAGGAACAAAAGAAATAATAAATTCCCCCCATTGTGCCCACGTATTATGAAGCTGTTATAGGAAGTCTCAAAATATGTGGCAAAATTATATCAGAGGTATATGAGAATACAATGGGGGGCATTCATTATTGACCTGGCGCCAGTTTTTTGGCAGATTTTTTTTTCCTTGTCGCCCCCACAATATTGGTCGTTTGCCCTACAATCACTCCTTTTTTAATTTCTGGTCGCTCAATTTGGGCGCAGCCTGTTAATCCCGACACTTTTCTTGCGCTTCTAGGTTACCGACACTTTTCTTGGTAATATTGTTGGTGCACAAATAGAAATAGCTAAACGCTGGACTACCAAGTTGCAAATTCATTAAAGGGGTATTCCCATTACAGCAAATTCATGTCATTCTTTTTATGATAAAAGCTAAACAATTTTCCAATATACTTTCTGTATCAATTCCTTACAGTTTTTTTTAGATCTCTGCTTGCTGTCCTTCTATGCAAAGTTTCTCTGTTTACTACTAGTGGACAGAAATCTGAACACACAGCTCTGATTACTGTCTGTAACATAACTAGCCGTGCACCTGTGTAAGGGTGATGCCACACATGACTTTTTGAACCCGTTTTTGGTCCGTTTTTATGCATGCGTTTTTGAAAACACATCCATTTTTGACAGGTTTTACCAATTTTCTTAATTAAAACTGGTCAAAAAATGGATGCGTATTAAAAAAAAAGCATGCGTTTTTCAAAAACGGATGCGTTTTTTAACAGACTGCTTAAAAACGGACCAAAAACGGGTTCAAAACGCCACGTGTTGCATCACCCTCAACATAGAAACTTTCCATAGACTGACAGCAAGCAGAGATCTAGAAAGCTGTAAGGAATTGATACAGTAAGTACATTTGAAAATTGAACTTTTTTTATCATAAAAACAATAACAATTTGCTGAAATGGGAATACCCCTTTAAGCACTTGTGCCAAAATCTGAAATCCCAGTGTAAATTACTGCAGGATTTGTGCACGAAGAACACAGACCCTACACTACAGTTGATGAATGTTACGCAGGATATTTCCATTGGCTCCATAAAGCACAGAATCTGTACAGTGAGTGGTTGAACTTGAAAGGAACCAAAAGAAAGTCTCTTTGCCATATGAGATAACCTGTTCCGCAAATAATACCTAATATGGCAGCCGGCCTGGTACAGATTTTGCATTGTGGCACAGTAGAATTAGGGTTCATCTCTCCATACAGTGCAGGGGGTAACTAGGAGTATACATATTTATAAAATCACACACTTATACACTTTATATACACATACATACAGTATATATACATCATGTACATATACATACAGCATGTACACTTCATATACACTCACATACAGTATATACACATGATGTAGGCCCGCCGTACCATAGTACGGGCATACATCGGTGCCGCGGAGAGGAGCAGGGGATGAGCGCAGCTCACCCCCGCCCATCTCCATAGGCATATACAGCGCACAGCGCTGTATCACGTAGAAGGATAGGACATGTCGGCTGAATATTCGTCCCCCATACATGTGTGTGAATCTAGCCTAACCCTGTAAAAGCACATATAGTATATACACATCATTTACATGCACATACAGTATAAACACATACATATAGTATATTTAAAACATCTACAAGCACACAGTACAAGCTCCTAAATGTCCTGGATTTGGCAGGACAGTCCCAGTTTTCGACTGCTGTCCTGCCGTCCTGGGCAGTTTGAGATTGTCCCAGGCTGCCCCACTTTGTCCCACCACCTCCTGGTCCCAAACATTACAGCTGCAGAGCAGCGGTGGCATCAGATCAGCTACCTTCTGCCTCCTCACATATCTGTTTCTCTTTAGCAGTCATATGAGGAGGTCGCTCCTCCACCTGGCTGGCCCCGTCACCTCTTCACATTCAGAACCCTGGTAGAGGAGGAAGTGGGACTGCAGCGGGGGATTGAGGGTAGGTAAGTAATAGGTTTTTTTGGTCAATACCAGCAAAAGGAGGAGAAGAAGGGCCACAGTAGGAGGAAGATGGATGACAGGGGGCCACAGTAAGAGGAGGAGAGAGGATATGAGGCCACAGTAAGAGGAGAATCGAGGACAGGAGGCTAAAATTAGAGGAGGATGAAGAACTCGAAGCCACAGAAAGAGGAGAATGAAGGACAGGCCTAGTCCTGCTCTCCTGCCTCCCCCTGGCATTATTTTTTCTGTGAACCGACCACAGCTCGGCATGTGCTGTGGAAGATGTACGTCCTTTGTGTATCAGGTTGGCCATGTTTTACATCAAAAAGAGGATGGAAATATTGGAAATTTTTGGGTTGACCATAGTAGGCTGATCCCTATAAATACAGTTTCTAGTATGTTAGAAATACCAAGCAGAAAATTACAAAACTGTCTCAACTGTATTTGTTGTTCAAATCAACCCATGTTGGCGTCCCTCCTTTTTTTCTTTTTGTGGCTCATTTTGGGCGCAGCTTCTGTTTCCCACACTTTTCCTGCTCTTCTTCTTTCCTGACACCTTTTTTAGTGGTTGGCACAGTTTTTGGCGCAAATTAAGACCAACAAAAAGCAAATCTATTAACTTTTAAAGCACTTCCTGAATTCAGTTTGTCATTTCTGGCACCCATTTTTATTTCTTAAGCTGCATTAAAATTACCACATGCTCGCCCAGCTACGGCCGGCATACGGCAGCGCGCTGAGAGGAGCAGGGGTTAGCAGCACTGCATGGCCGTACGATGGGATAGGCCATATATATATGTTTCCACGATGGCTGTGTGAATGGGGCACCATGCGCAACAATAGTGCAAAACACCACTAAAATTGGGCGCCTGGTAACAGACCTTGTGCCACAAATTGATAAATGTGCCCCAATCTGTCATCAGATTCAGAGACTTGTTTGGATTTGTCATGCACAGTGCACCATCTGGTGGTAAGACAGGAAAATGCATCTGTCTCTTTTTAAACATCTCTATATGAATACACGGACAGGGGCGTAACTTCAGGGGGTGCAGTCGCAACTGGGCCACAGAGGCTTAGGGAGCCCATAAAGTGTCACTTTCCCTTATGAAAGCACTAGTACTATAAACCATACATTATATTACAGATTTTGCTCTGGGGCCCATCAGCTTCAAGTTACACCACTGTACACAGGCTTTCAGTTGGTTTGGTGCAGCTGATAATCATTAACAAAAGACTTTATTGGTCTACACTGTAGTTTTATGGAAACATGTTTTCTATCTTCTACCTTGAGGTTAGACTAGTCTTACACTGCATCTAATGTATCCAGGTGTTTTATGCTGGATGAAAAATCTGTCTCAGTATAAGATTCTGTAGTCTTACTTTCCACCTCCAATTAGATTTACTAGAGAAAAATGACATATTTTTGCATAATTCTTGGTGAACAAAGCTTTTCCAGTGAAGCCACATCCTTTCTGAGGCAATGCTCTGAAAATAGTCATAAAGCCCTTGATAAATGTGGTAAAAAACATGTAAGGCTTTAATTTGGTAGAGTTCCTTTAAGTGACTGTAGCATATTTAGGAGCTACGCACAGCTGGGCATAGTTCAGTACTACTACCCCTATCTTGTATATATGTGCACACATCAGTACTACTACCTCTAGTCTCTATATCGGTGCACAGATCATTACTACTACTCCTATCCTGTATATCTGGGCCCAGTTAAGTACTACTACCCCTATCATGTATATATGGGCACAGTTCAGTACTACAATACCTATCCTTTATACGTGTTCAACACCCCTGCCAACATATAGGCAAGGGGGTAGTTGCGAATAAGGCCCTCTACCTGTCAGGGCGCATTCACACGTTGCGTTTTGGTCGCGTTTTCATTGCGTTTGAAACGCATATACAACAGCTGATGAGAGGTGATTTGCCTAATTACATTACCGTTTACGTTTGTAAATGCAATGTTAACGCATGTGTTAATAAAACACATGCGTTAACATCGCGTTTACGGTGTGTTTTGTAAACGGAAATGTTAACAGTGATGTAATTAGGCAAATCACCCCTCCTCAGCTGTTGTATATGCGTTTCAAACGCAATGAAAAGGCAGGTCAAAACGCAACGTGTGAACGCGTCCTCAGGATCCATCTGGTGCGCAACTCACCCAAGAGATAATGCAGGGAGAACCAGGGGTAATCTGCAGCTGTAGATGTTATCCAATTAAGTGGCTGTATTGTAAACTGGAGTGTGATTCGAGAGATACTACTAGGGGGAGTATAATACCTCTGTGTAGGGGGAGCACATATTCTTAGTCCAGTCTTCGCTGCTCTGGCCTCATGGTCTTTCCATACAGCAATGGAGAAGAATCTAAAGCTCCTGCAGCCATCATCATGTGCTCTCCAGCACCCCCAGCTACTGGAGGTCGGTCAGAGAAGTGCCTGCCTCCCTTCTTTGTTGACATGCCTATGGCTGCAGATGACCTTCCCACTGTTTCGGCTTCTGGGTGTCCCATTTCAGCAGTTCCAGAGTGCACCAGTGTTGATCCTCCAGCTGCAACGGAATGTGTTCCAGCATTATCCATTCCTGCTATAGCACATGTTCCCACAACCTGCGGCCTTGCTACAGCTACAGCTGCGCCAGATGACATCCCTGCTGCTTCTGCACCTACCTCTGCAGTTCCAGTTTCCACCACCAGAGGTGTCCAGGCGACAGGTCCCAACACTGCTGCCTCCACTCAGGCTGATGATGTCCATGTTGCTGTTCCTGCTCCCAGGCCTGCAGCTATTGTTCCTCCCAGGCCGACAGTGAGTAATACCCTGATGGGCTGAAACCCATTAATTACTTTTAGTACATATGACTTTGTGATTTATTTACACCCAGTTGTGCTGCGCCCATTATCCCTATATATTGCCAGAAACTCTCCTGGGCTCTATTTATTACCAAAATCAGAAATTTTCCTTAACTTTCCCCAGTTGTGCTATAAAAGCACCAGTGTCCCTGAAAAGGAGACCTCTATTTTTTCCTACATCAAGGACTGTGCCCAGAGAATGGACTCTACTCACAAGAGCTCTCTGATGGTCGGTTACTCAAAGGAAAAAAGTGTGCAATTTACACTTAATGGCCTCTGTAAACTGCGGGTCCTTAGGGGACCGGGGATGTTTAAATAGTGACACCTAGACGTCATACACTAGGGTAAGACCGTCAGACGACAGGTATACCGTATGTACTATACGTGTCATTTATGTTTATGATGATGCCACCTACGTGACGTGTCTTTGGACAAATTTTCAGGCCTTGGTGAAAGGAGTGGATTACAGGACATGACACGCCTTTCCTTAGCAAACAGTTGGTTGAAGGGCATTAGCTACCAACTGCAACGTCCTCATTTATGTACCCAGTCCGACGCCAACCCCGGTGTCTGTAGCCAGGACCATGGACGGTTTGTCTCCCCTACACTGCACATAGCCAACACCTTAAAACTTTACCACCTACACCCCTAGATGCTATAGTGTGCATGGACCCATATGGAGGCCATATGCTGCTGGCCAGCTTTGGTTTTCCTTCCCATCCGGTCCATAGCCGAGCCGTGGGCGGCTCTTTCAATTACCTAGGGGGTATGCAACACCCCTGCCAACGTATAGGCAAGGGGGTAGTTGCGAATAGGTCCCTCTACCTGTCAGGATCCATCTGGAGAGCCTGCGCAACTCACCCAAGGGATAATGCAGGGAGAACCAGGGGTAATCTGCAGATGTAGCCTCTGCCTGACAAGGCAATAATTAAATGGATATAAGATGCTAATCAATTATGTGACTGTATTGTAAACTGAAGTATGATTGGAGAGGTTCTACCACCTGACCAGGGGAAGTATAAAACCCCTGTGCAGGGGGAGCACATGGTCCCAGAGCTGCAGCTTCCACAGTTTGGTCACAGCTCCATCTCCATGATCCCAGCCTGCATCTACTACCAGGCTTGTGATTTAGTCCGGACGACCCTCTCCACGACTACTCCAGTACCAGAACCCGAATCTGCTCCATCACTGTTTAGGCCCGTTGCCTGCTACCTGTTGTTCAGTGAAGAACCGTGAGTTGATTTGCACAACGTTGCCTCTATCTGATCCTTGGATCCGGCTTTCTACCACCACAGTCTCCTCATCTATTACGCAGGGACTTATCTTCCAGACACTGAGGGGTTGCCGCAGGGAGAACCAGTACCTCAGCCTCTCCCTCCATATTTCTTCCACATACCACCTGGAGACCTATCAGACTGTAGGACAGCCCTCTGGTCCCCATACCAAGCACCGTGACATCAGCGCCCCCTAGGCCGCAATTGCCAGCCACTCCGGTATTCTGGGCCCCAGTTTCCTCCAGGCCCCAAGAAAAGGCTTGGCCCCGGTGGGGGGATGTTGCACAGCCCAGTACTACTACTCATATTCTGTATATATAGAGCACAGCTCAGTACTAAAACATCTATCCTTATCAATATAAATGGATTTTCCTGCACTATAACATGAAAGTGACGGTTTTCACCAAATACATCTTGTTGTAAACTTAAAGCACAACTTCTCCAATATCACCACCCTCTATAGAGTATAACTATCTTTGTGCTGTATATAATTGATGGAGTATCTACGGGACTATTTATTCTCCTTCCACTTCTTTAGCTTCCTGCATTCTTGAAGATTACATGAAGTCACAGAATGACATCCACAGCTGGTAGCTGCCACTTACTTGATGATGATGGAAACCAAACATGTATCGCTGAACATAAAGTCTGCGGTTCTGCAGGTAGGTTTCATATCACATCCATCTCAAGCTTATCCAACTAGCTTGGTGTATACAGAGTGGCTGACTAGTGATGTCATATGGATTTTATACCCATTGTACCTATAAATCTATTTGTATTTGCAGCGGCCAAGAGCCATCCCCATCCTTCATGGAGGCATGCTGTGATTCCATATTTATAAGGATGTCATTGTATTTCCCTTTACAATGTATTACTGACTTCCGGTATACCATGTTACCTGGTCTGTTTAAATCTTGTGTCTCTCCTTTAGCATCCATACATATATATACACACACATTTTATCAAATTATATAATTAATAAAGGTTATTTACTTATTTTTAAAATACAGTGCAACGTGTACTCTATTCCTCTGGTTCTAGATCTAAGCAGTGTGATATATGCATGGGGTACAGTTTGCAAATGTTAGGAGGCAAAGGGACCTTTGATGATGTCACCTTGCTCATGACAATTGCTGAGAAGGCATGGGGAGGAGCTGCTGGATTCAGCTTGAGGAGGCCAAGATTACAAAGTTGATTTTATGGGGATGTGAGGAAAACTATTTTCTTAGCTAAAAGAAGGGTGGCATTTAGTTAATAGGGCTCTATGAAAACCTGTCACTGGTTCTATTTGTGAAAAATGTAGTGACAGCGTCCCTTTATATACAAATAAAAATTGCAAAATACAGAAAGTGTTTTTTATGTATGCTCCTAGGAATGGGGAAAAAGTATCTTCTAATACAATAAAAGTAGATGATTTGTTTTGAGCAATAAGTGTCAGTATTTCTGCAGAATTATGGGTAACCAGCACCAGAAACTCTGACCAGAGGGGATCCAATGCTGTAACCCACCAAGAATCCAGTGGACTTGCTGTTTTCCTACATTAATAACCATGTTCAGAATTTTTAAGCCAAGACAAGCAGAAGCCATCTACAGTATAGGGCTACATGCGCACAAGTGTGCTCCTAATCCAGGCCACAGACAACGGATCCGTGATCTATTTGTGGACTGTTTCATTAGGGTGTGAAGGGCAGGAATAGAACATGTTGTAAATGTTTGGCTCAGGCAGTAGAAACCATAGTCCAGAGACATGAATTTAACTGATATCTACTGAATTAACGAGTAGTCTTCTTGTCCGTCATTTAAAAAACTTACAAACTCCTGTTGATGAAATGATTCGCACTAAGTATATATTCTTATGGCATGTCTTCCAAATTGAATTCTTAATCACGGTAGTGTTCCCCCATGAATATCTCTGCCACTCTTCTGTAAACTTAGATTTAGCACCAATTGTGCATTTATGTAACCAAGATGAAGTGCCAACTTCTGAAATATGCATGTTTGTAGGATCTACAGGCCCAGCTGCAAATGTGCCACAGAATAATATACAGAACCTGCATACCTTCATACCCACCCATATCATGTCTTCTACCCAGAAGAGAGACTCTTATCCAAAACAATTGTATCCTTTGGCACATATTGTAACCACTTGCAGCTCTTACCATTATACTACCACATGCGTCTGTCATAACACTGTATTCCTGACATGATGATGAAGTGATGTGATGCTCATTCATTAGCTCCTGTACATGGGTTGAATGGTTTGTATACTACGGCTACCTTCCAGCCCCAGTTTGGTCCAGTCTACACAGAACCATTCAAAGCACCGTGTTCTGATCTGGAGCAGGCCACTTTTTGTTTAAGAGGCGTGCCAAATGTAGCTTCAATTTCTAGAATGTACCCGTTATATCTGTGCTGACATCACAGTCAGTCAACACGATGTAGTGGAGGATGGGCTGACAATGTTCTGTCTGAACACTGGTCCATTTCTTCCTAGCAGCACTGATTGATGGTGAACCAGAAAGGAGAGTACTGGGTGTGGTGCAGTTACCCTGCTGAGATGGACATCCTTATGCTATCAGTGTTGCCATCAGATAACATAAAAGGTCCTCTGAACCTATCTCTCAGTTATAGTTCACACTTGACCAAAACAAGGTTCCTGGTTATACCTAATGTCTATCAATTTGGTACCTCGTTGTCCTCTTAGTTTTTGAAACGAATAGGAAAAGTCACTAGAGCAATTTCTCATCTGTTATCACTTAGAAATAAGCAGGAACTGTCATCCAGTAACTGCCTAAGGTGGTTTTGAGTAAATAGGTAGGGAAAGTCTGGTGTGTTCAAATCCTAGCCCTCAGTCTTTGTTGCTTTTGTCTGTCCTTACAGTACCTGCACTACATTCAACAACCTCACAGCTAGTGCGGTGTCACCAGTGCCTGCATTAAATGGACAAGTTATAGTTCCCTTTATACCTTGAAGATCAGTGTATATACTGTATACATATATATATTTTTTTTAATATTCCAATTTTTTCCTATCAATATTTCAATCAATACATCAGTGGTCACTTCTTACACACAGATATCAACCGGGGTCCTCCTGGCTAAGACTCGATGCCAGATCCTGGCTGAACCTTTAATCCAAAAACAGCACAAGTCATTAGTTTCCTTTTCACATTGTCATTGACAGGCTTTTAATGAGAAGATTTCTGATTTTATTTCTTTTGTTTTACACTTAACCATCAATAACATTTTCAGGGCAGAACAACCCAGACTGTTACTTCATTGGTATCTAGTGATTCTATTTACAGACATTTTCATTACCCAGAATATCTAAACAAAAAAAGCTTCAACTTTACTACAATAGTTAAAAAATGTAAACAAGTTTATCTCTTTTTTTTCTTGTTTTAAAGCACAGTCGGGGTGGATGGGGGCACAAATACTAAAGCGGAGAAGGGGGGAGCCAAAAACAAGAATCCCCTAGACATAAAATAAAGTCTCCTGGATCGTGAATGTAAGGAATGGGTTTTTCTTCTACACTTCACACGGATACATTGTGTCCTGGTGTGCAAAGCAAAGGGTCACGGATCAAGCAGAAATGTCACAACAGAAAAGGAGACGGAGTAAGAGGCGACTACCAAGTTCTGCCGGGTCAAATATTTTTGTACAATGGGTTGACCCATCAGAAACATCTTAAAATTTATTACAGGAACCACCGAGATAATATCTGAGTATAGAGAAAGGGGGAAAAAAAAGTGCATAAAAGTTTTAGGGGTGAGAGCTCTGGTCACGGAGCAGTGATACGCCGCCATGTACTGCAGGGAGGACGCGGTTCTCCAAGAAAAACTCTAAGTTACAACATTTTGAAGTTTGACTCCTTGCAAAAAAAGTTAAGCAGCTTTGAATATACTTCAATGCAGAGATTTTCAGATACATCAGGTATCACCAAAGGTAAGGGTAGCATTCAGTGTACTGTGAATCTCTGCCTCACATGGTCTCAGAATCCTGCCTCGTCTTTATATCTCATTTATGAATCAATTGATAACTGGGTGTTACAGTTGTCCATTTAAAGGGGTTTTCCCACTTTCACCAATTCATTGATATGGACTATGTACAATTTTCCAATATACTTTCTGTATCAATTCCTCAGTTTTCTAGATCTCTGCTTGCTGTCTTTCTTTAAGAAGCTTCTATGTTTACTTCCTGCAGATACATAAAACGGTCATGTGATGTCACAGAGGTGCTCAGAGCGGTTTTATAATGTGGCTTAGTGGTTAGCATTACAGCCCTTCAGCGCTGGGGACCTGGGTTCAAGTCCCAGGGTCAACATCTGCAAAGATTTTGTATGTTCCCTCCATGTTTGCGTGGTTTTCCCCTCGGTCCTAAGGTTTCCTCCCACACTCCCAAAAACATACTGGCAGGCTGATTAGATTTTGAGCCCCATTGGGGACAGGGACTGATTTGGCAAAGCTCTGTGCAGCGATGCATAATAAGTGTGCGCTATATAAATAAAGGAATTATTATTATTATAATGAGCCATGCACCTGTGTGACAGCACATGACCAGGGGCTGCTTTCTACCCACAGGAAGTCAGCAATGAAACTTCTTGTTGCATGACACCCAAAATTCTGCAGGGATATGTAAACTTTTGAGCACAACTATAAATTAGGAAATGTGGATGAAAGCAGAGCCCTACTTCAGATCAGCATCATAAGGTGGTGTAAGGTCGTCTTCTACTCACTGTACATTGTATCCACAAGAAAGACTTGATGATACAAGTGTAGAATCCTCCCGGCTTCAGGTTTCTAAGCTACTGGGATGACGCGTCCTACGGCAATAGTACAAGTTACATTCAGGAATTTTCCTAACTCAATAATCCGGTTAACTCTTTTGTGGCAGTCTATAAGGATTGAGAGGGAATTTACCTGCCTGAATATAATCAGAGTAGCAGAAAGATATTATTGCAGCAGGAGGAGCCAGGTGTTTATATAGCACTTAGGAGCTCATTGTATTATCTATGTAACCTATCGATTTACCTGCTTTGGTGACATCACAGGATTTTACAGATGTCATTCTCTTCCATACAAAAAGAGATTATTGTTTTCATAATCTGACTCCTTTCTGTATAGAATATTCTGCAAAAAAAGGCTAATTTACTTATTTCTTTACATAATGACTGATTGAGCAGTCAACTCTTCCATTCCTTCCTACATGGGCCATTACTGGTATCTTACCTACATCTGATTTACTTGGGATAAGATGCAATACCATAACCAGCCTATGAAGAAGAGAGGCGCTGCAGGACTTAATCTGCCATGTTTCCTTAGTATACATCCCCTTTCAGTCACTCATAGGGAAAAAGAAAATGACCTGAATATAGACGAAAGCCTCAACAATATGGAGGCTTCATTACATAAAGTGCAGATCAGCAGGGTGGAGATCTAACAGAACCGTATATATCTATTTGTTAGTGGGTTTACTTTTGCCTAAATATTCACATCTCCATAAAAAAAAATACCTCTAAGGCAACAGAAAACCATTGCATGGCTGCGCCATTTTCCATGCTCCAGCAGAATCAATATGGGAACATGACGCTCCACCTCAGCAATTCCATGGTATAATTAGGAGATCCAAAATCTCCATTCAGGTTGATAATAGAGTTAAAAACATGGCTGCTTTCCTCAAAAAAAAAAAAATAGCGCCACACCTGACCATGGGTTGTACGTGGTATCACAACTTAGCTCCATTCACTTCTATACAGTTGAGGTGCAATATCAACACCGACCATAGTCACATGAAGCAGCCATGTTTTTCAAATCCCAAAAAGCTTAAAGGAATTTCTTTAATTTATCCCCCTGTATATACTATAAAGTCTAACTTGAGAGTGAGGTGCAGTAGACAATGTATTACAGCGGACAAAATACAGGTGTGTGAACAGAGCCCGACTCAAAGTTAATGTCCACTTTTTTAAAAGAAATAGGTATAATTATACTTCCATTTCATGCCAATATACATTTTTTTTAAACTCTAACTGCAAGAAGCCACCACCAGGGGGAACTTAATGTACACTGTATGTAGTAGGCTATAAAGCTCCCCCTGGTGGAGACTTCGCTCAGTCAGATTTTTACCATTATATCTATTTAAATATTCTGGGTCTCTGGATCAGACTGAGGAGCTCTCATAGTTCTAATGATATTATAATAAAATAAATGAATGACCACACAACATTGTAGATAAACTATAGTGTTAGAAGCTGGACGTTCCATTTAAGGAATATTACCGGGATGTAAAATAATGCGGTGTATGAAGAATATCCCTGCAATATTGGAAAACAATAGGAGCTGGAGGAATCGCAGGTAAATTCTATATAATCGTGGTTACTCCAGACACAATTCCAGAGTACTCTGCTCAGTAATTTCCAGAGTAATATTACTGAAGGGCTGAGATAAGAGGCGAGAGATTAGTGTCCTGCTTCAGGTGTGGAGGTGTCTGCTGCAGTAATATCTGCCGCTCAGCGCCAGGTTTGTGGTTTATTATACTAGGAGTGGAGGCTATTATATAGTACAGGCTTATTCTGCCACAATTAAGATACAGTCTTCTTCCTGTTGATGAACACCTTGATGGCGCCAGTGAAATCTGCTGACAGCAGCACTTCTGTGTGATCAGACTTCAATGCACCTGAAATATAGAATACAACGATTTAGGAAGTTTTTTTATATTTCAAAAAAAAACAAACAAAAAAAACAAAAACAAACCATGATTAAATAAAGCTTCTCATACACAAGTGTGTTGGCTCCAATTCCTGATTAATAGGGCCTCATGTACACGACAGTGTTCTCGGGCCGAGGCACCATTGGCTTCTACTGGGCATGTTCATGGTGCAGCGCATGCACCGTGCTTCACCATATCGGGAATGTGCTGACTGTCCGGACCATAAAACATAGGGCAGGTCCTATTCCTACCTGTCTTTGCAGATGGGCAGTCACTTCCTATGGAGAATGGCTGCTGCACACGGCACATTGCTTGTGCCCGCAAAATGCACAGGTTTGTGTGAAGCCTTAATCCGAGGTATAGCACTATACAGGTCAACCACTAGTGACTCTTTTGGTCTCCTATTGTTGAACGAGGGTCTCTAGTTAAGTTCACTACAAGAACTAGGAACACAAGAGATGCGAGAGGTGCCGTCTTTCAACCAGGAATTAAATTTTAAGCTTGATCTGAGGGATGCAGGTTCGCTGGATGGGATACTACTAAGAAGGATGTTTCAGTAATGGAGGAATACATCCATTCAAAGTTTGCCCTCTTTCTTGATAGGCAAAGTGAATCATCCTCTCAGACATTCCTTACAAAAAAAAAAAGTTAAGTGGCCACCCCCTTTTACCATTTTAAGGAAATGTCTTTAGCAATAAGTGGGAAACTGACTGTGTAAGGCCAGTGTCAACCTAACACAATAAAGACCCTTAAATGATGGACACACGGAACCCGAGTGACCTTTATGTAACTCCTTGGAGATGGAGTGGGCACCATTTGTCTCTGTCCTAGGACCTAAGCGGTAGCACATCATTGTGGGCTTTCTGCTTTGAAAACCAAAAATGATAATGCAGAAGTGACCTTGTATAATAAAGTTCTCATCTCACCTGATGGTATGTTATCCTCAGACTCTCCCTGTTCCCCCTTCTGGTCAGTGTCTTGTCTGTCGGTGGATGCATCGGGTGGTACCATCAGGTTAGGATGTGGAGCAAAGATGGCGGATGTGACGACTGCATTATGTGCTGCAAGAGAAGGAAACAGAAAGTATGTTAGATAAAATCTATTCACATATTCCCATAGAAAGAATATATATATATTACATATATACATATACATATACATATATAATACTATATTATATATAGTGATTCCTGTATATTACTGCACTTGGGGGCATTGATGATGGATGTCAGACCATATACCATACCTTTTATGCCCTCCCAGAAGTCATTGCGGTCTCTTCTTACAGAGGTGAATTTGCTTAGGTCATGGTATGTACTCCAGATATACACGTATTTATCCTCAGAGCCGCTGACGATGTATGTGAAATCATGGCTGAAAGAATATAGAACAGACCCATTATAGTGTTAGTAGGTGTCTCCCCTCATATAACAGTATCACATATCACCAGCACTGGCCTCAGTGTAATGATCAGGGGAGCAAAACCCCAAAACTTATGGAATGACTTTGCCAA
Source organism: Engystomops pustulosus (assembly GCA_019512145.1). NCBI lineage: Eukaryota > Metazoa > Chordata > Amphibia > Anura > Leptodactylidae > Engystomops > Engystomops pustulosus. Next base: position 21,376,796 of record CM033650.1, on the reverse strand, counting down.
TTAAGGCCGCCTTGAAGGCGTGTGGAGACTTACAGCCACTGACGCGTCGCTGGGGAATTCTGGGAAATATGCAAACAAGTTTTCCAGAGTGGCATAAGGAAAACATTGCCTCTTTAGCGACCTTGTAAGGCAGCTCCCTTAACATCAAGCATGACTTTCAGGAAGCTTAATGACATGATGTAGGATTAAAGCCAAAACAGTATATCTATTCCAGAAGGAACAAATTCGCAACTTTAGGCCAAATTTACAGGAACGTGGCACGGCAGGCACCCAACGGGGCCAGGGGAGAGGAGGAGCGATGCTTACCCCGCCCCTCTCCATAGACAAACATGGCGCATGGAGCCGTATTCCAGGGAAAGATAGGAAATGTCCAATCTTTCTCCCAGCTGCGGAACAGTACGGTGCCTCACGTATGCAGCACCGTAACGCTCCATACAGCGCCCATTGCCGGCCTATGGGGGACATATATCCGTGTAAATGAGGCCTTAGACAGCGCTGTTATGATGTGTTTGCATCTCGTCAGTAAAGCGTTGGGAACTGGTTTAATGAAAGGCTTTTTCCTTCACAACCAAAGTGCTTTATTAATTCAGAAACAGGTTTGCACTTTCATGCAGTATTTAAAATGGTATTCCCGTATAGAGGAATTTATGTGTAGACAGAATATATCATAAAATAGCTGATAAATATGGGTTCCACCACTCACAGGAACGGGGTAAAGCAAAAAAATAGCTAAGCAGCCATTAATAGCCAGAACGCCAATACACCTTTCATAACCCAGTAATTATGGTTTAATAATTAACCAAATATCTAGGTATTTGATGAAATATTTGGAGGTGTGTTTTGGCTTATAGAGGGAGATACCGAGAGGGGATCCCACTCCATAATGTTCATACACTGCTGCAAGGGAAAGACTTCAGTCATATCCAAATTATAGCCATTTGATTGCATCATAAAACCCTCGATGGCCCAAATTTCAATCCTGATTTTCCATCTTTATATCCACATATCGCCATTTATGACCCAGTTATTTATTTCTGTACCTGAAACTGGCTTTGATTTGACTGCTGCTATTGACACAGCCTTTGTATTTCATGGATAAGGATAAGTCTCTCAGGTCATACAGCCGTATTCTGGAATCATTAGATGTTACCAAGATCTAAAGAGTTACAAAACGCCTCGTTAGACATCGCAAAGACGCTGTTTATAAGTTTTACCAATGAAAAGTAAAAGCCAGGACACTGCACCTTATTTTCCCCAGGTAATGGCTCTATTCCAGTGATTTTTCTACCGACTCGGTTTCGCCCCCTTGTGGAACGCACATGTATTTGCGTGTGATATTTCAGATGCTAGGAAATGAGAAAAAAAGGAAATCCAACAAAAATGTAAGATTTCAGGGAAGACGAATCTTGTGATACATCCCATTGTCACAATCCCAATACATTTAGTGATACATTTACTAATAACTTATACCGTGTCTTCACTTGTTGTGTACTACCAGTCCGTATCACTGTATACACAATGTAATATGTATTCATACATCAATCCTGTCACTAAGTTGGACTAGCTCAGAAAAAATAGGCACAAATTAGGAGAATGCATCTGAAATTCTGGACGGCTAGTTTATATGGAAGTCCAATCAGTAAGATTTGGAATGCCCAGGAGATCCCTCGTTCATACGGATTTTTTTTTCCATTACATCCATTCCTCCTAAAAACCAGGGACACAGTAAGCTGCCCATTACCTCAGTGTCATAGAAGATGCATCTCCCATCGTATGTGCCGATCACAGCATGTTTGCCGTTCTGACAGAAATTGGCAGCGGTAATGAGCTTCGTCTGCCCATCAATCTCATTCCACAAGGCAACTTTTTTGTCCGGAATGTTCCAAAGCCGGAGTTTCCCATCCAAGGATCCGCTTAAGAAGTATCTGTCATCCTGAAAGAAATGAATGGGAATATTTCCAGGTTTGTCATCAGCTACAGTATAAGGTCACACATCAAAAAGAGGAGAAAAAGAAGGATGCAACCCTAGAGTAAAACGTTCCAATGTGAACAGGGGCAAACAGAAGACAGATCTATGCTCTCGCCTTGTTTGGATGAAAGGCTGGCATAGAATAATGCACACATGCAGATGTAGCTGCTGAGTCCTCTTTGTGTTTGACTCATATTCTATGTGAGGGATATGATGAAGATCTATAGAAGGGTTTACTGCGTTGAAAACAATTATCAGTGTTTCGGCAATCGAGACTGAAATGAGGAGTGAACCAAATTTTGGAACCATGTACAAGGTCCTGTATCCTCATCCACTCCGGAGCACTGATAATCCTCTACATCGTACTGGGCCCTACCATAAACAACTAATAAAAAACAGAAGTTGAACATGGCTGATCTTCAGGCAGCATTTTATAGAAGAGGAGGGAGTTGAAAAGATTGTACACAGTGTCCTATCTGCAGGCAGCAAGTTATAGAGCAGGAAGAGCAGAGAAGATTGTACATTGGGGGGTGGGGTTAATGTATCATGGCGTACCATGCACAAGTGTATGCCCCAAGCCCCGGATCTATCAGGAGACAATGACCTAGATTTTACATGGTGTCCTATCTGCAGGCAGCAAGTTGTAGAGCAGGAGGAGCTGAGTAGATAGTACAACGTGTCCTATCTACATGGGGGGGGGGGGGGGGGGGGGGGGGGGGGGGGGGGGGGGGGGGGGGGGGGGGGGATGTATCATACGCTTTTGTACCATGCACCAGCGTATGCCCCAAACCCCGGATCTATCATGAGACAATGACCTAGATTTTACATAGTGTCCTATCTGTAGGCAGCATATTATACAGCAGGAAGAGTTGAGCAAATAGTACATACTGTCATATCTACAGGCAGCATGTTATAGAGCAGGAGGAACTGAACAGATTTTACATAGTGTCCTCTATGCAGACAGCTTATTATAGAGCAGGAGGAGCTGAGCAGATTGTACATTGCATCATATCTGTAGGCAGCATGTTATAGAGCATGAAGAGCTGAGCAGATTAATATATAATTTGGTGGAAAAGATCTAGTATAAACTAGTATTTCATTATTTCAAAATCATGCCTATTCTGGACTTCATAGTCCAGTGGCCGGTTCACGTAGATCATTCACAATCACACAGGGAAGACTGACAATCACTAAGTAGGGGGTGTGCACTTCAAATTCTAAAAAAGTCACTGGAATTCTAATTACAGAACAAGTTTTATTTATGTATTCCACAAGAATGCTTCATTATGGTAATCGCCTTAGCAATTTTCCTTTTGTTCTTCGCCTTGCTTTTTCTCTGTGTATCACATTGGGATTGGTAGCCTTGTGAAACTACCTTATACTAAAGAGATCTTCATGGACTCCATCCTCTAATAAGTATACAGTCATGGAGGCTGTAACTGTGTGGTGATCAGAACTCTCAGCTACCAAATAGCGCTCATCTGTCTATAGCTAGCTATGTGATGTTATGCTGAGGCATCATGGGATTGATAGCAAACCAAAGAGGCAAAGATAAGAATCAAGATGGATTCAAAATAGTGTTTAACCCCTTCATGTCTGCCATAACGCTATATAAGTACTAAACGCACACACCTCGTGCAGATCGCACATATAAAGGTCATAGCAGTGTCACACTTCAAACGGCTAATATTTTCTGTACGAGGCATCCAGAAACACAATTCTTTAATACATAAGCATTGTGTTTTAGGTACCCCAGAACCAGAAATGCCCACTGTTACAGTAAAAAAAAAAAGGGATTTCTATGTACAACACTCCATTCCCGACTGTAACAGTGGATATTCCTGGTCCTGGAACACAATTCTGATATCATATTAAAGGGCAGATTTCGTTCTTTAACATGACACCAGAACTGCGTTCAGAAGATATATTTAAAGTGTTGCCCTCTCCATTCTGTTGGCTGAAGGCAGAATGGTGAAGGTGCTGCAGGGAGACGGAGCTGAGAGTTTGGAGAACTACACGCACCCTCTGCATCTGTAGCTGAACCTAAAGAAGGTGACTGATTGATGTTTTACATATTTTAGTAACATTTTATAAAATTTTAATACTTTTAGGGGAAAAATATAAAAACAAAAACCCTGTGCTTTTGTATCAGACGACAATCTACTTCTTCATCTCTTTCTGGACTGGTGCGATTTTATTTTTCATTTTATGGTTTCGTCAAAGTGCTTAGAAAAGGGTGAACCTTCTTTTCCATGATAACATACAGTACAAATTCCCTTTCATGTTCCAGATTTAAATCTGTTCTTCCGCTCCCGCTGCTACAAACTATAAAACATAATCATCTCCCTGAACAATTAGCAAAGCTTTTATATCCACTAATAAAATGAACAAACTCCAGCCGGGAGCAGGCAGCGTGTTAACTCGCGTCACGCACCGAAGAACAATAACAAAACTGTATTTTACAGCAATTAAAGGGATGAGGAGCTGAGCAATATACAAGATGAGGGTAAACGCAGTGATAACGCAACACCTACACAAAGCAGCTTTGAGGCATGGTGGGAGGCTTTCATTGGCTGCCATAATTTCCGCTTACAATGTTAGAATATGAATAGAAACGCATTAACCACTGACGAGGGAAGCCCTGATATGTGTAGATATGTTACACCCTTAAAGCTCCATCAACCTTTTAAGACTGAAATTGTCTCTGACTCTTCTACGCATGGGCTGAGTATTTTTTATTAAGAAGAGGTATTCCAGCTCAAAATGTGTGTTTAAGAAAAAGGAGTATTGTATATAATGACAGTAAGGCATGTGCCTGGCTGGTTTATGCACTCTATGGGTGTTGCAGGATGCAGGATGCTCTTAAAGGGGTTCTGCCACAAATTAAAGTTAGGCCCTATCCAATCTGCAACTTCTGTTAGCTCCATTGAGATGGAGCAGAGCGGTCATGCGTGGCCGGCTGCTCCATTACTCTCTGGGAGCGACGAGGGGTCCGACTGGGGTAACTGGGATCCCATCGAACCCCTCGTTTTCGTTATCTGTGGGGGTCTCGTCACACATCCAGTGTCTCCCTCATTCCTGAGGGAGGGGGAATGAGCTGGAGCACTTTGCATATACTTTGAAATACTGTGATAGCAACTTGACTATTATTGCAATAGGCACTTGATTTATATCAGTTTTACCATGTGCTATACTTAAAGTTATGTGCATTACTAGTATTTTATGAATTTTGCAGCCCATCAATATACAAATTTTTTTGTAATATAGGATTCCCTTGTTCCTGGTCCCTATACCATGTTTCCACGGATAATGTGATATCCTGATGTGATGGTTTCTCATGACCACTCCTATGTATACCTGCAGATGTTCTTTTGTAGTTATATTTTGTGTATCATTTCAATAAAGATTAGATTATTATATTTACTGTTGGGTGTAAATTGGCTTAAACAGGTGCATTGTCTATGGAAGTACCAGGAATAGCTGATCACAGTGCTCTGAAGTTTCCAACACTCCCTTGCAACTGATGGGGTGAAAGGTCACAAGCTCCATCAATTAGTGAAAACGGGACCACTGTTCTCCAGCCGATGGTCCGACTGGTGGAACCCCCAGCATTCGGACTATCAGAAAGCAACCTGTTATCCCCTATACGGTGAATAGGGGATAATTTGGTACATCCATGCTTGCAGTCATTAGCAACATTCTGAAAGGTTCCAGATACAATTGTTTCTATGTGATCACACAGTAACCCTATGGGAGCAGTGTATATGTGTGCGTCCATCACGTGAGGTGTAGAAAGAACTCTGTTCAATACAAATAAAACGAGAGCGACTTACCCTTGGATGAAAAGCTATTGCTGTAACAAAGTCTATATGCTGGAAACAACACAAACACTCCCTTCTGGATATGTGCCATAGACGGACTGTCTTATCCATGGATGAGGACAGTAAGAAGTAATTCTGTGGGGAGAAGGTAGCAATTATTCTCCGGAGTCAAACAACATGTGTTGTGGACTCCAGCGAGACAGTGTCTACAAGAGATCATTACTAGCCGAGGCCGCAGCTATAATCGTATCCATGTGATTTGTGTCCTCTCCTATAATTATCGAGCGCAGCTACTTTTACAGACAAAGAATCACAGTTAAATACAGGAGAGTAGAAAGCAGCTTATGGCGTATTGATCTAATACCGTCCTGTTCAATACACATTGTACTTTATGGAGGGCGAGTTGCGGCACAACTTTTCCTTTGTTACAAAGTGCACCAAGAACGAGGGCACGAGAGGTAGAAGTGGGTGAATTAACCCCTTAACGCTCTGCGCCGTAGCTCTACGGCGCAGAGGTATAAGGGATGTATGAAGAGGGCTCTTCATACAGAGGTGGGGGTTTTTGCATTTTGCACAAAACCCCCACCGCTAATAACCGATCGCGGCTATTAACCCCCTAAACGCCGCCGGCAAAGTCGCCGGCGGCGTTTAAAAGACGGCGGCGCGCGGGCGCTGCCATCTTTTTTTCGATCGCCACGCCCCCGAACGTCATCGGGGGGCGGCGATCGGTTGCCATGGTAGCCTCGTGTCTTCTTTTGACACGAGGCTATCTGGCAGCTGCAGATTCGTTACAATGAGCCAGTGGCTCATTGTAATGAATGTGCTGCAAAAATGCCATATATTGCAATACAGAAGTATTGCAGTATATGGTAGCAGCGATCTGACCATCTAGGGTTAATGTACCCTAGATGGTCTAAAAGATAGTGAAAAAAAAAATAAAAAAAAAAGTTTAAAAAATAAAAAAAATTAATAAAATATTAAAAGTTCAAATCACCCCCCTTTCCCTAGAACGGATATAAAACATAACAAACAGTAAAAATCACAGACATATTAGGTATCGCCGCGTCCCAAAATGCCCGATCTATCAAAATATAAAAACGGTTACGGCCGGCGGTGACCTCCGAGGCGGGAAATGGCGCCCAAATGTCCGAAATGCGACTTTTACACCTTTTTACATAACATAAAAAATGAAATAAAAAATGATCAAAATGTCGCACAGACCTCAAAATGGTAGCAATGAAAACGTCGCCTCATTTCGCAAAAAATGACACCTCACACATCTCCGTGCGCCAAAGTATGAAAAAGTTATTAGCGTCAGAAGATGGCAAAATTTTTTTTTTCTTTTTTGTACACATTCGTTTAATTTTTGAAAATGTATTAAAACACAATAAAACCTGTATAAATTTGGTATCACCGCGATCGCACCGAACCAAAGAATAAAGTAGAGGTGTTATTTGGAGCGAAGAGTGAAAGTCGTAAAAACTGAGCCCACAAGAACATGCGCACATGCGGTTTTTTTTCAATTTTTCCACATTTGGAATTTTTTTCAGCTTCGCAGTACACGGCATGTTAAAATAAATAACATTACGGGAAAGTAAAATTTGTTACGCACAAAATAAGCCCTCACACAGGTCTGTACACGAAAAAATTAAAAAGTTATGGATTTTTGAAGTTGGAGAGCGAGAAATGAGGCGAAAAACCCTGCGTCCTTAAGGGGTTAATGACTTCTTGGTGTATATTTACATCAAAGGCCAACTTTCTACTTGTTACCTGCTGTAGATTTTAAAGGGATATTTCCAAGTAAAATTCCCAATGAATAGCAGTGCCTGGTAGCCATTTGGTTGAAGGGGAGTTCCCGTTTCAGCAAATAAATATGATTGTATAATCAAAGTCACAATTTTCCAATATAATTTCTGCATCTATTCATCGCCGTTTTCTAGATCTCGGCTTGCTGTCTTGCTATAGGAAGCTTCATTGTGTACTGGACCAGGGACTGGATTCAATCCTATCCCTAGTCATGTGATGTCACACAGGTGCACGGTTCATTATAATCGGAGCTGTGTGTTATAACAAGCCGTGCACCTGTGTGACATCACATGACCATTGACAGGTGTTGATCTATGTGAAGTAAACAACAAAGCTTCCTATAGACTGACAGCAAGCAGAGACCTAGAAAACAGTGAGGATTTGATACAGAAAGAATATTGGAACATTGTATAGCATTTCATGATTCTCTTTATGAAATGGGAACCTATTTCACACTATTGGGTGCACTAGGTCGCTGCAATCCCATCAAGGCAGGTTTCATCAAGACATCTTAACACTACGCAAACCTCCTAAGGCAGTGGTGGCGAACCTATGGCACGGGTGCCAGAGGTGGCACTCAGAGTGCTCTCTGTGGGCACTCAAGCTCAGCACAGAGTTCACCAGACAGGACTCAAAGAATCTAACTGCTGTTCCACTCAAGTCAATATTTACTAATTTCAGTGCTATTTTGACCCTTTTAATCACCAAGGAAGCATCTCATATGCTTGGCACCTTAGTAGCATGAAAAACATGCTGGATTATAGGATCCATAACTTTGGATCCCTGGCACCTAGAATCTCTTGGAACTGAAGGAAAAGCGAGAAGGTGTGGAGAAGACCTGGTTATCTTTGAAGGTCCTCCTGCTGGCCCTACGACTCTTCCTGTACTGCGGGACCCTGGAGAGAAGCTACAGTGATAGTCTGGATTTGCTCTCCTGCTTTCAATTGTATCGGTTTCCTCAGGAGGCAGGTATGATTGAAAGTTATGGGAGAACAGTTCAACAAATAAATTAATAAGTTACTACTTTTACTGGCACTCTGTGATAAATGAGTGGGTTTTGGTTGTAGTCTGGGCACTCGGTTCGCCATCACTGTCCTAAGGTTTGCACAACCGCTGTTCAGATCAAGGTGTGGCAAATTAATAAAATTCTCCAGCAATTATTCTATGGAGTGTGCGAGATACTTTTCACTTGGGGGCGATAACATAAGTAGTGGTACAATTAAGTCTTTGGTACAATAGGTAAAAAGTAGAAACAAAACTGCACATTGTGTCTATGTCTGATCTCCTTTCACTTACTTTAGACCAGGACAAATCCAGAAGATCGGCCGTGTGTCCTTTATATTTACAAAACGGCACCTGGCGGAAGGGTGCATTTTTATCATCGGCATCCATATCATCTGCTCCGCTGTAGGCCTACGATGCAAATACACACAGATAAAACAGCAGAAACCTGTAAATCCGACAGCATATAAAAGAAACCAGCAAGAATTCTTCACCCTTAATGTGCAATCTAACAAAAACCATAAAAAGCTGCAATTCACCTGGGTGACAACGCTGAGTGACAAGAGAATAGAGGATAACTAGTTCGCTACTGGGGGTCTGACATCTGAATGGAGGCATGTGCCCTGCCACTACCTGAACTTTCTGTAACACAGACTGAATTAGCCAAGTACATCTCTGGGCTCTGAATGGAGCATTAGCGTGCGTGTCAGAAATAAAACTTCATTAAAGGAAATCTACCACCAAAATCCATCATGATGATCCAGGGACACCTATTCATAGATCCAGGCACTTATATTTTCTATCCATGGCCTCCTTCCTTCTAATATCAACTTTTAAAATGATGCTAATTGCATTACCGCCCCACCTCTCTGCTTCCTCAGCACTTCCTCCTTCCCCCTGCCTATGGTAATCCAAAACAAGGGGAGAGTGAAAACTTCTCCTTACACGGTGTAATAGCTTGTGAATCTGCAGCATGGATGGGCTCGTGTACCACTCGCTAAATCTTCATAGTTCACAAGTATAATTTTAATAGTTGATTTTAGAAGGAAGGAGGTCATGGATAACATATACAAGAAACTTACCACAGTCACGGTGCCTGGATCTATGAGGAAGTTTTTCATGTTTTATTTAAGACAGAGACTAGTAACACCTGTGGTCATGACCAGTGGGAGTCTCATCACCCCCTACAACTGGTTATCCCACATACACAGGACAGCTCTAAAACAAGACCTAACCCCTTTAACTAGCAAAATGGAGGCGGAGGCAGTACCATTACTATACAGATATTAGACATACCGCATCAGTGTCAGATTTGGAAGAATTAAGACTTTCCTGAGATGGCGATGGAGAAACTCGCCCTGAAAAAGAAAAGTTGTTCCAAATTAATAAAGTAAATGATCTAAAAAGTTGCAGTATGTGAACTATGCGTTACAGTATCAGTGCTGGCCAATTAATCAACTACAATATCGGTACTGCAGTTTACTGGGGAAGCAAGATAGGTCAATATGCTGTGGGCAGTTTGTGCGGCCTGTGACAGGACACTCTAGGATTCAGGATCTGGGAACAGAACAGCCATCACAGTGTATGGAGAGCCAAACAGCTCTGTACACCATGTAGTGGCCACCTCTGGTTACTGCAGCTCAGTTCCCATATAAGTGAATAGGGGCTGAGTAACTATAACCGGCCAGTGTATGCCAAGCTTAAAAATATTACGTGACATGCCAAGAAAAAAAATAGCTCTATAATTTATTACATCGTCTGTAATAATTGAAAATATTCCAAATAGTTTACCTTCTGTGTTGTACTTGATTCTCATATTATTGAAGTAATCAAATGCGTTTTTCAGAACCCATATCCGCACAATGTTATCTTGTCCGGCGGAGGCAAGTAACCTTCCACAGTGTGAAAACTTCATCGTCCATACGGCGCCCTGAAAGGAATCAGAGTCGGTAGATTTTAGATATAGATCTATGTTACCAGGACGACGGGTGTACTCAGATAAAGGCAAAGCATTACCATATGTTCTCCACTTAAGTCTTGCACAACCTTGATTTGCTCAAAGTCATATGGACCCTTGAAGCCATGGGCGGCTTTAAACTTCACAGGCCTGGTGTATGGCATCCCCTCGTCATCACTGGATGATGGGTCGTCTGGATCGGTGTGAAAAACTGAGGACAAAAGAAAAATTACATTAATTTAAATCCTACTACATCCCATGCAGATCTGTGCACTGCCCATGTGATGTAATGTCTCTGCTCACCTTCATCCCTGACACTCTTCACCTTATTTACTGCCCGCTCACCATACTCTTCCGCCAGATGTTTTGCTCTCTTCACCTTCTTTCCTAAGAATTTTTTCAGCTGTGTCCTTCAAAAATTAAAAAAGGGCAAAGTTATAACATTGCAAACAGCTGCTGAAAGCAATTCACAGCAAATCAAGATTATAGGCCAAAAGAGATCAAAATGAGGGAGGACCCTGCCTGGGAGGTAATAAAGATGGTTTAGGAGTAGTTCCATAAATACTTTTATAACCATGATATGCCAGCTTTCATCATCTTAAAGTACCAGATTTTTCAGACACACCCCATATTTTAAAAAACCTAAAATACATTTGATACCAATAATAAATTTCAAGTTGGTCACAAACAAACACAGCAGATACATCCCTGCTACTTTCATTCATCCACTCACTCACCAGCTCCGCTACATCCATCCACTCACTCACCAGCTCCGCTACATCCATCCACTCACTCACCAGCCCGCTACATCCATTCACTCACTCACAGCTCCGCTACATCCATTCACTAACTGACACACACATAGCTCCGCTACATCCATTCCTTCAGACAAGGCTTTGCTACATTCATTTACTCACACAAACACTCCCCAATGGTACATCCATTTGCTCTCTCACACATAAATAGCCTCTTCTACTTCTCTGGCCTGGAAGCAAGAAATGGTTTAAGGACCTTGCAGTGATGCAGAAAGCATGTGATTAGTCACATGCTTCGGCCCTTGTAGGCAGCCACATGTAGGCCCTTTGGTAATTTCCACATCAGTTCAGACAGGGACAAGGCAGTGCAGAGGCAGTACTCTATGAGACTGGGTGAAATGCTTCATCAGTACTTCACCCGATATCCAGGACAGTAGTCAGGGAGTGCTGGATCCTTCTGACCTTTGGATTTTAAGAGATTTTCTTGCTAAAAAGTATATCTTCTAGTCGGAAAAATACTATAGTAGCCGTGGCTGGCTATGTTACGGAAACTATATCAGGTCCAGATGAACTTAAGGGCATTGATGTTTCCCCATAATTAAAACTTCAGTTGAAAAACAATCATTGTAGCACAAAAATCAGCAATAAAGCAAGCACCGCAAAGATTTCTAGGAGCCCTATATCCTGGAAAAAAATTCCAGTTCTAGATAGAAAACTGTTACATTGTTGCAAAAATGTGTGTCACGTATTCTACAGAATATGGCGCTAACCTGCTGCGATTACAGCCCCCGGGGCAGCTGTATACAGCAAAACAACCCAACAAAATGATAATAAAAAAACCTTTAATTACGTTTTCTGCTTTAGTTTCCCTCCATCCGTGTCAGATTGATGGGCTTGGAGCTTTTCTTCATCGTCAGACTGTGCAGCGTCATTACTAAAAGAGCAGGAGAGGTTCATCATCAATGTAATTCAATAACAACGGCTTCTTTTGTATTAGATTACTTTTGCTGGATTATGGTGTCATTGTGAAGATGTATACTGAAGGATTTACATAGCACCGGATTCCACGTGTATTCCATAAATCTGCATACAGCATTAAACTTAAAAAGATCAGAAAGAATCCTTTTACTAAATGTGTCCATGATAAAGACAATAGTTTAGGCACCATATAAACTTCTGCTTTCCTCTACATAAGCCAAAATATACATTATTGTAAAATAAAAGGGTTTCCTAAAGAGCAAATGTTTCCTTGTAGCGCCACCCCTTCACTTTAGGATAAGGGCCATGGAGAATAATTCTATTATAGTTGGACTTCATATTGGGTCTCCTGTTGGTACCAGTAATCAAAGGTCACATGCATATGGAACATAAGAACATGTACTTACCCTGCTCCGGCTTCACACTAGTACTTCCGATTTCGAGCTTTGGGTAGGACCGGCAGTTCTTGGAGGGATGGGATCGTTAAAGGATCTACCTTAACTTATGACTAGACAGATTACTTGGACCAGGGAACATCACTTCCTGCGTTTTCCCCTGGTCTAAATTGGCCTCTAATTGGATGAAGTGGATCCTATGCCCATCCCAACCCTGAAATTCTAGTCAGGTGTGGGGTCTGAAACCAGAAATTCTGGGGCAACATAGGAAACAGGAGCCAGGTAAATATTCATATTAATGGAAAATCCCTTAATTGAGCACAAAGGAACTAGTAACAAATGCAATTCACCCCCTACACCTATATGTTACATAGATGCAAACCTTTGCCTTCTATGCAGTCATTTATAAAGGTCATCTTTTGGAGATGGCACACGGACATGGGACAGGGGAGTCCACAGTTATGGGTCCTCCTACATTACACAAAACCAAGAGCAGCTCCTGTTGTGGTTGAATTAATTTGTCCTGACTATTTATCCATTCTTTGTTTCATGTTTTTTTTTGTAATGTGCAGGAAATGTGTTACCAAAATATGTCCATTTTTAAATCGGATCATATGTATTCATTTTACGTTTTAAACTTTGAAGACAGAACCACAACAAACAAGCCCAACTCCCCACCAATATAAGTCTAGTACTAGCTCTGAAGCGCTGTCTTAAAGTGTGAAGACCCTGCCTCCGAAATGTCTTTTGCCTTATCAGTGGCCATTCCTGTCTATAAAATAGGTGGGGGGTCATGGAGGGTCCAATCTACCTTCCAGGACCTTAAGAGCTCATGCACACAAAATTTATTTATTTTTTACTGGCCGTGTGCTACCCATACCATACCGTTTTAATACGGCCACATTCTCTTTAAAACGGAAATATGGTCAATCATTTGAATGGCTGTACTGCCCACCGTATAGTGTGCCAGCCGGCATGGCTTCCTATGGAGAGGAGAGGGGAAAGGAGCCCTCCCCCTCCCTCCAGGTACAAGCACATGGCCAAGTCCAAGTGGCCTAAGACAGTATTCATAAAACTAACAGAAGGTCCTGGAAGGTGGATTGGCCATGGACAGATGAGATCACATGACTCCATCTCCAGTCATTTTATGGACAGAAATGGCAACAAATGACTGGAGATGAAGGGTCATGTGATCTCTAATAGTCCATGGCCAATCTACATTCCACGACCTTATGTTAGTATAGATAAATACAGTTTTAAAGTCCTGTAGATAGATTGAAGATCACATGACCTTCCACCTGCAGTAATTTTATGGACAGACAGGTTAAAGGCACATCTGAACCAGGGGTGCAGAACGGTTAATAGATGTATCTTGCTAAATTACCTAATATCCCACCCACCTCTCAACACAAAAAAACTTGACGTAACAGATATGATGGCCATATTATGCATTTCCACGCTGCACCTGTACTTAGCGAGACCAGGGGCAGAATGGTAAAAAGCGACAACCTGCGCAAATAGCCAACATGTGGACAGAGTGCAATCGCCTGTTCCTTCTCACCCCCGACATCAGGGTCAGGTCGTGGTATGGGCCGACCTTACACTTTTCTAATAATAATGAAGAATGGGTTTTCGTCATAAATTCATTAGAGCCGTCCTCATTCCATTATATTCTTGTCCATTCATTTCGGAGACACTACATGGAAGCTAATGATCAGGTAATTCAATTCCTAACCTAAATAGTGGAAGTCGGTAATGACATTAGAGGTTAGTCTCATGTTACCTGTAAACATTATACTGAAATATGGCTTATTGGGAGATCAATATGTATTTTTATAGCCTCCGTCTTGCTGAGTAATGCTAGGATAGACTTACCAGGGCAAAACAACTGATTTATTTGATCATGACGGGGAAATTTAATATGGAGACAAAATTACCGTTTTTGTGCAAAAAATAGCTTTCCTCTGCTGTATAGATCAGCAAAAAGGAGGATTTTGCAGATACAATGATTTCAAATCAGAAAACTACACGGGTACACAAAGTTGTAGAGATGAACAAAAATGGGGGAAAATAATGCGCAGGAATTAAGTGACATGGCTTCTGACGCACCGCCTTATGCATGCTGTTATCTGCATCGGTTTATATTCTAGCTCGTTTTGGAGGGATAACCAGACGGACCCACAAAAAACATACGACATACAGATGATGGCCAATCAGACAGCTCTATGTCTCTTGCAACTAAGCATGGCTGTGAATGGCTAGCTGGACACCGGGCAAATCACAACCATGCCTAGTTGATAGTGGCGCAAAAGTAGTTGATCATGCTGTGCCCCACCATCAGGACCCGCACTGATCAGTTTCAACTGGTGGTGATTTATCTGCAGCAACGGGGAGGATAACGCACAAATGTAATTCAGAACAATGCAGGTCCTCCAGAGAGAAAGGTATTTTGAAGATGTTGTCATCTAAAGAACCAAAAATGCATAAAAGGATCTCCCTTCTATTAAAGGAGTTTTATCAACTTTTGTTATCTCCTAACCTCAGGATAGGGGACAACAATCTGATCAGTGGAGGATTCCGAATGATTATGAGAATGTAATCCTGTTCTAATTAACTTTGGCTCTTTGGCACTCCCATCCACAATCTACGAGAGGGACGGTGATAGCTGAATGTCATAAAGCTACGCAACTACCACCAGAATGGAGTGGAAGGATTCACTTGCCGTTTTATTTGTGTAGTAAAAACTGGACCCCACACCTGATGTGGAACTGCCTTCGATTAGGGAGATACTGGCAAGAAGAAGTGTTGCAACACAAATATACCTTAATTGGGATTAGTGTGTATTCTTGGGTATGTATCGGACATCTATGTAATGGAGAGTTACAACCTAGCAATACTGCGACTGTTATAACTTGCCTGTAAATTGATAGCTTTCCATTGGAAAGATCCTCTCCCTCCTACCATCCTATAAAAGTAGAGTTCATCTCTACGGCTGGAGAAATTTGCATACATAAAAAAAAACCCAATGCTATACAAAATTCTGAGGCTCTGTGGGGCCTGTGGTTAGACCATCCAGGTCTGGCTTCATGGACACTGGTGAGGGATAGAAGATGGTGTATTGCTAGCAATAATGGCTCTTCCAAAAGCCTTGCCCTGGCTTTTCTTATGTTAAAGCATATTATTATACCTACCGTTACTCTTGACTTGTGTTTCAATTGTAGATGTATTGCGGTGAGCACTTTTTTTGATGTCTATAATGGGATGGTAGTATTCTAATGTGTCAATAGGGGTATATTTAAGGCCATGGACATATGCGCTTATCTGGGGAGGGATGGAATAGGGGTTTCAGATGTTCGTTTGCATTGCGTTTGTTATAAAAAAAACCTCAAATAAAAAGTATTTGATTAAAAAAAACAAAAAAAAAAATGGACCACATTTTTTTGTGATCTTAGGGGTCCTAGCAGTCAGACTCTACACCTATCAGATTGTTATCCCCTATCCAGTGGAATCAAAGTTGATAAAACTTCTTTAATTCATAAATAAATTTAAGCTATGCCAGAAGTGTACTAGCAACATCTAAATCCTTCCTTTGAACGCCTGCAAAGCTTCAATAAAGCAATATGGATTTTCCAAGCTCAAATGACCGGTGATTTTCCACAAACCTATCTATTAAGGAGAAAGGAGGAAGCGCAAGTCTTTTGTAGTGAAAGGAAAGCATTATACTGTATACAGAGCAGCATTAAAGCCTCTTGTGGTTTTGTTTAATAGCCACATTCAGTATAATGGTACTGAGCTTGTAATAAGCACAGAGGCCATTGAATTGACATTATCAGGGGTAGTTTATGTGTTTGTAGGGATCCCGGAAGTTCTCACTCAAACAACTGAATTGAATAGCTTAAGCTTGTGCTTTAAAGAAAAGGTTAATTTCTCAGAGAAGTATTAAAAAAACCTGCAAAGATGGAGTATCTTTGGGTAGGATACCCCATCCCTACCATGAGGGACCTACTATCAGAAGTAGATCTGAAGGTAGATTCCACCTGCTGCCTCTGCCCTAAACTGTAATTTAATAATCCTAGAACATAACCTAACTTGTTAAAAACATTTGATTTAGTAATAGGTAAAGTAACTGCAGGGGCTACTGGGGCGTGTACTAGCCTGGCCAGGCAATGGGAGCTAAGGCTACTCCACATCCCAGTAGCCTCTGCAGTTACTTTACATATTAATAAAATAGTTTTTTAACAAGTTATATTAGGTTCCAGGATTATTTTTAAATTACAGATTAGGGCAGAGACCGGCAGGGGGAATCTACCACCACATCAACTTCTAAGGGAAGATACTCGTGGCAGGTTCTCTTTAATGGGGCAGCAATGCAGTTCCCTAAACAGCATCCTACAGATGCAAGTGAGGAGAGGCAAAACCAACAATGCAGTCCCTATCCGATCCCTTCTGATCATAAAGTAACTACGTATGGTTCTGAAAGAAGCAGCAAGCATAGAGGCGGCAAAAGACAAGGGCGGAATAGGATTTTTATGAGGAAAACTAGAGATGGGAATGTTTCCTGGACACTGGGCTGACCCTTACCTGACATACTCCTTAGTCCTTCTCATGATATGCAGAGTCAGTGGGTTGATACCAGTCGGCAGCTTCTCCTCCGCTAAACTCAGAGGGATTTCCTCTCCAGTGTCTAGATTTTTGATCATTACGCTGGCCAAAATCTCCTGCAAAAAAATTAGACACAGACAATTGACTATTTAGCAAACACATATTATATCAATATTATATAATATAGTTGTTTACATTGGGCAACCTCTAAGTCTCATATCCAGAATTTAAAATTAAAGAGCGGTCAATACGTAATAATTTCCACCAAAGCCACTGATTTGTAGCCCCTAGTGTTGAGATTTAATTTCATGTTTTTGCTGTATTTTAGACATGTATGGCATCCTATAAATGTCCTATAATATCCTATAAATAAAAAGGGTAGGGAGTGTCCCCAATTCTGAAAATAGGACCAAGCATATGGATGTAATATACTTTGGATAAGCCATAAATCACATTTGGAAAGGGTCTATGATAGGACACAGGACCTGTGGAGCCCAAGTTGTACAACAATTCGTCAGCAGGCTTTTGCAGATGGGCCCTTTAAATTTTGTGAAGGACAAAGGAAGGACATGGAGATAGATGAAATCTTCAAAGTGGAAAATAATCATTGAATCAATAGATGGACGCTGCCAAATAAAATATCAAGTGCAGAAAGCAAAGACATTGTTAAATACACATTCAAAGACATGGGGGCTGAAATCAACGTGATGCGGGTACAATAATGATCCAACAGCACAATTCTTGATAGAATGGACATCCGGCTGCAGATGAGGATTGCATACAATGGAATTCAGTGTATGGGTCCCTCGCTTTGATGACTAATTAACCCGTTGATGATGTGAAGTAGACACACATAAGCAGGTGCTTACTTTGATGGTGAGGGATTATTTTATACACTCATATGCTGGGGTCCATGGTGTATTTATAGAGAATGTGCTAGTGTACTCCCCATCGCTCTCACATTGTGTGATGGTGACATCCTAGTTTGGTCAATTTTTCACAAATGGGTTTCCAGAAATTAGCTGAGGGGTGTAAAAACTGGTGCAGAAATGTAAGATCTCGGGTGACACTAGGACTACATAAATGCATGGTGGGATAGCGCTGGGACTCAAATCTGGCGAAGCTCTGAACAATATCATATGATCTGAGACTCTGTCAAGGGCTGAAGAGTAAATAGATAAAATCAATACACAACAATGGGGGGAAAAAAGTGGAATATGCGAATGTGTTATGGAATAAAGCGACTACCATAGTCTGTAAAGTGAATTCATACACTTGCAGCCAAAAGAACAAAACCTAATCTAATGTACCCGAATGTTACGTGAATCATGGTGCACATGGAAGGAAGAGAACAAACATTACCTCATCTGTAAGCTCTCTTCCTGAGTTAGAGCGGGGTCTCTGGGGACCAGAGCTCTCGGCTGGTGTACTGGACAGCTGCCCATCCGCTGCCTTTCCATTTTCCTAAAAATAAATAAATAAAATATTATATTATATTATAGGCAAGAATTAGTACCGTATATACTCGAGTATAAGCCGACCCGAGTATAAGCCGAGACCCCTAATTTTACCACCAAAAACTGGGAAAAACTACTGACTCGAGTATAAGCCGAGGGTGGGAAATGCATTGGTCAAACCCCCCCAGTAGTATACAGCCTGCCAGCCCCCAGTGGTATACAGCAGCCCCCAGTGGTATACAGCAGCCCCCAGTGGTATACAGCAGCCCCCAGTGGTATACAGCAGCCCCCAGTGGTATACAGCTGCCCCCAGTGGTATACAGCTGCCCCCAGTGGTATACAGCCTGCCCCCAGTGGTATACAGCCTGCCCCCAGTGGTATACAGCCTGCCCCCAGTGGTATACAGCCTGCCCCCAGTAGTATACAGCCTGCCCCCAGTAGTATACAGCCTGTCCCTAGTAGTATACAGCCTGTCCCTAGTAGTATACAGCCTGTCCCTAGTAGTATACAGCCTGTCCCTAGTAGTATACAGCCTGTCCCTAGTAGTATACAGCCTGTCCCTAGTAGTATACAGCCTGTCCCTAGTAGTATACAGCCTGCCCCCACGGCCCTTAAAAAAATAAACTTAAATACTACTCCGTGTCAGCGCGGCTCCCCGATGTCCGATGTCAGCGTTCCCGTCTTCTTTCTTCTCCGCGGCTCCTCTTCACTTCTTCTCGCGCCAATGGCTTTCTTCTAGCAGGCGCATACTATGACCCGGCCGCTGCTGACGTCATTAGTATGCGCGGCATGAAGAAAAATGGCCGTCGTCGATGATAGAAGAAAGAAGGTGAGAAGCAGAGCCGGAGAAGAAGAAGAGGGAAGCCGCTGACATCGGGGACATCGGTAAGTGCGCCGACATCGGGGATCGCGCTGACATCGGAGGGTGAGTATTTAATTTTATTTTTTAAGTGGGTAATTTTTTTGGGGTAATACAGTCGTGTATAAGCCGAGGGGACGTTTTTAGCACATTTTTTGTGCTGAAAAACTCGGCTTTACACGAGTATTACGGTATTAGTTTTTTGCGAAAGTAGGTAAAGGTCTGTAACTTGCTTAGTTTACCTCAAACAATGCACTTTCACAATTATTTGTTGGAAATCCTAAATTGGACGTAACCCGCAATTACTGGAGGATAACAATCCAACTATATCTAATACAAACTTCGCAACCCTGACCGAGGATCAATGTGTTTATACCCAATTGAAGAAGGCACGGTCCAATCCTAGTATTCGATCAGAGGAACATTATAGGTGTGGTTTGTGCTGACTCAATGGCAGATGTGGAATACTAACTGCGCAGTCACCACTTGTGCCCACTCGTTGCACTCGCCAGATGCCAAGGACGGTTGTGAATCTCTATGTGACCCCTTGCCCATGAGTTTGGAGACAGAAGGCCGTCAGCGAGAAAGGCGTCCTTTGTAACTAGAAAGTAACATCAATGGTTAGTACATGAACACAAATACATAACACCCACAGGTATGCATAAAAGAAAAAAAAAATCCAGGAGAACATGAACCATTGACAATGGTGCACAGGGGTGTAGATGTTGGAAGATCAGTGTCGCTTGGTCTCATTCTACACTGTAATTTGCCTCTGCATGGAGTTCTACAACATTTGGTATAGTTCATTAAAAGTTAAATGTGCACAAATTCACTGCTCTAGCAACTTAATGACAATTTGGACAAGAAGGAGCGCGGGCAGCCTGTCCAACAAACACCAGTGACAGCTGGCAAGATAGCATATTTCTAATTTTATTTTTGTGGGCCGATATTGACATTTAAAGCCTAATAAAGAGAAGTTCCTTATAGAAGAAGAAAGCCCAACCCATACAATCATGACACCAAGTGGTAGTTTCCTTTAATGCAAATGCCACATACCCAGATCACTTCCATAGGTGGATTCCATGGTCCAAAAAAATTGCCCGAACACAACTCCTTGCATTATAGTGAAATATGATACAAGGAGTCCTGCTAACAGCAATGTCCTGTAATGCGGAAAGAGAAGAAGGGACTTCATGTATCATAGTGATAAATGATGCAAGAGTGACCAACACAAATGGCCGGTCCATAAAATCCTGCCAGCACATGGGCGTTTTTTCAGAGATCAAGCCACAGATTGTGTAGCAACAGCCGTAGTTATTTGAAGAGTGATGAAGGCTGCAGGGGATTTTCACACTCCAGATTCAACTTGATTGGGGGGGGGGGGGGGATTGGCACCATATGGGTGGGAGAGGCCTCAATGCAGGCCTAAAATGAAATAGGCAATTTAACATATAAATATAAAATTTAGGTGTAGACTCACATTCAGTCTGAAGATCTTGGGCTCTCATAACGTGTCGCCTTTCTTCTTACGTGGCGTGTGGTGCCGGTCGGGCAGGTGGCGGCGGTCTGGGTGGTGGGACATTTACAGGAGGTGGAGGACGTGTGGGCCAGATTTCTTAGTACTTGCGACGTATCAGGTCAACGATCTGTCGAGGAGGTTTAGCAGGAAGGTAACTGCTCTATGATTTCAGACCCAGAGGTTTTGAGGACAAGGCTTTAGACTTCTCCTCCGTATCCTCCTCTGGCTCATATGGTTTGTCGTTTCGCTCATATGAAGATCATCTGCCAAGTTTTAATATCGGCATTTTAGATGTTTCCTCCACCATGATCAATGATGGGATGGAGACATCGGGCATCGGAGCAGCTTTCGTCTCTATAATGTCCTCAACTTCCTGATGACGCACGGTCCTTGGGATCATCATGAAAGTTGTCTCGTGTGACCACAAGTTCAGGGATGTTGTTGAATGTGTTCTAGATTTTTTTCCAGACGAGCTTGAGAGTTTATAGTTCCACACTTTCAGGAGGATTGGGGCTCTCCTCTATGGCACCCGATTTCTGCGTTTCTTAATGATGCTATACGATAATCTGCAATATTAAAGCAATGGACATGTACAGTGTATCAAACATATACATATAAAAGCATCTTCTATATAGAGAGAGTATATAGTCACAAAGTTTTGCACATGAGCCTCAAAGGGTTGAAAAAAAGGCTGATTTCTCCCAAAAACGCCGCCACACTGACCCTGTATTGCAGCTTAACAGTAGGGAGTGAATGGATTTTCGTTTGCAGATTCCAGCATTACACATAGTCAGGTGGTGTGCTGTTTTTGAGAATGCAGCCATGTTTTTCCCTGTCTGCCACCCCCTTTAAGCCATTCCGAAAGCAGAAACATTCCATAATGTAGTTATTACTAATGACCCGCGGCCAGCGATGTTCATGGCCTCGTAAGAGGAGTAGTATCTTGCATGGGCGATAGAAGACACCGCAACCGAATAAAAGCCAACACGGTTAAGTGATAGCCAGGTAACCAATTAACCCTAATATTGGATGTAATAATTAAGGCTGAATTACTCATTACACCGTCTCATCACTTAGCGTGTACAACCAAAGCTTCCATTCTTTGGAACGGTTTCTGAATTTTTGATGAGCTTAATTTCAGAGGAAAGTAGACGAGCTCTGTGTATACCATCACACACTATGGCTATCCGTACCTTGTAATGACAGAGTTATTCTGCTGCCTTGTCTGAGAGCAACATATAATAATGGAAGAGAAGACCGCTCTATGATCATGTGGTTTATATGGATTGGGACAAGGAAATCCTAGCAGACTCCTACATACAAAGTGACTGACAGCGAGAGCCCCACGAGCCAGCCCACACAAACTGTGATTGACAGAGTCCCGATGAGCGGCACACACCCCACACCGTGATTACACGCAAGAGTCTAAAGAGCCGGCCCACCAAACTGTGATTGACACGCTTCACAATGACAAAGGAGAGCCGTCAACAATTATGGTGTGGTGATCAGGACTCATTTTCGCGTTGTAGGATTCCTGCCGGATTTAACACAGCTCCATATCACTGAATGCAGTCTTGCTCCATCTATTATACAGAACACGATTACCGTATATACTCGAGTATAAGCCGCCCGAGTGAAGCCGAGACTCCCTTATTTAGAGAGGGTGGGAATGCATTGGTCACAGCCTCCCCAGTTAAGTCTGCCAGCCCCCTCCATTATAGCTTTGCCATATATCGGCCTCGCATTCACGCGCTGTCCATCGCAGGCACCATGACGTCAGCCGCTTGCTGTGATCATAGTGTGTGCCGAAGCCGTCATCCCGATTTTTTTGGCTATAAAAAGCACACAAAAATAAGGCGCACAAAAATAAGGCGCTTTAATTTTCTTAGAAATCAAAGGTGCACCTTAATAGTCCAGTGCGCCTTATATGAACTGTACTTACAGACAACAGCGCTTGAATTGTTGCACAGGTCTGCCACCTGCTGGTCATTCATCCTTATCACAAGTGAGCTTTATAATCCGGTTGCCTTATAGTTAACCCAGAGTTTTTAGCAGGCATTATTGATGGTGCGCCTTATAATCCGAAAAAATAGGGTAGTAGAAAGTCAGCGAGGCTGGTGTCACGATCCCTGCGACAGACAGACTCAGGGACACGGAGCCAAGGCCGGAGCATCGCTGTATAGAATAGGACCTGCTGGGGGGGTGGTGATGGTGAGTACAATGTTGGTTTTTTCTTGACTCGAGGATAAGCCGAGGTTGAGGTTTTTCAGCACATTTTTTGTGCTGAAAAACTTGCGTATTTAGAGTATATAACAGAACCAGAATAAATCTCTTTAAAATTACCAATTCAAGTGGGGGCAACTCAGTTACACAACCCCTTTATCATTAACTCTTTACTTACCTCTTTTGAGTCAATTCCGGCTTTGGTTCCGGTTCCAGTTTTCTGGCCCGTTGTTTTCGGAATGTGCGACTTCTTCCTGTGAACGCCATACAGGATTTATAAGAGCGTTATAGACATACAAGAACAATGTACAGGTAATGGTTAAAAATAATTAGAGATCTGTAGATCCTAAGAAACTGCCGTACAAATTCCCTGCCTAATAAGTACGAGTAATACCTTACACATACAGAACTAGGGCACTATCAGCGGAGGTCGGATGTACTGCGAGGTGGAAGTGGTATAATAAATGATACAACATGAAAACGTGTGCCACACTGGGCGATTATACAAATTGCCATGGTTCCAGAAATAGCAAATCCTGGTCTGTTTTGCCACATGATTAGCGCATTTTGCGCTTGGTATGTTAATTTATTCCTATGAAGACTTTATTATTTGGAAACTCATTGATCTTTCCTTCAATTAAATCCACAATGACTATTAAACACATAACAATAAACCATGAAATCAATACCACTGTAAACACCAGCTTTCAGATCCTTACAGCTGTTGATCACGACAAACAGAGAGATTACAGAGAATGTCGGGGAACTTTTCAGGAGTTGGGTCTCCACTTACACCCCACAAGGGTGGGAGAAGGTTTACCTTATCTACATCACATGACTCCTCTATACGTACATGGGAATAACCCTTTAAGTAACCTAGAAGGTGAACATAGCAGAATTTTCCTATGGGTTTGCTCTAAGACTTGGAAAAGAATTTCAGGATGGAGATACTGCTAAAGTCACCGGTAAAACCCAGAAGGACATTGGCAAGCAGACGTGGTTATGGTCCTGTGCATAACGTGCTGGGTGCATGTACTAACCACTATGCAGTCTGGGAACCCTTCTGCAGTCCTTTGTGTTTTCCGTGTAGTAAACCGTGTTTTTTGTTTTCTCATTAAATTGCATAACCCCCCCCCCCCCAAAAAAAAAAAAACTTCAGCTCAAAGCTGACGATAAGGATAACAATGGAAGCAAGGATGATGAATACTACAACCGTGTCAGGATGGTTCACTCCCAACTAGTACCCAAGTCTTTATCACACTGGAGCACCCCAAAACCCCATGATATCCAGTTGTGCCCTCCATGAAGATAGATCAAGTGAGTGTCCATTGGCACTGATGGGTTCATTATAGCCCTAATACATCCACCATGTAGAACACACCATTCTAGTAGCAGTGCTGTACTATGGTGTATACTCAAGGCTTTCAGGCAAAGAGCCAAGCCCCATAACCAATGCCAAGATGAACAAGACACATACAATATCAGTACAGGCCCTTAAGAGATAGCAAAGCCTTACCACAGTGCCAGGGTGTGAACAGGGGGAAGTACAATAGCTGCCATATCCCAATTATAATACAAAACTGACCAAAAACTTTTCATCCAAGTGGCGGAGCTGTGAGCCGCCTGGGGCTTCCAGACACAAAACTATTCGCACAGTTAATTGGTCATATAAAAGATGGTTCTGGCTACAATGTGATGCTTAGCTAGACTTGGTATTTGTGCCAACCCTGGGCGGCAATGCTTTATTACTGCCAAAGAGTCCAGGCAGATAATGAGAGAAAACAGCCCAGTTATCAATCTACTGCATTAATTGGGTCCCAGGAGAACCAAGTCCAGTGGCCAAAATATATTCGGAGTAGGTTGTTCTGTAACCAAGTTATTCCCACTACATACAAGCCGAGTTTTCTATGAACTGTATTTAAAGGGAACCGGTCACCACATTTTTAAATACAGCTACAGGTTCCCATAGAGCCCTACTAAGTAACTGACAGCCTTGCATCCCCATAAATCAACTTTATCTAACATTACCTCGCCTCACAGGGAGCACGTCCTGCTCGGTCAGCCCCTCACATCTACACCCCCCCATGTCCCATGCCTCTTCTCGGTATGTCATGTGACCAGGGTAATGTCATCTGAAGTCCTTTACCCAGTTACATTTGCAACATCTACCCCATGTATGTATCTGATCGCATGAAATCACAGCACCCACCACGGATTTCTACTCCTCCCCATTCTCCACGGAGGCTGCCGTGATTTCATGTGGTAAGATACATACATTGGGTATACTATGCAAATATAACAGGACCTTAAACTACATCCCCCTGGTCACGTGACATGAAATGGCCAATGACGTAACAGCGATCTCTCTCAATGCTTCATACAGCAGCATGTCTGTCGGTCAGGAACAAGGAAGCAGGGCAATGCAGTACCCACCGAATATACAGGGCCCCATTGGACTCACATCAGGGGATTTGCATACAAGTATACACATTGATTTTTTAACATTGCAGCCATGTAAAAGGAACCATTTAGAGAGAAGGACAATGCTTTTTAACCATAGTTTTTAATGAAGCATTTGTTTTGGGTGGGTTAATTTGCACGGCCGGATCAATTTGAAGGAAATCTACCATCAAGATCAAGTATGATAACCCAGGGACACTTGCTCATAGATCCAGGCAGAGTGACAAATAATCTTATATTTGTTATCCATGGCCTCCTTCCTTCTAAAATCAACTAAAATTAAGCTAATGAGTCTGAGGGGCTACCCTTGGCCCTCTGACCTTATGCACATAGGGAAACACTCATAATGCCATCTTGAACAGAATGGGTTGGCTGTGCCAGTTTTGAGACCCCCTACCAATCTGATACCAATTACCTTTACCAACAGAAATGATCAATATAAAAATCATGTACACATCTTTATCCAGAGCTCCAACAGCAAAAGCCCTTAGACAAAAAAAATATCTTCCAGTAGATATGGGCTAACTTGTTGTCACTGGAGAACCTCTTTAATCACTGTACCCATGACAATTCAAAATGGAGAAAAATTAAATTGTCACAGGGACCAAAAAATAATTTTGTCCAGAGTTATTCTTACATAATGCACAGCACATGTTCTGACTTGCAGGCAAATGGAACTTTAGAACAAACCTACAGAACCTTGAATCTTACGGTATATGTTACCCAGGACTGCCTGTACTGGCATGATAAGACCATGCTCACAGCTTTCAGACCATGTATAGAATAGCTTGCCCAGTATAGCAACACTGGACCTGATGTAACCCGAGTGGTCAGATAACCTACATATACAGTAGCAGATTGCTGCAGGTATTTATGGCAGAAGAGATCAGGTCAGACTCCATACGGTGAGAAGTCTGAACAATTATTACAAGGTTCAACTTCTGTCCAGACATAAATAGCATCTATTGTTCTATTATATTCACTTTCCAGTGTAATTTCTCTTATCTCAATGTAACACAGAGGAAACACAAACACCCAATGCACTTTGTACTGTACCAGGAATGTCTTGGCCAGAGCCTTAGGGAGATGTTTTCGGTGATGTAAAAGCAAGAAATAATAGCCAAACCTGTCAGACTTTACAGAAATCAGTAGTGTGTGCATGCTTGCAGAATAAGGTCATTAAGTGTCTTGTAATCTAAGTTTTCTATAAACTTTCCTCTTTCAATATCTATTGATTTGCAATTGTCTCACAGATAGTGAATGAAGACTGAGCTGCAGTGACCCACAGCTCTTCCTGCCCTCATCACAGACTAGCTGCAGTGACCCACAGCTCCCCCTGCCCTCATCACAGACTAGCTGCAGTGACTCACAGCTCCCCCTGCCCTCATCACAGACTAGCTGCAGTGACCCACAGCTCCCCCTGCCCTCATCACAGACTAGCTGCAGTGACCCACAGCTCCCCCTGCCCTCATCACAGACTAGCTGCAGCGACCCACAGCTCCCCCTGCCCTCATCACAGACTAGCTGCAGCGACCCACAGCTCACCCTGCCCTCATCACAGACTAGCTGCAGCGACCCACAGCTCCCCCTGCCCTCATCACAGACTAATGCAGTGACCCACAGCTCCCCCTGCCCTCTATATAAGTATGGTGGGAAAAACTAATTTAGGCTGAAATTGATGCCCACTATTTGCATGTTTATTTCATTAGGGTGAGGAGAAGAAAGTTTTTTGGCCAAGGTAGATATTTTCTCTCTACAATTCTGTCGACGTATAATACAACTTTTCTACTTTAGATTTTGCAAAAGATTTTACCATATGGACAGACACTAAATCCAGACCCTGTGCTAGTGAAATACTGTCTGGAGAAGTTGTATATGGTGCTACAGATTGTTATCTCGTGTCTATGGTGGCGCTGCCCAGGAGACATGCGGGAAGGTGAACTAAATTTACTATTTGCTGATAAAACATTTATAACCAAGGTTGTTTGGAGGAATATTTACTCATGGTTATTCAGCACAACAAACGTGAAAACAATTATATCCCGAGCAAAAATAGAAAAAAAATATAATAATAATAATATTCTGCATTTACAGACCTTAGAGTCCGTCTCCTAAAATCAACAGTACAATGAGAGAGTGAATTGAACAGAGTTAGTCTGATAGGCTGGTATTTGGTTTTTAGACCACAGTTGAAACTTTGGAATTTGTGGAATAATCTTAGTACAGGGTAGAGAATTCCAAAGAATTAGCGCAGCTCAGGAGAAGTCCTAAGAGATGAAAGGCAAGCTCGGATTAAAGAAGAAAATAATATGAGCTTGATGGCACAGTAGTCTGAGGTGAGGGAGAAAAAGTAGGGAAGTGCAGCATTGTGCAGAGATTCGTGGATGAGGGTGATTAGCCTTCTCAATTTACTAGGAGTGAGAGGGAACAGATTACAGAAGCTGCTGGTTGGAAAAAAAGACTGTCAGGCTGCTAGTAGAAATTATTGTCTCTCATGCCAGAGCTCGATTCAGTTACACTGCTCACTATTGCTGTATAATAATCCTCATGCTGCCGCCATTAAATACAAGCAAATTAAAGAAATTGCACAACAAAAGGTTTGAGTCAAAGTCCCTAATAAGAATGAAGATGAAAGGAGAAGCGATAGGAGAGCTAGACTTGCCACCTCATTTATATTGGGTCCACCATTCTAGGTATTGGTTGGAGTTCTAGGAGTCACCTATCACGTTAATTGAAGAAAAGTTGAAAACCGCTCAGTTTAAGGGCTCCTTCAGATGGCCGTAGTTGTGGCCACACAAAAAGCGACCAGATCACAGCCACAATAGACATGTATGGAGGTTGCTTGTCTTCCTATGGAGAGAGGAGCAGCCTTAGGATGCATTTGCACATTGCGTTTCAAGAACGCAATTCAAAACAGAATTGGGAAGAGCAAAACATGTGTTTGCTCATTCCCCAACTAATTCATTTCTGTAGAAACTTATATGCAATCGGGCCCTCCTGTTGCATCTGAACTGCGTTTTAAAACGGAACTGAAATGTGTGAACAGGGCCTACGGATGAATTTACACAAACGTATGTTCGCCGGGCCGTGGAACCATGGAGAGGAGTAGGGGTGACCCCTTCCCTCTCCATAGAAATGAACGGCGTACAGGCCATTCACACGGGGAAAGAGAGGACATGCCCTATCTTTTTCTCTTGTACAGAGTCCAACGCCGCCTATGGGGAACGTATGTACAGCGGCAAGCTTGCGGCCATACATACGTTCCCCATATGGTCGTGCGAATGTGGCCCAATGGTTATATTTTTGCAGAAAGTAAAAGGGGGGAGGCCTGTATTGCAGTCCGCCTCTATACAGGCAAAGAAAGCTTGAAAAAAAAGGGGGAGAAGAAAATATAAAAGGGAGGAATTTGAGGCATTTTGTGTCTTTTGTAGTTAAAAAAGTGTAATGACCAAATATTGTCATATTAAAATGTCAAAATTATTGTCGTATTAAAAAAAAAATAAAAAAAAATAAATAAACACAAAACACTACTTCAACAAAATGAGTTTTCTATTAATACATCCCCTTGTTTGTTTGTTTTCAAAACGTATTAATACCTTCATTAGGTTCCCATTCTGGAGGAGATGTTTTCACACATGTAGTGTCATATGGTTCTCTCCTGCAGAGAGGAATTGGATTTTCCTCCTGTGATTTGGCATAAAATCCATCTGGGTCACTAACACTCCCTCTTAGGAACCATTCCCTGCCGGCACGGTCACCTTTCTAACGAAGGGCAGGAGCCCAGACTGGTACAAAGATTAGTGCTATAATGGGCACAATGCAGGCGCTGACCTCTATATCACTGGGCATGATCAGCAATGTGTTAAATTATTTATTTCTTTAATGAAATTGAGAGTTTTTTTTATTTTTCTAAGTCACAGCCTCATGGGTGACAATGCAACTCCTTTACCTTAAGGGGAACCCGTCATTAGGTTGTACCTTACTAAACTACTAGTCTACTCCGATCAGGTATGAAATGTCTGTTCTAGAATTCCCTCTTTTACACAAAATCTCACCTGTTTCCCTATTTAAAAAAAATCCTGCCCTTCCCCGCCCCCCCAAAAAAACAAACAACTTTGGGCTTATGGTTATGCATGTTGGTGGGAACTGGATCTTTATATGCAGCTTGAATTTCCAACTCTTTAGTTGTCTGTACCTCCGATTCTGTAGCTCACATAGTCATGACCTGATGTCATTTGAAAGATGAGAAAAGACACAAAAGCATGTCTCCAGGTGCTACAGAACATAAGATAGGGGTTTCTGAAGTGATACTACTCCTGCAACCACTAAACATAACTAATTTTTATAGGTAAATGGGTGAGATTTCTCATAAAAGAGAATTCTAGAAAGGGCATTTCCCACCCTGCCTGAGTGGACTAGTCGTTTAGTGGGGTAAAACCTGGTGACAGGTCTCCCATAAGATCTGTAATTATCCCTTACTCCACTGCATTCCTAAATCATCAATTATACAGTCACGACATTGGCTTTCATCATACACATCTTGTAGGTCACGTTACCTTCACATTTGTAATCTGCAGGAGGTATGTACTAGTCCGTTACAGTATTTTTTGGTTATTTATAAGGACATCCTTAAAACTCCCAATTATTTTACTGCTGACGCACCGCAAGTATGTTCTGAGATAGTCACTGACCCCAAGCAATGTGTCAGGCACTTCTCAGTAAGCATAAAGGGCTATGGCACCTGCACTGCCAGCAAATGTAGGCGAACATACCACCTAGGAAGGTAACAAAGGCAGCGCTATGTCACTTTCAAGATGAAGTCTTTTACCTTGCAAGAGGAAGTAAATTGAGAGCCAAATCTACTACATATATCATAGGAAGTGGTAAACCACTCAGCTAGACAGCCGTTTGGGGAGCTGTATAAATAAATGTCCCCTCCATCTTCACAATCTGCTCCTGTAAACAAGCAAGACATGAGGGACAGCAGGATCAGACTACACGGTGTCTGTTTGTAGTCTGTGTCCATGGAGACGGATTTGCCCAATACACTGTGGACACTGACGATGCGGTGTCATGACACCAGCAGACAGATTATCTCTAGTAGAATAGAGAATGGTCTGGGGTCATGCAACGTATCTTGTATTCACAATTGCAATACCTAGAAGAACAAGAGTAAAGCGGAACTTAATGCAACACCATTTCTAAAGGACACCTTGTTGACTTCACCAGGGCCACATTACTGGCCAAGGAGGTACCTAAAAGACATCTGCACAGTTCGGGTTATCCAGCCCTTTAACCTTTTTAGCAATAGACCTTAAAGGACATCTACTACCAGGATGAAGGATTGTAAACCAAGCATGCTGACACACTGGTGTGTGCCCCCTCTGGCAGGATCTGCTTTTTTTTTTTTTTCAGGTTCATTTACATAATTTTAAAGACTTTTATTCTTAAAAACAAGGGCATAAAGAAGAGCAGATCCCACCAGAGGGTGCAAATACCAGTATGTCAGTGTTCTTGGTTTACAATCCTTCATCCTGGTGGCAGTTGTTCTTTAAATTACCAAAGATTACCTTAAAGAGTAACTAATACTTCCATACTTAGACAACACTTCTCTTGATGATTAGACTAACCAGGTAATGTCTGCAGAGAGTAAAATGAAGTCTACTCAAACTCAAGCATGATAAACCGGGAACACTTACTCATAGATCCGGCACAGTGACCGTGGTAATCTTCTTATAATCTTCTAATATCTACTTTTATAATTATGTTAATAGGTTTGCAGGTGTCTGGTGGGTGTTACAAGAGGCACTCTAATCTGTGCAGGAGGAGGGTGGAGAAAATTGTACCAGCCTGTGAAGCTGCAGGACAAAATCTAAAGCATGGAGGGGCTCTGGTAACACCCACCAAAGCCCTTCTGGCTCATCATCATAATTTTAAAAGCCGATTTTAGAAGATTAGGAGGCCACAGGACCTGGATCTATGAGTAAGTGTCCCTGGTTTATCATGCATGATATTGATGGTAAATATCCTTTATCAATTTTTAAATGAGAGAAAATAAATTTACTTTGACGAAGATTTATTTTGCAGCCAACTCCTTTAAACATTTTTCAACAGGTTCTGGTGACTGATGACCCATTACTAAAGCGAAGTGAAAAAAAGTCCAAACCGAAAACAGATGTAAATCCGGTGATGAGAAATGATCTTGATAAATGTGACTTACCTGTAGGTTGAACGTTCCTGGCTTTGTCGGTGATCTGCAACAATAGATAAAGGAAATAACATAAGTCTATGCATAATATTACGTTTTATTCAAAATTCTGACAATTTAAGCCATTGGATGAATGTAAATATGTAAAATTCGATGTCTTAGAATAAGTCCAGCTGTGTGTGTGATGTATACAGAGAAATGATATGCAGCTATTTCTAGCAGGGAAACAAATACAGTACAATTCTCTGCTGACTCTATAGAAACTAATGTATGGAGCATGTACAGTATTATATGAATGTGAACGGAGCACAATATAACATGAAATCAGCCTCCCCTTTTCCAAGTTGATAACAATATTCATTGCTATGTGCAACTGTCAACTATTCAATATCATTTTATATATACCCGTCCGACAGAATACAGACCGCCATATATAACTTTTATGGCATTGTGCTTTGAAACCTGACGTCACCGCAATCAGAACCAATCAGAGATCAGCTGTAATTTTATAAACAGTTGTGCAAAAAAAGAAGCGAGCTCTGATTGGTTGCCAGTCACCGAAGGAGACAGTCAGAGAAACGGTCAGAGACAAAATATTATTTTGTTAACCCATTCTATTTTCTCCTAGCTAAGAGCAGTCATTTCTTACCCCAGGCAGCTCCGGCATGTACAGATAGTTCGTTTAGTATATATACAGTTCACCCTGGTGTTCACAAGTCATCTCATCCAGAAATAAACTCACATTTCTGTTGTGTGCCGAGTTCACATTACTCAGCAACTCCTGCTGTTTCAGTGTCTCAATATAAAGGGCAAATTTTATTTTGTGGATGGAACCTGACCCAGGAATCTTCTTTCATGATGTCCATGTCCTCTACTAGGGGAGGGAGTAGGGGCGGCATAGTAAAGATTGACAGCACACCTTTAAAACCTTCTTAAAATAAAATATACCTTCAAAATCAAGAATAATAAACCAAGGACAATTGCTCATAGATCCAGGCACTGTGACTGTGGTAATCTCATATTTGTTATCCAAGGCCTCCTTCATTAAAAAAAAAAACCAAAAAAAACCAAAACAATGTTTAAAATTATGCTAATGAGACTTCGGGTCTATGACACCTTACAAAAGCACACTTGTTTCACAAGCTGTTACACTGCAGCAGCGCCCATCGATCTCACCCTCCCCCTGACCTCCCTGTAATCTTTTCTCTTGTGAGCACAATGAAGCGGGGTGGGAGATGCTCCTTCAGAATGTACAAGCCTTTGTACTTGCAGCCTGAGGGGGCTCTGCCAACGCCCCCAGGTCCATGGCTCATTAGCATAATGATAAAAGTTGATTTTAGGAGGAAGGAAGCATAACAAATAGAACTATATTACCACAGTCACACTGCCTGGATTAATAAGTAAATGTCCCTGGTTTAACAAGATCGATTTTGGTTACCAAAAAAAAATGAAGAATATGGATCCCAACTCTTTGTATCTGCTCTTCCAGTACAAGAAAAAAAAAACCCTAAAAAGAACATCCCATTTATTTCCCTCCGTGTCTTTCTTTAGGAGACATCTTTTTGGATGCAGGACCGCGAACTGTACAACCTTATATTTCACAAACCGCTAGCACAAGAATTACCTTCGTCCTGATATCCGGCCATTAGTGGCAAATTCACAGCCAAATTTGGAAGACAGCCTGCTGGAGCAGTGCCCTGGGCTTACCGAGAGCGAAAAACATACGGCTGCCATTATAATGAGGACTTACAGACCCGTAACCATTTCACTGCTGAACTGCTTCATTTCTGTGTCTGGACAATTTGTGAGACTCTATACACTGTCATTTACCAAGAGGCCGAGCTAACTTATTACATAAAACAAGGGCATGCACATGAATAAAAAGGCATGCATGTTATTTTTGCATAGGGAAATGGGTCACCGCAAGTGGATGTTCATTTACCCTGAGAACAAAAAGATCGAACATGTTTAAATCCAGCAGCCCAAACCTGGTATTCCGGGACAAAGGGAAATACAGGAGGAACCAATACACCACTCTAAATTCCATTCTAAATCATTGGATTTGTCCATCATTACAGGGGTTGGTCACTTCACCTCAAGTGTGAGTGTGTGTGTGTGTTTATTTGTGTGAAGGATATTAGGCAAGTTACCAATATACATCTAGTAAAAGTTCTGCTCTGTTTTTTTTAGGAGCTTCACTTCACATATCAAGAAAGCAGAGCAAAAACTATTGATACAGGGGGTCCCCATACTTATGAACCCCAGACTTACAGACGACCCCTAGTTACAAACAGACCTCTGGATGTGGGTGATTTACTGTAATTTAGTCCCAGGCTAAACAGCTATAACAGTTATCAGAGGTGTCTGCTATTAAGCCTTATTGTTATTCCTGGTTCTTATGACAACACAACATTTTTAAAATCAAGATGTCACAGAGACAAAAAAAAAAAAAAAAAAAAAATTGGCTGGGGCTACAATTAAAAAATATACTCTTGCGACTTACATACGAATTCAACTTAAGAGCCTATCCTGTACGTAACCCAGGGACTGCCTGTAGATGTACAATGGTAAATTACCTGACCCCCACACTTGCACAAAACATTAGGTAAAGTGGCCAATCCCTTTAATGTAATGTGCACAGTGGGTTCAATGGGGCTGCACCAAATTTGCATGTTCAGATGTATTCATAGAATAGGAGACAAAATTATTCACTGCTGGGACCCCGTCGACACAATAAGCAGGTCACCAAAAGTGGATGTTTCTACTTCAATTATCAGTCACCCAATTCCAATTTATCGCAGGAGATCGAGAAATGACCCTGCACTGCCGAAAGATGCTCCTAAATAGAAAGTCAGGCACATGGTGCCATAAAGGCTCCACAGACCATTTATACAAGTTGTCTAGATTTCAGTCCATTTTTATGCAGTTTGCACTAATTTTTGGAAAGCCACACTGAATGGAAACACCAGCGTGGCAGGACCCTTGTACTCAATTGGTACACAAGAAAAATTGACGCTAAAACCTGTAGAAACAAAATTATTTCTAATAAAAAAAAAAATGAGGGGAGCGGGGGAGACGCTGAAGCTGGAGCATTCTGCTTCCCGGCTACATGACATCCAGTTAATCCATGATCCTATTCTGTTTCTTCAGATTCCGGAATGAAAATAAAAGTGTTCATTAGTTATGAATGCGCATCTGATAAATTATTCAGATATTCCGCCCTCTTCTATCAAATACACGGGCGGCATTAACACTGTGTGTGCTGGGACTAGACCTGACCAAACACGCTGCAAAATCTCAAGAATGTCTTAGCATTCGGTCACATGCAATGAGCAGAGGAGACATTCATAAGATACTGGACTAAGACTGTCTGCAAGCACGTAGTATACAGCTCACAGTGCCCTGCAATAATCAGAGAAGGAGGGTGTTTTAGTAAATACAGGCGGTCCCCTACTTAAGGACATCCGACTTACAGACAACCCCTAGTTAAAGACGGACCCCCCTGTGACCTCTGGATGTTACTATAGTCCCAGACTGCAATAATCAGCTGTAAGGTGTCTGTAATGAAGCCTTATTGATAATCTTTGGTCCCATTACAGCAAAAAATTGAAAACTCCAATTGTCACTGGGGCAAGAAATTTTTTTTATCTGTAACTACAATTCTAAAATATACAGTTTCGACTTGCATACAAATTCTACTTAAGAATAAACCTATGGAACCTATTTCGTACGTAACCCGGCGACTGCCTGTATTTGTATTTCTCCGGAATTATTTCACAGGCAAGGCCTATCTAGAACAAAAAAAGCCATTTTACCCGATTTATATGTGAAAATACGTCTTTATTGATAGGTTGTACCAACATGGTTTAACTTTTGCACTTTTTAAGCTGTCTTTAACGTCTTGTACATTCACTGTTGTTTTCTAAATATTCCCATGTATCACCCTGGACCATCTGGTTGTAATTTTGAATATTTTTGTAGTGTCCTTGTTTCTTTTAAACCTGCCAGCAATTTTTAAAAGTTTGTCGAATATTTGTCATTTCAATGTGTATTTTCACATATAAGTCGGGTAAAATGGCCTTTTTTTGTTCTAGATAGGCCTTGTATGTAGTCATAGCCATACCGAAAAGCTAAGATTTGGAGCATATTATAGAGGTAGAGGATACGCTTTATGCAGTTAGATTTATTCTCTTGAGATTGTCCGTAACATTGGATTAATTGCTAACTCCTGTATTTCTAAAAACACTCATGCCTTCTACCATATGTATGCAGCTGCATTACTAGTGTTGATAATTATTTCACAGGGAATCGTTCCCTACTACAGGCGGTCCCCTACTTAAGGACACCCGACTTACAGACAACTCATAGTTACAGACAGACCCCTATGACCTCTGGTGAAGCTTTCTGAATGCTTTACTATAGTTCCAGACTGCAATAATCAGCTGTAAGGTGTCTGTAATGAAGCTTTATTTATAATCCTTGGTCCCATTACAGCAAAAAATGTTTAAACTGCAATTGTCACTGGGGCCAAAATGTTATGGGTCTGGATCTACAATTATAAAATATACAGTTTCGACTTACATACAAATTCAACTTAAGAACAAACCTTCGGACCCTATCTTGTATGTAACCCGGGGACTGCCTGTACTGTGTTGTTCGGTTATTTCTCCCGGAAAAAGCTGGGCAGTTCTCCCAGCTAGTAGTGTGTTACAATGAGACAGTCCAGTAAGTGCAGAGACAATGGACTAATGGACAAGGAGATTGTTAACACTCAGGAGGGATAAAAGAGAAATGGCACGAGGCAGGAAATAAGCTCTAATATTATGCTAAAATAGAAATGTAAGAAAAGAAGACAGGTCCTCTTTAAAAGATTCAAGATTCTTAAATATATTAAGGATTACAAAATAACACATTCTCCAATTCATGGTTATTAACAAAAATACAACATTTCACAGAGCTAATTCCAACCAGTCTCTATCAGTTTTGGTGTTTATAATTTGGTTGTCCCTGGATATGACCAAAAACTTCTGACTATGGTCAGCAGATTCCTCTATCTTCTCTTGTACGGCAGGGGGAGGGTCAGGAGGCAGAGATCACTACAGGTACAGGCGGTCCCCTACTTAAGGACACCCAACTTACAGACAACCCATAGTTACAGACAGACCCCTCTGACCTCTGGTGAAGCTCTCTGAATGCTTTACTATAGTCTCAGGCTGCAATGATCAGCTGTAAGGTGTCTGTAATGAAGCTTTATTGATAATCCTTAGTACCATTCCAGCAAAAAATGTTTAAACTCCAATTGTCACTGGGCCAAAATTTTTTTTTGTCTGGATCTACAATGATAAAATATACAGTTTCGACTTACATACAAATTCAACTTAAGAACAAACCTCCAGACCCTATCTTGTACGTAACCCGGGGACTGCCTGTACTTCCTATCCAGCAGCAGCTCTACAGACAAGATAAGCTCTGGATACCAATGGAGGCACAGATTTGCTGACTGTTTTATAGGTGACGTAGCAGAGCTGAGTGTGTCACAGTGTCTTGTATCCATATCATGACTCTGATATGTGTCCTCTCTCTTTCTATGTGTCAGATACTATTGAATGTTCAGAAGGTAAATGAAAGTGTAGATAAACCCTGGACCCTGATAATCTAACCACATTGTCAGCACAAAGCATTTCACACAGCACAGAGGGATCATGGAGTATCCATACTCTGGAAATTTACTCTGATCATCACTGTAAATGATCATTACATTGACAGGAGCTAAAACAGCAATAAAACTGAGTAAAATTGTAAAGTAAGGGGGAACTTTCTTTTATGGGCAAAAAGGAACATATGAACTTTTTAAATTTATGTAAGAGTGGCCAGATCAGATGAAAGTTGGCTGTAGCCACCAAGGGGAGGGGGGGCCTGGATAATAATTTAAGGTATTTGATGCTTTCACTCCTGTAATGAATGTCGGAGGGAGTAAAAGTCATTGAGCAAACTCTTCCACTGAACCAACATACTCTTGTTCTTGGGGGTAAAAACTGGTACCATGTCTGCTATATTCTTACTTCCGTTCCCATATAAAGAATGCACGCATGCTTGGCTTAGCTAAGTGTGCATGTGTGGAAAAGAAAGTGTGGTCCAAAAATTGCATCTTATGTGACCCCATAATGCCCTGAAAATGCATTAAAAAAATAAATTTGCATCAAATATATTATAACATCAAACATCAGGGTGCACCCTGCCATGATTTCGGATAGCAAAGAGTTAAGCAAACACACAGCGATCCGAAGGATGTCAGCCGCTCTGATGCAAAAATAGTCCTGGAAAGGTATAAAGAAAATGACAATGCCAGGAAGAGAGTTGGAAGACGCTGGTGACAATCTGCAGCCTAATGAAGCGCACACTCTGCCTCCCTACACAGGGGTCCGCTGGCTCCAATTTCTCAAGGTGCTATCAATTACCCAACAGGTTTAGTAATAATATGTAGATAGTCTTTCACCGCTCTCTCAGCATGTGAATTATACTGCGTTCTGTCCTCGGACGGCGGCGAGGAGATGAGACGCTGATAAATTGTGATCGTCTCGTTTCTTCCCAGAGACAAACGTGAGCATCTGCTATCAGCAGATCATGCAGTGAGAACTAGCAAATGCTCAATCTTTTATTCCGTGACACCATGTTTTCCCAAAAGGAAGACAACAACAAAAAAAAAGTTACTTAAAGAGACGGTCACCAGATTTTACCCCATTAAACTAGTAGCTCCCTCAGGTCAGGTATGACATGTCCTTTCTAGGATTCTCTTTTTATGGCAAATCTCAATTGAAAGTCATGTGAGCAGATAAGAGTTAGATTTAGAGGTTGCATGGAGAGCGTCACTTCAGACACCCCTATCTTCAGTTCTATAATACCTAAAAACCTGTTACTGGTATGATGAGAGAAAAATGGATTCTTATCTTTAAAATGACATCAGGCTGGTGGTACTGTGAGCCTCAGAACCAGAGATACAGGCAGTTCCGAACTTTTTCAGTTCTGTAAAACCCCAAGCCTTATGAAAAGATAAAGATTGTTATCATTAAAAGGGGTCGACTAAGATCATAAAAAAAACAAACAAAAAAAAACACATTGGTGTCCGGGAGGGGGCATCCTGCACTGTCGTCACTCTGGTCCATACGCCTGCGATGAATTCAACTTCCACACCCACCCGTTCCCAGTGGTGTATAATAATGTGGACGGATGGGGGGGAGAAGCTGACCATGGAGGTAAGTAAATTTTTAATCCCGGCCACCAATGTTTTTATATTGTCTCAGACAACCCCTTTAATATGACACCAGCAGCATGTTTCTAGGTGCTAGAGAAGCAAAAATAGGGCCATATGAATTTACACTCCCCCAAACAGGACCATGACTCGTTTCAGGCAAAATATTACTCAATTTAACAAAACTTTTTTTTTTTATAGGTAAACTTTGAGGGGCATAGTCGTTATCAGGACAAGGTGGGGGCAGTAAAAATAAAATGAATACTTACCTTGCTCCAGAGCGCTCGTTGCGGCAATGAAGCTGGAGTAGTACAACCCAGCTTCACCGCTCATGCGCCGTGGACACAGCACATGCACAATGAAGCTGGGGTCTTTTCTCGGATTCATCCTGCATCGCGAGAAGAGGCACACATCGGAGAGAACTGCCCCTCATCAGATGCGCTTCTAGGCAAGTATATATATTATTTCACATTGCCCTCACCCCGAGAGCTCATAAAGGCCCATATGGACCTGGATTTGGTTAAGGGTCCCAAAGCTGGTGACACGTCCCCTTTATGGTTAATACAAATTATGTCCAACTTTTCAGTTCAACACATCCAGCTGAGGAAAGCTTACAATTTAGTGCCAAACCAGAGGAGACCTTTAATTTCGAGACAGGTGACTGTGTGACTCAAGGTTAGAGGTCATCTCCTTAACCACAGCATGTCCTATATCTGGTGAGTGATCACATCTCTATCCCCACAAATTCCACTTGTAGGACAGGTTGAACCTGTAGATGACCTCCAGCACTATACGCTGCAGTGCTGCTCCATGTCTGAGGTCAGATCATTGAAGCAAAAAGGTGACTAGGACAATTGGGTGTAACCAATCTCATCATGGATTTCTTCTGCAGAGTGACCATGAGACAGCTATGGGTTTTCCATCCAGGCAGTGTCTTTACAAGACACAAGACTTTTTGCATTGATTGACCTGTGATGACCATAAGTTATTACAATCAGGGGTGTGGCGTCTGTGACAATTTTGGTGGAGTCAAAGACGAGATAAAATAGAATGACTGCACAAACATATGATAAATTATAAAAATTAAGAAATTTCCTTTAAACGTCTGTTCTATTCCAAATCTAAGGATTAAAGACCGGTCACCTGTAAAAACGGCACTAGGCACTAAAGTAAGCAGCTCCTAGTGCTACCTCATATGTAACAGTTATCAGAAACGTCCGATAACACTAGTAGACACTGTCGCGCTGTACAATAGGAATGCCGGAACACGATCACAGCGGTCCAGCGTACTCATGAGGGGGCGGGGCTAGGGGCGGTGACTGCCAAATCAAGCCTGGCAGTCCCCGCCGGCCTATGGAGTGGAAGAGACGGCCCGAGGGAGAATCAGAGCCCCCTCATTAATACGCCGAACTGCTTTGAGCACAGTCCAGCGTTCCTATTGTACTTTAGTACGCAGCTCCTAGTGCTGTTTTTACAGGTGACAGGTCCTCTTTAAGGCCAGAAGTGAGCAAAATTTATTGGTCAAGGACTCTTTGTCATACTGTTGTTCAACCTTAAGGGGCCGCATCAGTAACCTATATGCACCAGGCTAGTTGTTTTGTATTTTTCTTTATTAAAAATGAAAGAAAAAAAAAAAAAGTTTAAAAAAAAGTTATGTATAAACAAAAATAAATACATACAGGAGACAAATATTCTAGGGAAGCCATAGCAGTCTAATAATACTGGAGACCCCAGAGCAGACAAAAACAAAATAAATCCTCTCCTTTGCTGGCTTCTCTTCTCCTCCCTGTAGCACACAGAAGTTTCTTCTCACCTCCATGTGCCGCTCTGCTCTTCTTCCCGCGCTGGTTGTATGCAGCGACATCAGGACCCGGAGCAGAACTGTCCCAGGAGCAGGAGCGGACCCCAGAGCAGTACAGTACAGCAGGCAAGTACTAACCACTCCCGAGTCCTCTCCTGCTCAGAGTCCTGATGCCAGCGCTTACAACCAGAGCCAGGACACAGAGCATAGCCACAGGAGATACCC
The DNA here is from genome assembly GCA_019512145.1 of Engystomops pustulosus. Classification (NCBI taxonomy): domain Eukaryota; kingdom Metazoa; phylum Chordata; class Amphibia; order Anura; family Leptodactylidae; genus Engystomops; species Engystomops pustulosus. The sequence continues at coordinate 21,335,510 of CM033650.1, read as the reverse complement.
AGGAGAAGTGTGGACTTCTCAGCTGCACTCACTGCTACCTGGCCTCCTGCACCAATCAACGCTTCCATTGGTTATGTTACATTAGTTATGGAAGCGATCATCGGAGTGATTGTCAGCAGGGTGCGGACCGCAACTCGAGGCTTGACAGGCAGCATGTGGATTGTGCACCTCTCTTCCCGGTTTTTAGTCGAGATGAATGTGGCTGCACTTTATGTACATGCTCAGTAGCGAAGCTTCTCTGCTACAGATAACAAGAATAAGGAACTGGGAAGGAAAGCCTACACTCATAGGAGTAGACATCTTAGACCTTAATGCCATATGGATAAGGCATGCCATAAATGTGTGACACCTCTAGAACCCATATGCATTACTTCTGGTGGGAGTGTGGGAGGAGGCTGTGCATGTGCCTTTCTCTCTGCATTCAGCTGTCTTGGCTGCCTTCATGTAAATCTTAGGGCATGATGTATTATGTGAACATATCAGGAACAGACATGCTACATCGGTACACCGCGAAATACTGGATTGACTAATAAGCCATAAATCAGATAAATTGTGAAATTCTGCTTTATATGGAAAATAAATAGGACAGTGCTGTGGTTATTAAAGGGGCCCCTTCTGTCATCTAACGTAACTTTCTCTCCCAATAATGTCAGCAAGTGTTCTGACTTCCATAGAAATCTCTGAATAGAAGTGCACGGTCCGGAGATATAAGGAAAGCGTGCTGCCGCCCAGAGACTTCTCACCATGTCACAACGCTGACAGCCGCGTCCTCACCTCACCTTCTGCTCAGGTACACAAGCTGTCCTCACAATAATTAAATTGGGAAACCCGATCGGATCAAACAATTTACATGGTTAAAGCCTCCACGATACTGAGAAGACAGCGTGTGGTCAAACCGAAAACTGGGTCATCGACAAAAACCAAAAGTACACGTCCAAGTCTACAGACACGACTGCTACATCGAAATCTAATTCCAAGACTAGAAAGATCCCCCCCCCCCCCAAAAAAAAAAAAAAAAAAAAAATCACATGTGCATAAGGCTGCGGTGACACGTGGCGTTTTGAGCCCAGTTTTAAGCAGTCCATTAAAAAAAATTTTCATGGGATTAGAGCAACCATTTTTGAAAAATGTATGCGTTTTTGACAGGTTTGACCAATTATCTTAATTCAAACTGGTCAAAAAGGGTTTTGTGTGTGTGTGTGTGTGTGTGTGGGGGGGGGGTAAAATTATCTGTCAGGGATGTCTGGACATTTAGCAATAAAAATCCCTTATCTGACTAATACAACTCACTGTAAAGTGATATATTGATTGAATCTTTGTCTGCAAAGCATCAATCATGATTCAGTATTAGTGACAGGTGACTAAGCTAAGATCCCAATTTACACTTTGAGGGGGGGGGGTAGTTCTAGAACAGATGATAGTCTGCGACCTAAGGGCTTATTCACATGACCATTATGTTTGACGCTCTATGTTTTATGCTCTGCAAACCATGGGCAATAAAACAAGCTATGAAGCCCTTATCAATGTGAAGTCCCAGGAAATCTCACAAAACTACACACTGACACGTGTCGTTCAGGTTACAAAACACAAACCAGAATAGGACACGTTGTAGACTGTCTTGTGTGTACGGCCCCATTCACATGCACTTCAGACATATAAAGGCAGTCTCCGGGTTAAGTACAAGACAGGTTCCTTGGGTTTGTTCTCAAGTTGAATTTGTATGTAATTTGGTACTGTATCTTTTATAACTGTAGTTCCAGACAAGGATGATCAATAAAGCTTCATTACAGGCACTTTAAGGCTGATCATTGCAGTCTAGGAGTAAAGCATAGCATCCAGGGAGCTTCAACAGGGGTCCCAGTGGGCAGAGGGGATCATCTGTAACTAGGGGTCGTCTGTAAGTCGGGTGTCATTAAGTAGGGGATCGCCTGTATGAGTCAATGCCACTTGTATAAACCCTAGATGGGTATGATATATAAGTAGGCTGTGTTATTTTTATGAAGACAAGGAAACTATTTCTGGCATTTGTTCAAGACAGAAGAATGAAGCCAGTCCTGAATCTGAATCCACATCCAGATGCCACCTCATTGTAGGAGAAGATCTTCACAGACTGGTCTGCTGCAGATTGCTCATCCACTCGACTTAATCTTCCATATAGAACTTGGAAAATAGTGTGATATGAGAAAGACAAGGGAAGGTCATACATTGCAAGCCCCTCTGCATGAGTGACACCAGGGAGACTGCGGCAGCAAAGGGACACGGCGAGCGCTGGCTACGATGCAGGACAGGCGGTAATCTGCTTGTTTTGGCAGCTCTACATCTATATGTATCTTACACACTACACCCTGGCAGGGATGAGCGCTGGAGCTACACCTACACAAGCAGGATGCCAGGCAAATCTCAAGCCCAAAGAGCGCTTTAACTCCTTTCTACCCAGTAGGAAAGCGCAATAATGGCGATTATTTTACCGTACCTGCTTCCCTGCAGCATGCAATAAGAAATTATTTATATATTAGCTCACAGATTTGAATTAAAAAAAAAAAACATAAAAAACAAACAACATATGGGAAGGAAGACAATCTGTGAAAACTTTGGAGGACAGAATGTTTGACGTAAGATTTTAACGCCGCTAAAAATGGCTGCTGAGGTCTTAAGAGTCAAGTACAAACACTATAATATATCCATACATTACTGAGATATGTATACGATGTAGGATGAGGATACTCGATGTGCAACTGGATGCAGCAACCGATCCATAAGAACCACAGGAGATACAGAGCTGGATCGTAAGGAGGAAATAATGAGATTTGTATCTTTAAAGTGAACCTGTCACCTGGAATGTCATCTCTAGATGGTGACAGGTTCCAATAGCCAATGCTATGCAGATTTTAGAATCTCTTACACCACTTTATAAAACTTTATTTCACATTACCTGGCAGATAGAAGGAAGAGGTGAGGGGGAGGGCGCGGGATGAGTGTGGAGGAAAGGAAGAGTGCCGGAGGAGACTGCAGTTGCCGCTCCCTCGCCAGATCAGCTGGCAGGGAGCCATGTAATGTGAAATAAAGTTTTATTCAGTACTGAAATGATTGATAATGCTGATAGACATTTTTAAAATCAGTATAGCATAGGCTATTGGAAAAAGCTAAAATGATATTCCTGGTGACAGTTTCACTTTAAGATTACAGTTTCACTTTAGTATGTTTCTAGGTGATATAGAACTGAAGATTGGGGTGGTTGAAACGACGCTTCCCCTGCAGTCTTTAAATTTGACTCATCGCAGGCAAATATGACTCTTCTCTGCTCATTTTTTACTCTTTGGAAGAGACTTCTTTAAACAGGGAATTCTGAGGGGCCCCGAGGGGCTGGCGGTTTAATGGGCTAAAATGTGGAGTCCCTCTAAATTTAAACATTTATACAAACTTTTCCAGCCACTGATGAATATGGACCAAGGCAATGGATAAAATTAGACTCCATCTCCATAATATACCAGAGCATTGTATGTAAAACCAATTAGACTAAATTATTTACCAAAAGGGAGGGAGCAGAGTGGATACTAACACTCCTCTCATTTGTTGTGGGACTATTTCTTGCTTATTAGGATACTGCAAGGTTATTATAAGAACGCCACTGAGGCCAGATGTGACATCACAGTACAGGGGATGACATCACTGCAGACAATAACTGGGGGTCAGTGTGGTGAACAAGGCGCCGGGCACTTTGTGAGTTAAGGTTAGTTTTACACCTTATGCCGTCCTTGGTTGCAATCCCTATGCAATTAGGTTACATTCACACGACCGTTGGAGGACGTATATTCGGCCGCCATATATACACCTCCCTCATAGGCCGGTAATGTGCACACGGAGCGGTATAGAGCAGCACACGTGCGGCACTGTACCACTCCGTACCCGGGGAAAAGATAGGATTATGGTGCCATGCCCCATGTATCTCTATGGAAAGGGGAGGGGCGAGAGGCGTTCATCCCCTCCAGTGCGCCCTGTGCCCACCTTGCTACGGCGGGAACACGTTAGTGTGCATGCAGCCTTGGTGTGTAATCCATTTGCAAGCTGTAAGTCTGCATGAAACGGTGATGGAGGATCCAAAAAACAATAAAAAAAAAAAACCCTGGCAAATGTTTTCAGCAGCGGTTCCAACCCCTTGAAGAGTAATGTGAGGGCAGCACGGTGGCACTAGTGGGTAGTGGGTAGTACTTTTGCCTTGCAGCACTGGAGTCCTGGGTTCAAGTCCCACCCAGGTCAACATCTGCATAGAGTTTGTATGTTCTCTCCGTGTTTGCGTGGGTTTCCTCCGGGTCCTCCGGTTTCCTCCCACATTCAAAAACACACTGGTAGGTTGTTTAAATTGTGAGCCCCATTGGGGACAGGGACCAATTTGACATGCTTTTTGCAGTGCTGCGTAATCTGTGTGCGCTATATAAATAAAGAATTATTATTATTATTAGGTGATGGTGTTAACTATAAAGTGATCCAAAAATAAGGACACCACAAAGATGATACCTGTGTGCTGTCCGTATTTTTCACATTTCCATACTGATCTATAAGAAGGCCAAATACACTACATTCTCTACAGCCGCCATATGGGTCCCTGAAAAACATGTTCATGTGCTTGGGGACATTGATGTATCCGTGTGACATCGTTTGTATTATTTATGCAATGTTTACTCACTTACTTACACTGGGGATGGCAGCACCCACTCAATTTAATTCACTAGAGCTTACACACCGATGGGTTCATAGTTTCACCCATATACTAAGTTATCATTCAAATGGGTGTTGCATCATATTCTTGATTTCATACTTCCAGTAACTCCAGGTGCTACAAAGCCTAGTTATAGGCTATATCAGTGATGGCAAACCTTTTAGAGGCCGAGTGCCCAAACTACAACAATGACCCGCTTATTTATCGCAAGGTGCCAACACAGAAATGTAATTTGTGATTTATACTCCCTTCTCTGTCACAGTTTTCATTGATACCAGCCCCTGAGGACACCAATAAAGCAGAAAATAGTCCCAGGTAGAGCTGTCACTTTAAAATAGCTCTGTGCACAGCAAGTCCTGGGCTGTCTGGGACTGCAGGAAGATACCTGAAGTCATCTCTGGTAATGGCCTGAGTGCCCACAGAAAGAGCTCTGAGTGCCACCTCTGGCACCAGTGCCATAGGTTAGCCATCACTGGGCTATATCATTATAGAGCCAGACACTACAATAAGACTATGGGTGGGTTCACATCTGGAAATACAGATACAATACTGTCCCAATGCGTCAGACTGAATGAGTCAGGAAGCAGTGAAGTCTAGGAGACCTCATGGCCGTATAAGGTGCTAGGGAGAGCACCCATCTACATGAGAACTATCTGGGAAAATATATTTAGGTGGACTTGTACCTTGGATCTGCTCATTCATAAATAAACAGAACACCTAAAACAAGAAAAACGGGATGACAATGGAAACTGCGGAGTGTAACTATTTCCGTGCCTTATATCCCTGACTCAATGACTGAGATCAGGAGTGAGCAATCTCCTCCAGCCGACCAAGTCATCCATCCCTAGACCATAGGAAAGATATATCCATCACTTATGGAGTCATTATAAAGGGAAGATCAGTCATTTCTTTTCAAAAAACCAATCCCCCTCTGCTTAGTCTGACCCAAAGGTTCAGGAAATCCCAACAGATGCACTTCTTACAAGTTACACTGGAGACGGCGATACGCGTCCTAGGGTTCTCCTGACTCTCTGCTTCCGTAAAAAGGAAAGACTTGTCCATCAAGGCTAGCCAAGTGGGAAGAATCTGGCAGGAAGCCGCCCCCCAGGGCGCTCCACAATCCCAGTTTGTTTATGCTTCCACAGTATACATACATGTCTGTAACAAGGAACCCTGTTGACCATGACACATTCTGTTTTATAGGTGCCATATGGAAACATGTTCTAGTATAGAACGACTAAGTTATGTCATTAAACAAACACATCTGAGACATCTCAGTGTCATATAAAGTTATGGCACGTCCCTATACTACAGTTATGGGTGCAGATCCAATCTCTAGGACCCCTGATGATCATTGTATCCTCAATATCTCTCCGACAACATAGCCCAATTACAATGGCCACTATGGAGGTTTTATGGACAGCAGTCCTAACGCTCTCTCTACATCTAGGCTCCTGGTCTATCATGCGAGCATAATTCTTCAGAAATGTCAGTATACATGGGACTGTATTGATTTTCACTGCACATTACAATACCAGGGCATAGCCGTCATCCATGACAAACTGTATATACATTCCATCTGCCTGACAACATCAATAATTACATCCTAACAGAAGGAGAAGGGATTAAGACTAAATGGTTGTTAATAATAATGTGCATGTAAGATATCAAGAGCCCTGATAATGGATACTGCTGTACAGCAGATGATGTGGCAGAAGCCACCTGTGTATAAGGAACGAGAGCTCCTCATAAAAGAGACAAGAATGTGTAGCATGAAGGGAAGCGAGTGTGAGTGTGAGTCGGAGCTCATGGGGAGTGATCACATATGTTACACTGTAATTAAAGACGGGAGATTTGCAACATTCATATTCCAAGATGTCAGTGACATAAGGTGTGATAATATAATGTGATAGGATATGGAGAGCGGCCTAGAGGAAGGTGCTGGAGGCTGTGGGTGCAGGTACAAGTAAATAATAATCTGACAAGAAAGGGGAAGGTCATCTTTAAGGGGCTATATAGACAGTCCCCTACTTATGGACACCCGACGACCAATGGTCACTGGGGAAAAAACATTTTTGGCTGGGGTTACTATTATAAAATATACTGTTCCGACTTACATACAAATTCAACTGAAGAACAAACCTAAGAAAAACAATCTTGTATGTAACCCGAGGACTACTTGTACTGTGTTTTATAAATGGGGGACAATAATCAGATCATGGGACCCCCAACCATCAGAAAAGCAGGGGTCCGGTTCTCAGTGACTGACTCATCAGACTCGTATGATTGGAGCTACATGGGTACATGGGTGATCTGATGTCCGGTAAAAAAACGTAGTGATTGGATGAGCGCCATCTCCTGTGTGGGATAAAAAACTAGGGAGGCAATGCGAGGAGAGGTGCCATTGAGGGGGGGCACCGTGTATACAGGAGAGGTGTCGGGGGGGGGGCACTGTGTATACAGGAGAGGTGTCAGGGGGGGGGCACTGTATATACAGGAGAGGTGTCGGGGGCATGGTATTACAGGAGAGGTGTCGGGGGGGGGCATGTGTATACAGGGAAGGTGTCAGGGGGGGGCACTGTGTATACAGGAGAGGTGTCAGGGGGGGGGCACTGTGGATCAGGAGAGGTGTCAGGGGGGGCATGGGTATACAGGAGAGGTGTCAGGGGGGTGGGGCACTTGGTGTATGCAGCGAGGGTGTCCGGGGGGGGGCACTGTGTATACAGGAGAGGTGTCAGGGGGGGGCACTGTGTATACAGGAGTAGGTGTCAGGGGGGGGGGCATGTGTATACAGGGAGAGGTGTCAGGGGGGGGCACTGTGTATACAGGAGAGGTGTCAGGGGGGGGAACTGTATACAGGAGAGGAGAGATGTCGGGGGGACTGTATATACAGGACAGGTAACAGCACTCACACAGCCGGGGAGCAGGACAGGTTCACATCCTCTGGAGCATCGAAGAACTCCTCCGTGTCACTGTGGAAGCCTGGCAGGACCCGGAAGGTCCGGCTGTGTGCGGGGCAGAGAAAAGGCCTAGCTGGGCGCCGCGCCCGGGGGTAAGTGCCCCGGCCCAAGCAACAGGTTACAAGACTCTGCGGACCAGGCGGAGCAAACAGAGGAGAGAAAGGGACCCGGCACATCACCAACACAAACACGGAACAGGATATGCGAGCGAGATTCAGGGGGAGGTTACACTGAGCGGCAGCCGCTGGCAGGTCACGTGGACGCGGAGGTGTCACATGACCGGGAGACTTGTATGTGATGTTGTTGTAGAGCGTTCTATTGAGGGAAGAGAAGGAATCGACCGGGAGCCGGCACTGTACAAGACGGGAGCCGGCTACAGGATGGACGGAGGGGAAGGGGACGCAGGTCTGTCATGAAAGGAGGGGATGGGGAGAACGGCTTTCAGGACGGAGGGGGAGGGGAATGGGGAGCAGAACTGTCAGGAAGAAGGAGGGGAATGGGGAGAGGTGTCAGGAAGGACAGGGGATAATGGGGATGCAGGCGTCAGGAGAGGGGGAGGGTAATGGGGAGCCGGCTGTCAGGATAGGAGGGGGGAATGGGGAGCAGGCGTCAGGAAGGAGGGGGGGAATGGGGAGCAGACGGCTGTCAGGAGGAGGGGGAATGGGGAGCAGGCTGTCAGGAAGGAGGGGGAGGAGGGGCAGGCTGTCAGGAAGGTAGGGGGAATGGGGAGCAGGCTGTCAGGCAGGAGGAGGAAGGGGAGCAGGCTGTCAGGAAGGAGGGGGAATGGGGAGCAGGCTGCAGGAAGGAGAGGGAGGAGGAGGCGGATGAGGAGGGGGGGGGGAATGGGGAGCAGGCTTTCAGGAAGGAGGGGGGAATGGGGAGCAGACTGTCAGGAAGGAGAGGGAATGGGGAGCAGGCTGTCAGGAAGGACAGGGGAATGGGGAGCAGGCTGTCAGGAAGGAGGGGGATGGGGAATGCAGGCGTCAGGAAGGAGGGGGGGAAATGGGGTGCAGGCTGTCAGGAAGGAGGGGGAATGGGAGCAGGCTTGTCAGGGAAGGAGGGGGAAGGGGGGAAAGGCGTCGGAAGGAGGGGAGGGGAGAGGGGCGAAGAGGGGAGCAGGGGGAACGGAGGTGGGGAATGGGGAGCAGGCTGTCAGGAAGGAGAGGGAAGGGAAATGGGGAAGGCGTGTCAGGAAGGAGTGGGGCATGGGGGCAGGTGTCAGGAAGGAGCGGGGGGGAGCAGGCTGTCAGGAAGGGGGGGAATGGGAGCAGGCTGTCAGGAAGGAGAGGGAATGGGGAGGAGAGGCTGTCAGGAAGGAGTGGGGAATGGGAGCAGGCTTGTCAGGAAGGCGGGGGAATGGGAGAGCCGACGTCAGGTAGGAGGGTGGTAATGGGGAGCAGGCTGACAGGAAGCAGAGGGAATGGGGAGCAGGCTGTCAGGAAGGAGAGGGAATGGAGGGAAGGCTGTCAGGAAGGAGTGGGGAATGGGGAGCAGGCTGTCAGGAAGGAGAGGGAATGGGGAGCAGGTGTCAGGAAGGAGGGGGGAATGGGGAGCAGGCTGTCAGGAAGGAGGGGGAATGGGGAGCAGGCTGTCAGGAAGGAGGGGGGGGGGAATGGGGAGGCAGGGCTGTCAGGAAAGGAGGGGGAATGGGGAGCAGGGCTGTAGGAAAGGAGGGGAGAAGGCTGTCAGAGGATGGGAACTGTGCGGGGGGCAGGCTGCAGGAAGGCAGGGGACAGGGGGAGGCAGGGCTGTCAGGAAGGCGAGGGAAGGCTGTCAGGAAGGAGGGGGAAATAGGGAGCAGGCGTCAGGAGGAAGGAAGGGGAGGAAATGGGGTGCAGGCTGTCAGGAAGGAGGGGGGGGGGAATGGGGGCAGCCGGTCAGGAAGGAGAGAGGGAGGAAGGCTGTCAGGAAGGAGGGGGGAATGGGGAGCAGGCGGTAGGAAGGAGGGGGGAAATGGGGTGCAATCTGTCAGGAAGGAGGGCGGGGGCAATGGGGAGCAGGCTGTCAGGAAGGAGGGGGAATGGGGAGCAGGGCTGCTCAGGAAGGAGGGAAGGGAATGGAGGGATCAGGCATGTCAGGTAGGAGGAGGAGGTGGAGGAATGGGTGAGACAGAGCTGTAACCGGAAGGAGGGGGAATGGGGGGCAGGCTGTCAGGAAGGAGGGGGAATGGGGAGCAGGCTGTCAGGAAGGAGAGGGAATGGGGAGCAGGCTGTCAGGAAGGGGGGGGAATGGGAGCAGCAGACTCAGGAAGGAGGGGGTAGGAATGGGGAGCAGGCGCAGGAAGAGAGGGGAAGGGGCGCAGGCTGTCAGGAAGGAGAGGGAATGGAGGGAAGGCTGTCAGGAAGGAGTGGGGAATGGGGAGCAGGCTGTCAGGAAGGAGAGGGAATGGGGAGCAGGCTGTCAGGAAGGAGGGGGAATGGGGAGCAGGCTGTCAGGAAGGAGGGGGAATGGGGAATGCAGGCGTCAGGAAGGAGGGGGGGAAATGGGGAGCAGGCGTCAGGAAGGAGGGGGAAATGGGGAGCAGGCTGTCAGGGAAGGAGGGGGAGGGAAGGGGGAAGGGCTGTCAGGGGAAGGAGGGGGATGGGGAGCAGGGCTGTCCGAAGGACGGGAATGGGGAGAGTGCAGAAGGGGGAATGGGGCAGGTGTCAGGAACGGGATGGGAGGCGTCAAGGAGGGGGGGGAAGCAGTCAGAGGAGGAAGGGAGCAGGCTGTCGAAAGGGAAGGGTAGGGCAGGAGGAAGGGAATGGGGAGGTAGAGAGGGAAGGCTGTCAGGAAGGAGGGGAATGGGGAGGCGAGGGGGGATGGGGGCAGGACTGTCAGGAAGGAAGGGGCAGGGGAGCAGGCTGTCAGGAAGGGGGGGAATGGGGAGCAGGCTGTCAGAAGAGAGATGGAGGAAGCTGTCAGGAAGTGGGAGAATGGGAGCAGGCGTCGGAAGGAGTGAGGGAATTGGGAGCAGGCTGTCCAGGAAGGAGGGGGAATGGGAGCAGCCGACTGTCAGGAGGAGGTAAGGGGAGACATGCGAAGAGGGCTGGGGGCAGGTGGTCAGGAAGGAGCGACGGAATGGAGCGGACCAGGACAGGGGGTCAGGTTAAGGGAGCAGGGGAGAGGGAATGGGGATGCAGGCTGTCAGGAAGGAGAGGGGGGAATGGAGGGAGGCTGTCAGGAAGGAGGGGGGAATGGGGGAGTGAACCAGGCTGTCAGGACGGAGGGGGAATGGGGAGCAGGCTGTCAGGAATGGAGGGGGGGGAATGGGGAGGCAGGCTAATGTCAGGAAGGAGGACGGGGGGAAATGGGGAGCAGGCTGTCGGAAGGAGGGGGAAGGGGAGAGGCGTAGGGCGTGACTACTGTCGGGGAGGCGCGGAAGGAGGGAAGGGGAGCAGAGGCTGTCAGGAGAGGAGGGCGGAAGGATGGGGGATAGCGGAGGCTGTCAGGACGGAAGGGGGGAGATGGGGTGCGAGAATGGGTCAGGCTTGTTCAGGAAGGAGGGGGGGGAATGGGGGAGCACGGCTTGTCAGGAAGAGAGAGGATGGGAAGAGGGCGGAAGGAGAGGCCCTGTCAGGAAGGAAGGGGGGAACTGGAGGTAGCAGGCGTCAGGAAGGAGGGGGGAATGGGCGAGTGCTGTCAGATGAGAGGGAGGGTCGGAGGGGGGAATGGGGAGCAGGACTGTCAGAAGGAGGGGGAATGGGGTGCAGGCTGTTTCAGGAAGGAGGGGAATAGATGGGAAGGATGTCAGGAAGGAAGGGAATTGGGGAGCAGGCTGTCCGGAAGGAGGGGGATAGGGGAGCAGGTGTCAGGAGAGGGGGATGGGGAGCAGGCTGTCAGGAAGGAGAGGGAATGGGGAGCGGCTGTAGAGGGGATGACGACTAGGAAGGAGGGGAGGTAATGGGGAGAGGCTGTCTAGGAAGGAGAGGGGAAACGGGGAGCAGGCTGTCAGGAAGGAGAGGGAAGTGGAGGGCTGGAAGGGAATGGGCAGCTCGGAAGAGGGGGAAGGGGAGACAGGCTGTCAGGAAGGAGAGGGAGGGGGAGGAAATGGGGGAGGGCAGGCTGTCACGGAAGGAGAGGGAATGGGGAGCAAGGGCGTCAGGAAGAAGGGGCCCCTGGGGAATGGGAGCAGTGCTGTCAGGCGAAGGACAGGGGGAATGGGGAGCAGGCTGTCAGAAGGAGGGAAGGGCGGCATTGCAGAGGAGGGGAATGGGGAGCCGGACAGTCAGCGAAGGAGGGGGGGGGGAATGCGGGAGCAGGTGTCAGGAAGGAAGGGGAAATGGGGTGCAGGCTGTCAGGAAGGAGGGGGAATGGGGAGCAGGCTGTCAGGAAGGAGAGGGAAGGCTGTCAGGAAGGAGGGGGAATGGGGAGCAGGCTGTCAGGAAGGAAGGGGAAATGGGGTGCAGGCTGTCAGGAAGGACAGGGGAATGGGGAGCAGGCTGTCAGGAAGGAGGCGGGAAATGGGGAAGCAGGCTTGTCAGACGAGGGGGGAAATGGGGTTCAGGGCTGTCGGAGGAGGGGAATTGGGGGCTGGATGTCAGGAAGGAGAGGGAATGGGGAGCAGGCTGTCAGGAAGGAGGGGGAATGGGGTGCAGGCTGTCAGGAAGGAGGGGGAATGGGGAGCAGGCTGTCAGGAAGGAGGGGGAATGGGGAGCAGGCTGTCAGGAAGGAGGGGGAATGGGGAGCAGGCTGTCAGGAAGGAAGGGGAAATGGGGTGCAGGCTGTCAGGAAGGAGGGGGAATGGGGAGCAGGCTGTCAGGAAGGAGAGGGAAGGCTGTCAGGAAGGAGGGGGAATGGGGAGCAGGCTGTCAGGAAGGAGGGGGAATGGGGGGCAGGCTGTCAGGAAGGAGGGGGAATGGGGAGCAGGCTGTCAGGAAGGACAGGGGAATGGGGAGCAGAATATCCCCCTTGACCTCTATAAAGTCCTGGGGGTTTATTTATCATTGGTTTTCCATAAAAAAAAGTATCATAGTAGTCGCATTGAGGTTTTTTGAGACTTTCACTATTAAAAAGTCTCACAGGACTATATCCACATCTTCATTAATCTGGTCTAAACATAGAACTACTGCTAGTGCAAGTCCGTGCAAAGCCAGATTCATGACTTGAGACTTTTGCAAAAAGTCTCATAGTTGCTTCAGTCCCCCGCTGGTCTATGTGCTGAGAATTTTTATGCATTTTGAGACATTTTTGGGTCTTTTTGAAAAAAAAAATCCCAGACAGAAAATAGACCATAAGAACATTTATTAAAGGGCCAAACCAGCGCTCTAAAAATAGGTCCTGGCCTCTGTGCGGTCCTGACATGCTGGGGTTGGAGACTATGATGAGTCTCTGGTCTGAGTACACAGTAATCCCCTTAGAATGGTGTAAAATTACTGAAAAGTTAAAATTTTCTGAAACAACCCGACCACTCAGCTTCCAATATATCATTTTGCTTCAGGCCTGTGGTTGTCACGTAATCCCATTACCAATGCTGGGAGCCCTTGCTGCGATGTTGATGCAGTATTCACGAAGTTTTTTTAGGGTGTGTGACTGGAATGCCTCATATGGTCAATGTGTGCCAAAACTATTGTTTTGCCATAATTCTGGGGTCCGTATACATTTTTATGAAATAAATACTAATAATATGAATAATAATAAATCTTTATTTATGTATCACCTTCATATTCTGCAGTGCTGTACACATCATGGGGGACATATACATACAAAATATTAAATTACGTGGTAATAACATGCTCAAATGGAACAATAGGAATGAGGGACCTGTTCACAAGAGCTTACAATCTATAAGGCTGTGAGTATAAGTTTTTCTTGCAAGTTATACATTTGACTTTTAAAATGCAATTGAAAGGCTACGGGGAGGAGGTTCTCCAGATCACATATAAGGAAGGAGGCCATGGATAACATGATTAGCGCAGTCACGGTCTTTGTCCCTGGTTTATCCATGATTGATTTTGATGGTAGATTTTCTCTTAAGGTGTATTCCAGGACACTCGGTATCCTCCACGATCAGCTATTAGGAGAGAGTGTTTAGACGAGGGCTTTGGCTGCATCACCTTACTGAGTGTAGTGACTGTACTTGGTATTACAGATCAACTCCGTTCATTTAAATGGGACTGAACTACAAATGAGGGATATGACATGACAGACCTGTAACGTGCAAGCGGCAGTCAGGACTGATTTTAGCTGTAGAGCAATGGGTGTGCCAGGTCTGATACCCCCCTATTGTTATATTGATCACTTTACCTAATGATAGAGGATCGCAATAACAAAATACCCCTTCAGGGGTGTAACCAGGAGAGCTCGGACCCCCCTTCCCCTTACAAAAAATTCATACATATTTCTACAGACATGATTATACAATCACATACATTTACGCACTCATATACACCCACACATTTATACACTCATGTATATGCACATATATATATATATATATTATATACACAAACATAAAGTTCTATAATCATACTCGCTTTATATACTTGTATACACGTTTGACGGAGTTTGAAAGGCTGTGCCGTTGAAAGTTTGGGTGGATGCGTATCCGCCACGTGGGTGGAGGGCGGACGGTTGGGCTTGGAAAGGGCAGCGGGTAATAATTTGGGCGGCAGTGTGGGCAGGTAGTAATTTGGGCGGCTGTGCAGGCGGACGGGAGAGTGGGCAGCCCATACAGGTCAGGGGAGCAGTGAGAGTGGGTTTTGCTGTCCATCCCGGCCCCAGAGCAGCTTGGGCCCCATAGCAGCTGCTATGGCTGTAGTTACGAGCCTGTACCCCTTTAACTCCTACATCAATATATGAGAAGCAGAACCTAATAAATCCTAGGACGATCTTGTGAGAATCAATACAGTTAAAGTACCAAATAGATGTGCTCTGTATATAATGTTTTTTTTATCTGCTGGATTACAAAAGATCTAATTCTGTGTATAGATTTTTGGCCAACACCACACAAGATTCAGTTTTTCTGAAATTGTTTGCAGTTCATGTGATACTGTTGCTTTAAGCTGTCATTCACTTACATCAGTTCATACCCAGCTTGTCTTGTGTCCTTCCAATCTTCCTATATTCTCTATGGAGGTAATGTTCTTGCTGCTAATAATCCCTACAGGAATCCACCTGCTGCAAATCTGTCCCAAGTGTTGATACTGTTTGCTCTACTCTTAAAGGGAAACCCTCCTTATTGGTGTAGATCAAATTATTTCCTATATAGGTATACCCTTACTCTTAGCCCCCATAATCAATGAATGATCCCTAAGATATACCATTAATATACCAGAAATTCCAGAAAAAAACCCTTAAAGGGGGTTTCCCCTTTAATGAGATTAATGACCAATTAACTCGAATGAGATTAAAATCACAGTTCTAAGGGTGCGGTCACATGTCCGTCGCGTTTAACGCATGCATTTAAAACAGTTGCAACTGTTGAAGAGTGATTTGCCTAACTAAACAGCTGTTAACACTTGTGTTTACAAAATGCAACTGTTAATGCATTTATTAATGCAATGTTAACGCATGCATTAACAGCTGTTTAACTAGTCAAATCATCTCTTCAGCTGTTGCAATTCTTTTTTTAAACGCGACGTGTGACCGCACCCTCAGGGTCAGCCATGAATAAGCTGATCAGTAGAGGCTCTGAATGTCAGACCAACAGTAATCTGATATTGATGACCTCTAGTCTATGGTCTATTAAAGGGAACCTACCACCACAAATCTACCTATAAAGGTAGATCGGGTGGTAGGTGGATCAATGGGGCGTGAGGAGAGCCCTTTTAAGGGCTAATCCTCACGTCCCCGCACTTTTTTAGTAACTTTTATTTGACTTTTATGGTAATTTTCTTATGCGGCTACTGGGGCGTGGAGTAGCCGCATCTGAGGTTACACGAGGCGACTACTCCACGCCCCGGTAGCCACTTTACCCCTCCTACTCACCATCTTTGGAGTGCAGCTGCTCGTAGCTGCGCACCCTCGTCCAACGATCCTGCAGTCTGCGCATGTCAGACAGCAGGCCCGCGCCTGTGCAGCCCTGGCTTCGGAGCAGTGACCGCGCAGCCGCGGGCCTGCTGTTCTGCGCATGCACAGACTGCAGGATCGTTGGACGAGGGTGCGCAGCTACGAGCAGCTGCGCGCCGAAGATGGTAAGTAGGAGGGGTAAAGTGGCTACCGGGGCGTGGAGTAGTCGCCTCGTGTAACCTCAGATGCAGCTACTCCACGCCCCAGTAGCCGCATAAGAAAATTACCATAAAAATCAAATAAAAGTTACTAAAAAAGTGCGGGGACGTGAGGATTAGCCCTTAAAAGGGCTCTCCTCACGTCCCATTGATCCACCTACCACCCGATCTACCTTTATAGGTAGATTTGTGGTGGTAGGTTCCCTTTAAAGCGTTTGCACCAGTTTTCTGTCTGACTTTGCACTGAATAGAATGTGCAAACATAAGGCCATGTTCACAAGATGCTCTGCCTCATATTGTGGCTCCCACTCGTATCCTCCTCATATTGTGTCCCCAAATCTCCCCCTCATATTGTGGGCCCTCATCTCCCCCTCATATTGCAGGCCCTCTCATCTGCTCTTTATATTTTGGTCCCTAATCCCCCCCTTTCCGTTACGGAGTTAAACGCATTGAAAAACAGTTAATATATTTTGATAGATCGGGCATTTTCAGATGCGTCGATACCTAATGTGTTTATGATTTTTACTGTTTTTTTTATATTTATGTCAGTTCTAGGGAAAGGGGGATGATTTGAATTTTTAGGTTTTTTTTATTATAATTTTTTGTTTTTTACTTTTTTTTATTTTTCTTTTTACTATTACTATTTTCTATTACTATTTTTAATATAATTTTTTGTTTTTTACTTTTTTTTATTTTTCTTTTTACTATTACTATTTTACTATTTTCAGACTCCCTAGGGTACTTCAATCCTAGGTTTTCTGATCGATCCTAACATATACTGCCATACTACAGTAAAAAACAAAACAGTCTTCGGAAGACCCGAGGCTACCATGGAGATGGATCGCCGCTCCATCTAGCACTGATCGCGGGTGTTACCTGTAAGTCTTTGCTGCAATATGCAGCAAAGACTTACCGGCTATGGAGAGGGCTCAGCCTGTGAGCCCTCTTCATGCAGCGGGACCCGACCGCCGCCGTGAATACACAGTGTCCGCGCACATTTGTGTCTCATACAATCATGTGACACAAATATCTGCACTGAAATGGGTGTTCTGGGGCTCAGTTGAACTGTGCGCCAGATTTAACATGCAAGTTCCGACATAACTGTGTTGCATGCCCATGTTACAGGTGCACCAAAAAAAAGTGGTGCACTCTGTTGGAGCAGTGCAGGGGGCACCAGATTCATGAAGAATGTGCACCATACTAAACAGGTAACTGCACCTAGTACAGACAGTAGTGTTCTTAGTAAATGTGCCCCATTCCCTAATTCAAGGTTATTGTGCTGACTCCATGCACAATATAAGGGGGAAATAAGAGGCCAATAATGAGGGGAAGACTATTAGGGGCCACAATAGGAGGGAGAGATGAGAGGGGCCCACAATATGAGGGGAAGATGAGAGGGGCCACAATATGAAGGGGAAATGAAATCCATGCAATTTAAACAAATCATTTCAGCATGGCCTAAATATATACATTTAATACCAGTATGTAGCAGTAGGTGGGCCCCCAGAATCAATTTCACTGGTGGGCCCTAAACCCCCAGCCTGACCCTGTATGTAGATGCTTATGTAAATAACTGTCAGACACAGTGGATACACTTTCGTAATGATTTTATTGTTTAGAAAAAAAAAAAAGGGGGGGGGGTCAACTTGTCCTTGGTTGTACAGTCTCTCCGAAGGTGCTGCTCTTCAATCCTTCCTGAACACCTGGTAGACAATCAATATCACATCTAGGCTGTTCCGGGTGACCTAAGAATGACCAAAGAATTTGTGTTATTGAATGGGGCTGTCCAAGATGTCGCAAAAACTTGCTCCAAATTTTAGGTGTGTTTTTCCATATAAAAAAAGAGAAACTAATGCGGTGAACGCAGCCTAAGATGGTTTAGTCTAAAGTTACACTAAGTAATCCTCAAATCATAGCTGTGATTATTATAAGGCCTTAATATACAGGTATGCTATCACATGAAACCATCTGAAAGTAGAATTGATTATTCCCACCCAATGACAATAACCCTGTAAAATGATTCTTACATTATTTAGGACTACGAGGACAACCAAGGCTTCTTGGATCATCTTTGCTGAATAAAAGGTAAAAACAATCAAAATATATATATTTTTTTACAATGAATCTAACCATGCAGTGAAAGGAAGGAGAAGTCTAGAGTAAGGTCCATGTTTACTTACCTATACCACTCTAAGAGTCTGCATAATATTTTGGCTCATCAGGATCTCTACATGTCTGTGAGGACATGGAATCAGCCAATGGCCTTTCGCGGAAATCCAGAGATTTTGCCCATCTGGAGGCAGGAGATAAGATGGTCCCTCATTATCTCGTGTTGAAATCTGGCAGTGGGTTCACCATTGGTTGTAAGAAATTCGACAGCAAAAGCTATGGCGAAAACTCCACAATCATAGAAATTTCTTTGCTGATCCACATTCAGAAATGTTAGGTTTCTCAGGGGCTCTGGGACCACTGTGCTGTAGATATTGCATATCTGCTGTTTGATGGATGGAGACAAATTGCTGGTTGAGATGCTGTCAGCGACTAAGATTTTACCATTATCAAAGCAGGTGGTGAGCCAGTGTGCCCGTTCTACGTCATAGTGTATTTGCACAGCCTTCTTGACTACACTGTACCCCGGCACAAGAAGAGCTGCAGGTGGCTGCAGGCCATCAAAGTTGTCAAACTGGCTCTGTAGGATCTCCAGGGCCATACTGATGATATCGTCATCTAACATTCCACTATATCCTGTGCTTGTTAGGGTGGCCAAATGCTCTTCCGTCAGGTAGTTGACGTTGTGGATCCAGGAATAAGGCAGATCCACTTCTTGTGTCTCCAGCATAGGGCTGCCGAGATCTTCTGTGGATGTATCTGGAATGTATTCCAAAGCAGCTCTTTTGGGTGGGGGAAATATTCCTGGCTGGTTGTCTATGGAGGCCAGGGCTTGTCTTTTGAGGTTGACACTGGAAGTATCCCCAGATGCCTTCACAACACCTTCAAAAGGTGCAGTCATTTCTACGTCCACAGTTTCCAGATTAAGTAAGGAGATGTCACCTTTTGCTGCTTGTCTGGGAATATTTCTGACATTTCTTCTTCTCTTCTGGATGTTTCTTTTCTTTTTTTGTGCAGGTGGTGACTTTACTGTATGAAACGGCTTCAAAGCAACAATGCTCTGTGTTGATGCTTGGGGTATAAGTGGCCCCTTGTCTGCAATCTTTAAATCAGCACTAGACTCTCCACCTACTGCATCAATACCCTGTACTTTTTCTTGGGGTATAAGCTCCCCCTTGTCTGCAACCTTTAAATCTGCAGTAGACTCTCCACTTACTACAATGGTGGAAGTGGAGACAGGTTCACCTACAATGTAGGTTGATCTCTTCTCTCCTTTGTCCTGGCATATGAAATGGCCTCTATGTCCTTTAAGAAAAACTGACTTGAAGAAGCTCTTGACCTTTGAGATGATTCTAGTTTTTGTGGCCATGAAGCTGGAATATCTCATCAGTTTTCTCCACATTCGAAATTTGGACAGAAGCAATGAGCCAGTAGACTTACAGGAGGAGAGAGCGGTGACCAGCAGCCGCTGATCACCACGATGACGCCCATGGGTACCCATGATGGCGTTTACTCTCAGTAACTTTCTCTCTTCTTCTTCACTTTGTGTTCATCCAACATAGAATCACACTAGAGTGCTGACCCTGCTCTGTGCACAGGAATCTTACAGAATCCGGACATTGTGATGTCACCCAGTGACATCACTGCCCTAGGCCGAGTTCTATAACATTCAATGTAGACTGTGTATGTAGCATACAATTTTTAGCCCCTGAATGAACTATAAAACATATGTGATGATTAATTACTTTTTTTAATGTCTTTGGAGTAATGGTTCTATGCAATAACCTCTATGCAAAGTATTGGTACATTAGTACTTTGCTATTCTCGTATATATACAGGACAGGTCTATTTGTATTTGCACCCAAATATTCAGGATAGGTAGTATTACTGTGCTGTGCTCATGCATACAGGTAAAACAAATCTTAAACAATAGTGGGGAAGAAATAAAAGAACAATTTTGAACTATAATGTAATATATTTAAATGGCCAGATTGGCTCCTGTATCCCCATAATACCACCAAGCTCCGGTCTCATAAAATACCTACTTTAACCCAATGCTGGGAAAAATCAAAGCCAAGGAACAAAAATAGAATGAAATAAGCTTTATTGTACCAATCTTATAAAACCATCTTAAAAGACAGCAGGACAGTCTAAAGCAGACAGTTACCTCTAAAACAGCATACTTCCTAAAGTGCAAAACATTTTGGGGCACATTTACTTAACCGTCCAACTGAGTTCACTGAAATTGCATTGTCCATGCATAATGCACTGTTCTGCAAATCACTAAGATCGTGCTCCCAATATCCTGCATGTAGGGTCAGATTGTCCATGAGACCCACCAATAGAAATCCTGGTGGGCCCACTATTTTGGGACTGGTCTGGGACTGGTGGGGGACAGTGGAAAAAACATGAACTAACCTTTCCGATGCTCCCCGCAGCTCCACTCCTTGATCCAGTCCGGCCAAAGGTGACCGCTCCATATGCACTGGCATTGCACAGACTATGACGCCGGCAAGCGACTGATGTCATAATCTGTGAACCACCGGCTTGGATGGAGCTGTCACCATCGGCCGGACTGCAACAAGTAGCGGAGCTTTGGAACACATTGTAGTAAACACAGCATACCTAACTACACCTATAAGCCACTTAAGGTAAACACAAATACCCGGAACATTAAAACAGAGTTATAAACTCTAATAACTATAATAAATGATATGAAGCTTCCTGTTAGGGCAAGGTCACAGCTATTTATTAAAATTACTTTAACAATTCTCCAAAACAATTAAACACCACTGTTGGATCTTTTCTCTTTGGTGCAACACCGCAGCTGCCCACCCTGCCTGAAGCAAACCCCCAGGGGAAGTGGAAGTCATAGGCAACAGCTCACCAATACATAATGCCCCAAAAAAGGCCAGGCTGAAGACTCAAGCGCAGTCGTGCAAACTGACCCGCCGGAAACAACCAGGGAACCCAACAGGGAGAAAGATATCGAACGCCTAGACTCCATAGTCGGAGTCTCCCGTTTCCAACCCTTCAAAATCTGCCTGATAAGAAAACCCTTGGTAATATCCATCCAGCCCTGTAACTGAAAATAAAAAGCTAAGCCGGAAAGGCGCTTCTGCGCCACAGTCCCCGAGACCTCTTGGGAGCAAAAGGAGGACAAATAAGATAAAGTTACCTTCACCCTATTAGTAGGACTAGTATACACGGGCCTACCCTCCGCCAGGGACAACCACAACTCCCCCGCCTTACCATACTGGCGCCAAGTAGAAGGTGCAAATGAAGACTGGACCAAGGACATGAATTGTGGATCAGGTCCCACAAGGGACCTCTGGGGCAGCCGGTGGGAGGTGCTCCCAAAACTCCTCCCAAAGAAAATGAGAAAGAGAGTCTTATTAATGCAAAAAACCACAGCCAGATCATCAGTATAAAAGCAAATTCGCCGGTTCGCCAACACAGACCGCCACAGCTCCACCGCAACAATGATCGGAAACAATGTTAAGTTTTTACACAAACCAGCGCTGCGCCAGGAGGCAGGCCATCCACCGACCCTAAGATGGCAACAAAACCAGCGGACCCTGCCGAATCATTAAAACAGACACAACTCGGGGCTAGAGACCTCCGGAATAGGCCAACACGTTTGCCCGTAAAATGAAAAGAAAACTCGCCAAACCTCAATATCAGCCTGAAGCTGGGAGGTGACACGAATATGATGGTTTGGCTTCATAGCCCCCCTGCGTAGCAAGGGAGACGTGCCTGGAAAAAACCCTCCATATGGGCATAATCCTACAAGCAAAAGCCAGTGTGCCAAGTAGCAACTGTACCCGGCGCAAAGTTACTTTTTTAATCGCACAAAAACCTTCCACCAAGTCAAGGAGCTTGCTCAACTTGTCCTGTGGAAGACAAAAAACCATTTTACCGGAATCCAGTTCTATGCCCAAAAAGGTGATTACTGTACATGGGCCTTCAGTCTTCTCAGCGGACAGGGGGACGCCAAAATGACCCATGAAGTAGTGAAAAGTTTTCAACAAAAAGGAACAAACAGAGCTACCCCCAGGGCCGATGAACAAAAAATCATCCAGGTAATGGATAACCGAACACCGTCCTGTCTCATACCTGACCGCCCACTCCAAAAAGGAACTGAACAACTCGAGATGGAGCAGCCATCATTGTCATTGTAGAAAGCCCCATCCACACAACAACCCAGGAGGCAGAGGTCGCAATAACGCCTCTACACTAGAGATGAGCGAGCACTAAAATGCTCGGGTACTCGTTATTCGAGACGAACTTTTCCTGATGCTCGAGTGCTCGTCTCGAATAACGAGCCCCATTGAAGTCAATGGGAGACTCGAGCATTTTCAGGGGACCAAGGCTCTGCACAGGGAAGCTTGCAAACACTGGAAACTCAGAAAAAGGATGGAAACAGCAGGGCCAGCTGGGATGCCTCTTGAGGCTGCTTAAACGCACCATTATGCCAAAATTATGGCAAAGCATGGCCATGACGAGTGACAGAATGAAGCTTAGATGGCATCTAAAAATCAATAATGACCCTGACACTTAGGGGACGGCAGCAGAGGCAGCGGCAGCAGCGGCGGCTAGAGAGGTGGCAGGCGACTACCCAAGTGGACTCAGCTTCAAACCAATGGGTGGCAGAGAGGAACCAAGGAGGTGAGCAAGAAGCGCTGAAATTATTCGCTCTGTGACAAAAGGTTGACGGTTATTTAGTCGATAACACAGCCTGGTGGCGACTAGTGACCAAGTTCCATAACGTATCTGGTGAAACACCCGAAAAATGAGCCGACACAGTCGTTTGTTGGATAAGGGGACGACATTGGGAGGCAGCCATGGAGAGGACTTCCATTATTAAGAGCGACAGTGATGGGGCATCCATATTGCGCCTTATGATTGCAACTGCAGGTCTCCAGCATGGCAGCGACAGACGCGCCGAGTTCACTATGTATGTGGTGAAACCGCCTGAAAATGTCTGCCGACACAGCTCGTTTGATAAGGGGACCCTGTAGGAGGCAGTGAACTAGTAGTAGATTAAAGGTCTGCAGTGTAAAACTATGTTAGTTGGCTCTGGGATGGAGCTGGCGCTCCGCTGCCCATGCGAGCTTTCGCCAATCCAAGCCCCCAAACAGCACTTTAGAACCTTTTGTATAAGATCAAGGTGTAGTAGCGTCTTATAAGTTTAGGATATGGCGGGGTGAGGGAATGTAAACAGATGCGCAGAAGCGCTGAAATAATATCGGTAAATGGTAAAGTTTGGCAGTATATTTGGCGATTACCAGCAGGGTGGCGACAAAGTTAACTTTGATGTTGAATGCCCTGTAATAGCTCTTGGGCGGTTGTGCCTTTTATGCATAGGCTCCGCAGTTTGAGCACCGCTGCTGTCGCTTAGCGACGGCACTGCTGCTGTGCGAGAGCTAGCGACTGATGGCGCCATGGCCCACGGATGGTAATTCGGAGGAGGAGGAGGTGGAGGAGGGGTGGGAGGAGGAGGAGGTTATAGTAGGCCTTTGGACTGGACCGAGGTAGGCCCCGCAATCCTCGGCGTCGGCAGTATAGACCAGCCCCGGGTCAGAACCGTCCCAGCCTCACCAAGTTAAGTGTAGTAGCGTTCTTATAAGGTGGGTATGGCGGGTGAGGGGAATGTAAACAGTGCGCAAGAAGCTCTGAAATAATATCGGTAACTGGTTAAAAGTTGGCAGTTATTTGTGGATGACACAACAGGGTGGCGACAAGTTAACTCAGTTGATGTGGGAATGCCCTGTAATGTTCTTGGGCGGTGTGCTTTTATCGCCTAGGCTCAGCAGTTTGAGCACCGCCTGCTGTCGCTAGCGACGGCACTGCTGCGGTGCCTAGAGCTAGCGATGATGGCGCCATGCCACGGATGGTAGTCGGCGGGAGGGGTGGAGGAGGGGGTGGGAGGAGGAGGAGGCAAGTAGGCCTGAAAGACCTGGACCGAGGTAGGCCCCGCATCCTCGCGCGGCAGTATATGACCAGCGCAGGGTCGACAGGGTCGGACTCCGGTCCAGCATCCACCAAGTAACCCAATGTGCCGTCAGCGACTATATAGTGGCCCTGCCCGGCAGCACTCGTCCCGTGTCCGTGGTCCGGTGGACCTTGTCAGAAACGGCGTGGTCAGGGCAGGAGGATTTGTCTGAAGTGTGGTGCAGGCGTTGGGACGGCACATCGGAGAAAGTAGTGGGCTGGGGACACGAATACCCGAGGGGCGCCCGCCGCCAGAGGTTGCGAAAGGCCTCGGCTCTATAGAGCTATATAGGGCAGCAATCTCAGGCTAAGCAATCTGGAGAGTGTGGACATTGAGAGCTTGGGGTGCGGGTGGGTTGCACTATATTTCTTTTCCGCTCAGCGGTAGGGTATGGAGAGACTGAACGTGGTGGATGCTGTGGAGGATGCTGGAGGCGACGATGGGGTTTTTGGGCCAGGGTCCTGGGCAGGGGGCTGACTATCAGCTGGCACAGGGGAAGGAGCATGGTGTGCAAGGCCGGAGGAGAACGGGCTTGGTGCCACTGAGGGTGGGTGTTTAGCATTCAATGCTGCGCTACTGGTGGTAGTTAAGCTTAGTAGTGGTGGACCCCTGTTGATCCTGGTGTGGCAAAGGTTGCACACCACAGTCGTCGGTCATCCGGTGGTTTCCTTAAAGAACCTCCAGACTTCTGAAAATCTAGCCCTCGCCGCGGGAAGCCCTCGCCACGGGAGCTCACTACGTGACACATTTGGCGCTGATGCACAGCTGGCCTGCCCTCTCCGTCTGGCCACCATGCCTCTTCAATGTTCTGGTCGAGGAATCTCCTCCGTCTCAGAAGCACTTGTTCACCGGCCTTCAACCAGCTTGGGTCTGTACATCATCATCCTCCGATCCCCAGTCTGCTCCCCCCTCGGACTTCCTGCCCTGCAACAACTTCACCACTGTCTGACAACCGTTTCTCCTCATCGTCGACACCTCTTTACACACCTTCTTCACTATGTCAAGAAGGTCATCATCACCCACAGACTGGGATGGTGGAAAACTGGGCATCGAGAAATTGCTCAGCAGCAACCGGAAAAGTGGTTTGTGACTGTGGGAAGGGTCCAGAAAACAGTTCCTCAGAGTATGCCGGTTCAAATGCCCAATTTTTTTCCTGGGAGGGGGCAGACTGGGGGGAGGAGGCTGAGGGTGCAGGAGCTGGAGGAGTGCCGGATTTGGGTGACATGGGTGGACTGCGTGGAGATGATGGTGGGGACAAATTGCTCGAAGCATTGTCGGCATCCACGACATCAGACCTGTCGCACTGTTCTGGCCTCACAAGTGCCTACCACGAGGCCCAGTAACTTCAGACATGAACCTAGGAGTGTAGCTCTGCGGGTTCCCTGCTCCCTCATCAGAGGTGGTGTCTCACCCCGCCAGGACCACGGCCTCTGACCCCTGCAGTAGTTGGACGCCCACGTCCCGCCCTATGTCCTCTACCCCTAGCCTCGGGTTTAAACATTTTTGAAAATGAGTGTATAACTTTAATTTTTTTTTTTTTTTTTTTGTGTTTTTTTGTTGTTTTTAGTTTTTAAAACCAAACGATGCTATATTGCTTGGCTATTTTGTAGCCAAGTATGAAAGCACACTGCATGCCAGTGAGATGCGCTGAGTTATGAAAAAATAACGTAAAAATAAAATAAAATGGCAGACTGTGCTAATTGAAATCCAACCCACTAATAAATTGTCCACTTCGGTCTTGCGGGTATGTGCGTCATAAGCGCTCAAACACAAAGGTCGCGAACTCTCACTGCAAATTCCTCACAATATGGTAGTAGATTGCACTAAGCAAGGCCAGCCACCAGCCAGATCAACCAGAAATAATATATAACGCTATTGCAGGCCTAGTAAGCCGTTTGGATTCTCCTATGGCTATT
This sequence comes from Engystomops pustulosus, assembly GCA_019512145.1. Taxonomy (NCBI): domain Eukaryota; kingdom Metazoa; phylum Chordata; class Amphibia; order Anura; family Leptodactylidae; genus Engystomops; species Engystomops pustulosus. The sequence goes on along the minus strand of CM033650.1, from coordinate 21,309,666 downwards.
CTAGCCAAGTATGAAAAGAACCCTGCTATGCCAGATGAGATGACGTGATGAGTTATGAAAAAAATAAACTTGTAAAATAAAAAGTAAATGGAGACTGTGCTCTAATTGAAATCCAACCCTAATAAATTGTCCCACTTCGGTCTTTCGATGGATAGTGCGTCACTAAGCGCTAAACACAACGGTCGCAAAGTCTCACTGCAAATCCTCCGCCATTTGGAGTAGTAGATGCACTACAGCAAGGCCAGCCACCAGCAGATCAACCAGAAATAAAATATATACGCTATGTAGGCCTAGTAAGCGTTTTGGATTCTCCTATGGCTATTTTCTAGCCAAGTATGAAAGGCACACTGCTATGCAGATGAGATGAAGCTGATTATCAAAAAATAAACGTAAAATAAAAAGAACCTGTCAGACTGTGACTAATTGAAATCAAACCTAATAAATTGTCATGGGTGTTTGAGGTGGATATGTGTGTGCACTACCGAGCTAAAACAAAGGCTGGTAGCAAGTCCCCCTGCAAATTCCTCACAATATGGTATAGCTGCAAATAAAAAAAAAAAATGTATAACGTTTATTGTAGCCCTAGAGGGCGTTGGTTCTTTGTTGAATTCACTCCTGCCTAACACTATTCTAATAGTAACAGCAACGCTTTCCTGACAGCAGCAGACTTCCTAGCTGGCAATCAGACACAGAATGATCGAGCCAGCGCGGCCAGCGGCTAGTCTATCCCAGGGTCACCTGATCTGGCCAGCCAACCACTGCTATCGACGTGTTGTAGGTACCACGTCGATGTGCTGGGTGGTGCAGAGTCTCCTGGCTTGTGATTGGCTCTGCTTTCTGGCCGCCAAAAAGCAAACGGCGGGAGATGCATTTTCTCTGACGCGGCGAAGTATTCGTCAGAGCAACGAGCAGAGTTTCGAGTACGCTAATGCTCGAACGAGCATCAAGCTCGGACGAGTATGTTCGCTCATCTCTACTCTACACACATCATAGACGCATTTAGAGGCTGATTTACTCCCCCAAAAAATCATCAAGCGTATTAATACGCTTGGCGATTTTCCTGTGAGCTGCCGCTTCCAAGCGGTGATGTCGCCAGCTGCGATCCTGCAAGATATTCTCTGTAGGATCGCAGCGCTGAGTGGCTGGAGGCAGGACAGGGACGGACTTCCTGCTTACGGTCCGAGCCTCTCCTGTGGGGCGCCGAGTGATGAGTGAGAGATGGAGGAGCCGAGCGAGCGGTGGGGGAGGAGCCGAGCGAGGGGTGGTCCGGGATATCTGTTGCCGGGGCTGTGCTCCTGATCTGTGTGCAATCGTGCACACAGCCAGCAACAGGATCGTGTGTCTATGTGACAACCCGATCGTGTACTGTGACAGGGGACCAATTAATATCAGTCTCAGCAGCCCCTGTATACAGCGAGAGGCTGCAGGGAAGGTACTGTATGCACACTCTCTGCATGTCTCTGTATACAGATCACTGATGACAGTGATCCAATGGGCTCTTACCATTAGATCACTGTTATATGTGATCTATATTTGAGTAAAGCAAGGAACACATATATTATGTGTTCCTCTCTAAATGTGCCTCTGTAAACAAAAAATAAAAAACAAAAAAAAAAGAGTTATGTTCCCAAACCGCAGAAAATAAATTAAATAAAATTTCAGCAGCATCAGCCACAGACTGGTCTGGGGGCTGCCGTCAGCCATAGTCCGCTCTGTAGACAATAAGGCTGCATTCACACAAACGTATGCCCATCAGGCCGTAGCCGGGTAGGCATGCGTTCGGTGCCATGGAGAGGAGGAGGGGGTCATCCTAACCCTCTCCATTGAAATGCATTGGGTACTGCCCGTAACACAGGGCATGTCATTTTCCTGTGTACGGAGCGGTATCTCTGCGGCCATTGTCATCTATTGAGGTTGTACATACGTCCCCCATATGGTAGTGTGAATGCAGCCTAAGGGTGAGGTTATTACATACGGTTTGAAATGCATCACAACAGCTGAGAAGAGATTTGCCTAATTACATTGCTGTCAACATTTTGTTTACAAAACAATCGCAATAAAATTGCATTGATGGATGTGTTTTGTTAACACAATGTCGACAGCAATGTTATTAGGCAGATTTCTTCTCAGCTGTTCTTATGTGTCTGAAAACGCCATGTGTGAACACACCATAAAAATGTTGTGCACCACTCGTTTAATACATACTTGCTATATAAGGCCGCATTCACACGATGCGTTGAGTTTTTGACGCATTCCAAAGGCTTCCATTGCATATGCTGAAACGCAATGTTACTTCAACATGTGAAGCCTTTGGATATGTCAATAACACAAAAAAAGGTGTGAATGCTCCCTAGAGGGGTTTTCCCGAGAATTCAAATTAGACCCTATCCCGTGGATAGGGCCTAACTTGAATTTGTGGGAAAACCCTTTTAAGCACAGAAAACAGGAGCGGTAACTTTTTCCTTGTATTAATAGACGTCTCTAACACTATAAATACGCCTGGGAGTTATACATTTATTAGTGAAAATTTCGTACTCCTTCTGGGTTAAAAATATTCCTCAAAAATTGTGAGAGGAGTATTATTACCCTTCTGGAAAAATGTTAGTGTGACCTCTGCCAGGAGGTGATAGCAATCCAGGTGTATCGGCAAGAGGTGAAAGGCCTATTCAATATCGGACTTGGCCATGAGCCCCCTTTTTAAAGGGACATAAGACACAGAGGACTCCTCAGGCAAAATGCCATCATTCACCAAGGACCCTCTAGGGAAAGAAAGATGATGTATTATACGAAACTTCCCCTGTTCCTTCTTGGGGACACCCGCAGGTTAGAAAAGAGAGGAGGAAAGGGCCCTCGATCCTACCCAATGCGATTTCCTTCACTATCTTGTCCTGCAAAACTTCAGGACAGTCCCTTGCGGACTTTAAATTGTCCGTGAAAAAAAGTCCCGACTGAAAGCAAAGGGTATGAAAAAACCATGCAAGGAAAGGAAATTCCAAATCCAGCCGTTTCAAAGGCAACTTGAACTTTGTTGAGGCAAAGTGTTAAAATCCAGGCCTTGACTAAGAGCGGCGCGGGAAGCGGGGGATGAAGGCTACAAGGGAGAGAGGATCTGCGACAGCCAGCCCTCTCCCTCTAGCCTGATACTGGTGCAGAGCGCCTCGACAAGGGGATCGCCCATGAAAAGACGTGGCAGGAGGACCCAGGCATACCACCAAATACACACACACCACTGCTTACCGAAGGCGCGGGGAAAAAGGAAGTGCCTCGCCAGGCGCTCAGCTCTATAAAACACAAGGGGAGGGGACAACAAAAGAGCACAACACGCCCCTTAAAATGCAAACGCCACCTCAGGCTTGTACTTAAAACTTTGACACCCCCAGTCAGAGGGCTGTACCAAAATTCATTTGCGTGTGACACAATCCCATGTTAAATACCTCTCACAGGTAATGCGCAAATCGCGTGCGCAAATCCCAAAAAAACGCCTGAAAGTCTGACGAAAGTGCGTCTGCGTAACTGAGCCCCACTGTGTCACCCCTTCTTCCTCATAGATTGTAAGCTCTTAGGAGCAGGGCCCAGATTCCTGTTTCATCGGACCATGCAATGTCTTATTTTGTCTGTTTATGTCCTCCATGCATCCGAATTTTGTAAAATGAAGCTCACCCTTGCTAACACAGGTATGTGGTTTACCAATATATTCTGTCAAATGTAATACTCATTGGTCTGTAGCAGCAATGATACTGTATAAGAAAAGTAAGATGAAGAATGGAGAAGAATTTCTGCTGACATAAGGATTAAAGTGTCTCGGTGATACATACTCTAATGAGAGGAGATATATACAGGGAAGGGGGAGTATTATGTCACCATATTCTGGGCATCTGAACCAGAGCAATATGTCACTGACTCATTGTACAATGAAGAGGAGTTAAGGTTAATGATAGATCAGATATGTGTCACACACAAGTATATCACCGAGGTAAGTGCAAAAGGGCACACCAATGTACAACCCTTCATTAGGAAATGTTCTATGACTTGTTCTTGGGCAATTTATTTAAATGATTGGTTTGCTCATATGGATTAACTTTGTAAATGACTCCTTAAACTTTCAGGCTGTGTTTACACATGGCGTTTACATTGCGTTTCGAAATGCAATACACCAACTCAGGAGAGGAGATTTTCCTAATTACATTGCTGTTAACATTTGCATTTACAAAATACAATGTAAAAAAATGTGTTAACATTGCATTTACTTGTTCACTTTGTTAACATAATGTTGTTTACATATTGCATTAACTGGTTGACGACGTAGGAACAAGTAGATTGCCCTAATTAGCGGGCCATTGCCTCATTTGGATGATTTATGACGAAGACCTCCGTTTTTACCATATAGAGTGGCCTATCAGGTCCAGTCCAAGACTGGGTCTAATAGGCAAACTGTCAGTAATCACTGACAAATGCAATACATTGCAGTACAGATTTACTGCAATGCATTGTATGAGGGATAGAGGTATCCCAGTGTAAGTCCCCTAGTAAAAAAAAAAAAGAAGTAAAATATAGTTAAAAAAAATAAATAAATAAAAATTTAAAAAACACCACAAAAATCGCCCTATATATAATTTTATTTTATATAAATATATAACATATATATATATTTTATATAAATAAAACTCACCGCAGAAAATTGGAACTGTCTCATCTGTAGCGACCTTGGCAAAGCAGATATAACATTATTATACCCGTATTGTGAAGGGTTTAAAAAAATAAAAAACTAATTAAAAATTGCAATTGGAGTTTTTATTTGCTCAAGTAGTATAAAACCCTGTATATGTTTGGTGTCTCCTTAATCGTACTAACCTATAGAATAATTTTAGCATGTCTATTATACTGTATGGTGAACTATGTAGGAGTTTTAAGTAAAAAAAGGTGGCAAAGCAGCTAATAATAATAATAATAATAATACTTTATTATCCCATAAGGGCATTTAAGGTGTCACCTCAGCAATACATAAAATTGACAAGACAGCACATATATAAAAACTCACATAAAAAGGGAACACATATACAATAAGACAAAATAAAAGCACCAATACACATAAGTGAATAATTAGTTAAATAGATTATAAAAGTAATAAAATGGAACCCATATTTCCAATAATCTTAATTTCTAAAACATTCATATGTTACCCCTAATTGCGATATTTGATAGCTCGAGAGCGGCCGGTATAAACGTTTTCTTCTGTTACAGAAATAACAGGTTTTATTCCTGTTACAGGAAATAGTTAATCATTTAGAATCGTCATGCTATTTTTTACCATAAAAAAGATTCCATTGGAAAATACAAATCTTACTGCAAAAAACAAGCCCTCATATGTGCCCATATTAAAAAAGGCATGTCTTTTGGAATTTGAGCAGGGAAATTGAGCATTTTAAGCCCTTCGTGACCGGTGGTCATTGGCGCTTGAATTTCCAGGGCAATTTTTAACATTCTGGTTACTGTCATAACATTTATAAACGTCCTTTCTGCACGGGGCATGTGCAAATAGGAGGTATACAGGCAGTCACAGTGTTACATACAAGATAGGTTCTTTAGGTTTGTTCTTAAGTCGGAACTGTATATTTTATAATGGTAACCCCAGTGAAAATTTTTTTTGGTCTCTGTGACAATTGGATTTTAAAAATGTTGGGTTGTCATAATAATCAGGATTAACAATAAAGCTTCATTACAGACACCTGTGATAACTGTTATAACTGTTTATCTTAGCCTAGGGCTAAAGTATAGTAAATTACCAACATCCAGAGGTCCGTTTGTAACTAGGGGTCGTCTGTAAGTCAGGTGTTCTTAAGTAGGGGACCGCCTGTATAGCCATATGGCAGTCGTGAATGGGTTGAGGTGTTAACATTGTGTTTTGTAAATGCAAATGTTAACGGCAATGTTATTAGGCAATCTCCTCTCCTCAGTGGTTGTGTTGCATTTCAAAAGGCAATGTAAATGCTACGTGTAAACGCAGCCTCACAGGGTAATGCCCAGTGATTTACTAACTCAATATCTAAGGGGTTAAAGGGCAGTATTTGTCTTATGTAGACCTGTTCCTGATAAAGCCTGCCAATTTAAAAATCCACATAAGCTTGGGAGTCAGTGAGAGGACAGTGGTCACCATTCTTGGCAAAGAGGTGGTCAGAATGGTAAAAAAAAATTTTTATTCATATGGAAATTTTAGCGAATCATGGTCATGGCAATTCGGTCACAGGAAACAGTCAATTATGGCAGGGTGGGAGGCACTGGTAGTGATACAGGACAAGAGAGGGTGTACCAAATCTCAAGGTCACATCCATGGTGCCCCAAAATTCTCTTTTGCATATAAAAAAATGAATTAATAATTTAGATGTCTTCAGGGCCAATATTTTTTTACCTGTCAGGCCTTGTGTTTGTTTATACATGACACTGACAAAGTTCCCTTTAGAGAGGACCTATCACCATCTCCATCAGATCTTACTCTTTACATCCTCTAATAGATGCAACTCTGATTTTAGCGTAGTTGGCATATTCTTCCTAACCTCCACCATTCTCAGGTTATCAGTGTCATTCATTTTAGATCTTTCATGGAGCCAGGTTCTGTGCTCTAGCCCATGTCAAACCCATCTGACAGTAGAGAACAGTAGAGAAAGATAGAATTACTGGAACAAGGACAAATAAAGGATGGAAAAAAGTTGGATTTAGTAAAGGAATTGAATGATCCTCTTTAAAGGGGTTTCTAAAGATCCAAGAAAATCCTATGGAAGTTGGGACAAGAGTAACCCCTGCTCTTATTATTCATTGGTGTCCCACCACTAAAGGTTGGGACAAGGGTAACCCCAACTCTTATGATCCATTAGGGTTCCAACATCGAGACCACCACCCTCATGATCCTTTGGGGTCGCACCACTAGATCACCACCAATCAGTAAGTTGTACAGTGTGTGACCATGAATGGAGAAATAACAATCAATGTAAGGGATGTGGATTTCTTAGACATTTCATGCAGGGATTGATCAGATTAGCGATTATTGATGGCCTATTTGCAGGAAGTACATCAGTGGTGCTCCTTTGGGTTCACAGGATGGTAGACAGGTCTTGCCAGGGTCGGCTCCAGATTTCAGTAGGCCCCTGGTGGGCGACAGAGACTACAGAGAAACTAAAACAGTCTCCTATTCCCTAAAATATTCCATAGTTTATAATCACAAACAGCCTCCTAATGGTAATTTTATATATAGCCCCCCTCATACCCTATGTATTCATTAGATACAGACCCCCTCACCCCCATGGATTCCTTACCTCCAGCCTTGTGTGGGCCCCCTGAGCAGCCCTGGGCCCCAGCACTTGCCCAGGTATGCCCAGTGCTGACTCCGGCCCTGGGTCTCGCATCCCTTCCTCCAGCTCAGATATTGATGGTCTATCCTCCCTTTGCAAAATTCTTGTAGAACTGTAAGAATGTGCTGACATATTCCATAATGAGTAAATTAGATACAGTATATTGTTCAGTGAGATTATTGTGGTGTTATTTGAAAACAGAATTGCAGAATGTTCTAGTAACAACATAAAACCATGCAGTACTATGTGGATGAGGTTTAATATTTTGGCAGTTTATGGTCACATCACATGGACTCTATATGGCAGTATTGTCCGGGTACAATATGTTGGTATTGCAGAATTATGTAGGTTAAAATGATGACAAAAGTGTCATAGAAGGCAAAGGCCGGGCAAATTCTTCTCACACAGGCCCGGTAAATAATATAGACTAGGTGCCATTTACCAAAATCTCTGCAATATATAACGTGAATTATACATACATAGTAGATTTCTTGCGTCGGATGTCATACAATGAGATGTAAAAATAGGACGAATGTACGGAGCTCTTGTCTTTTCATGAAATGGCTATTAAAATCAAGGCACAATTCCAGAATAAAATGCGGCTTCTGAACAGCTTGAGCGTTACGTGGGAGAAGAAAATGCCTAGCACAAAATCTAGCAGATGCCTAAAGAACAGGGACAGATAAAGTGTTAGAAAAGCAAGAGATACTGAGAGATACTGCTGCCACATTAGAAATGCAATGGCGGAGATTACTACACTCAAGTCATGGTTAGACAGAGTAATTCCTATAAGGACATGTTCACATTGTCCACAGTGCTGCACTTCCACATCTAGGATACTTGATAAATAGTGTAAAGAAAACCTTTGGTAGGTCCACTTTTCTCTTGATGACAGTCTCATTTTGATTGCTTTTAATTTGCTCCATTGCCCTCCAAATACCCATGACAACAACTATCCTCCCCTAATCTAGATATTGTATATATACATACTCATTATGAATCATTGGGGCACACTCACTTACCCGTCCGGAGGAGTTGTGCATTGTCCGCGATTCACTAAGATTGTGCTCCCGATATCCTGCATGTGACGCTTCCGCGCTCAGGTCCAACAGAGTTCACCATCTTCCTGGTGCTTGGTCTTGCGACACAATTTGAAACTTAAATCCTGCGCTCAGTCCGAATCAGTCAGGTCGTCCGACGGCCCGTCCCCCGGTTTCTGTCGCATGAAAGCCGATGCAGCTGCGTCACACTCCAATCGTGTGCGACACAATCCCTTGTTAATTATCTCACTGCCACGCAAAACCTGAAAATGCTGGAAAGTCAGATGAAAGTTCTTCTGCAGATCCTCAGTAAATAACCCCCATTGGGGCTCATTTACTTACCCTGTCCAGTCGGGATCCAGCGGCGCATTATCCGACGAGGATTCGGGTCTGCCGGGATTCACTAAGGTCCGTGCTCCCGATGTCCACCAGGTGTTGCTGCTGCGCTGAGGTCCGCCGGAGTTCACCTTCTTCTCTTCGGTGCATGTATGTGCGTGTCAAGTGACACAAATTCTTTTTTAAATACTGCGTTTTTTCTGTGGGGTTTTTCGACGGCCACGACCCCGATTTCCGTTGCGTGCAAGTCGGCGCCGATTCGACACAAACCGATCTCGTGCGCCAAAAACCCGGGACAATTCAGGGAAAAACGGCGCATGTTACTTAGCCATGTTATATCCTACTGATCCCCTAGGAATATGGAAACAGATGCAGAAAGGGGATCACTAGGTGATCACTAGGTACCAGGTAGACACAGCAGCTGCTGGGTTAAACCCAGAACAACTGTGCAGTGACTGGAGGATGTATTCAGTGGCAGATTAAGACTGCCTACATAAATGGTACCAGAACCAAGCATTTTGGTAAAGGTGGGTCTCTTCTGTCACTTTCAGTTCTGCAGTTTAAGGATCTTTGGAGGAACTTCAAACATCCCTGTATATATGTCAAGAGCTGGCACACATGGCCACCCAAACCACCAATATTACAATCTACTACTTATTGGTTGTATTCCCTTGTATTATCTCCCTATGTCTTGAATAATCATATTGGGGTTCACAATCTTTAAAGAAGACCTGTCAGGTTAATTTGGGACCCTAAACCGACTACAGGTCCTTATGGACTTGTGGTTTAGGGGCTCAAATTGACCTTTTTGAAGTCACTGGGGCACATTTACTACAGGGGTTTTTGTCGCATGCAAGCGGATTGTGGCACATCGGAGGCGTGGCCGTCGGACAACCCGACTGATTCGGACAAATTGTGAAATTTAAAATTGAAATTGTGTCGCAAGATCAGCACTCACATACACTGGGAAGAAGATGGTGAACTCTAGCGGACCTCAGCAGGGAAGCGTCACATTTAAGTCAAATCGGGCGCACGCTGTAAGTGAATCGCGGCAGCTCTGAATGCTCGTCGGCCATTCCGGATCGGCGGACGCAACGGAACGGGTAAGTAAATGTGCCCCATGATATGTAACAAAAAAAAAAAAACTTTAATACAGTACTGACCGAGATGTAAGTCCGATGAGGCACATCGGACTCACATCAGAATCTCTGGCACCTCTTCTCGATACAGGAAATTAAGCCGGCACAGCATCCCGGCCTCATTGCGCTTGCACTGTACCTACGCAGTTTGCACAGTGAGACCAGAGAGCTTCACTTGCTGGAATGTGCACTCGGCGAGGAAACAATGGATGAGGTGAGTATTAGGCTTGGTTTTTGTTTTACTCAATGGGGCACATTTTCTAAGGGTCCGTCGGATATTTCCCGAATATTACCAATTTGCCCTGAATTGCACAGGGGTTTTTGGTGCACGCGATTGGATTGTGCCGGCTTTCATGCGACACAAATCGGGGCGTGACCGGCGGACAATCCGACTGATTCGGACAAACCGCAGGATTTAAATTTCAGAATTATGTCGCAAGACACGCACTTAAATGCACCCGAAAGAAGAAGGTGAACTCCGGTGGACCTGGGCGGGGAAGCGACACATGCAGGAAATTGGACGCACGATCTTAGTGAATCGCGGCAGCTCCGAATCCTTGTCAGACATTCTGGATCGGCGTCTTCAAAGGGACAAAGAGAAATGGAAAACTAAACCACCGGTCCGTAGCTGTAGGTGCGGAACCACAAGTTCCCTTTAACTTAAATAAATATTAAAAAATGAACTTAAATATTAAAAAATTGGAAAAAAACATTTATTTACCCTTTTTTTTAACAGGGTATTAAATACATAACAAAAACTCTCTGCATAATAGTATAGTAGTAGTAGCAAAAAATTCTCCTTCAACACCTGGAGACAGAGGTCATGTGACCCCCATGCAGCAGGATTCATGTGATGCCGTGACACCTGCTAGCTTCCAGGGGCCGGAGGGGACCGTGCAGTCATTACTATATCCTCCTGTTCCATCATAGCCACTCCCCAAGTAGTTGGAGGGACGCGTGTCTTATACCTACCCTTTAAAAGTTTTGCATAAGTGGCCAACCTCTGTCATGTAGCTAAATCATTATTTTTATTAAAATGCAAATTAGGTGCACTGTGGGAGTGGCCAGGAGGTCTACTCCTCCGATTGTCCCCTTTTTTGAACTTGGGACAGTGGGAACCGCACGTCGTGGCGCCAACCAGGATCCACAGAAATTATTATCTGCATATAAATAAATAGGGATCTGCATATAAATGTATATGAAGATTATACACCTGCTGCTCATAATATCACCTACAAGGGGACACATTCCAGTGCACAGAGCAGGCAAAAGAACACAAGACGATAAAAGTACAATAAACCAGTGTAATGGTACAGACTGGTACAGATGGAGGCAGTAGAATGAATGTGTCCGTCTTCCTCTATGACAATACACATTTCCCCTTCTGTGTTATAGGTGACTGTGTTATCTCGCTGCCAGTGATTCATACCTGCAGTATGTCAGCTATGTTCTTTTTATTATGTCGTTGCAGTATTACCAGTGCATTATGGAGGAAACTATTTCCTATTTCTTTCATTTATAACTTCACTAAGGTCAGGGAAACATCGGATGATCCATATGCTACATAGGAAGCTTGAATGTACATATGTCCGCAGTCTACTCCGTGTAACCTCTCACGTGTATACTCACATCTCCCCACAGCGCCATTCTCACTTGTCTGCACAACCTGAACAGTCTCAGTAGGATTTTCAGTCTGTTTTTGTATCTGCTGTGAGTCAACATACAGAGGCCTATTATTATGACCTGTTTAGATGGAAATGATTCTATAAAAGGAAGTATATTATTACTCTAAATTTACAGAAGCATGGCGTGAAATAATAAGGGGGCATATCTTTATAGATAATCTCAATGCTCACGATGGAGACACATGGGGAGTCTTCTTATGTCGTGTAGCTATAGGAGTTACACTGATGTGATCATTTGTCAGACCAGATATCTTCATACACACCTTACATCTTACTATATGTGTACTGGCCAATGATTACTTTTAGCAGTTACATGTAGTGTAAGCTATGGCACCAGCAACAGGGAGTAGAGAGATTGTACACCACCACCACTGAGACATCACTGTGTGTATTATCCCTGTACTGTGACATCACTGTGTGTATTATCCCTGTACTGTGACATCACTATATTATCCCTGTACTGTGACATCACTGTGTGTATTATCCCTGTACTGTGACATCACTGTGTGTATTATCCATGTACTGTGACATCACTGTGTGTATTATATCTCTGTACGTGACATCACTGTATTAGCCCTGTACTTGACTCTCTGTGTGTGTAATTCCCGTTTATCACTGGTCTAGTCTATTGCACGCTGACATCCCTGTGTGTATTATTTTCCTGTCTTGACATCACGCGTGTGTATTATGCCTTCTGTGACGTCACTTTGTGTATTATTCCTGACTGTGACATCACTGTGTGCACTAGCTCTGCTCTGCTGTACATCACGCGTGTATCTATCCCGCTGTACGTGAATCACACTGTGTGTATTCTCCTGTGCTGTGACATCACTGTGTGTATTATCCCTGTACTGTGACATCCCTGTGTGTATTATCCCTGTACTTGACATCACTGTGTGTAATTCCCTGTACTGTGAGGCTCTTGTGTATTGTCCCCTTTGGCCCAAAACTGGCCTGGCCCACAGTACAAAGTGGTCCCGGGCAAAATTTAAAGGGGGCAACAATTTTACGTACGTACCAACCACTACATTCAGATGTAGATTGTTTGGCTTGAACCAAGAAGATTATTTACACAATCCCCAGACAACGCACCCGATGAATTATACACACAGAGCCCTGTACTTTAAAATTATGCAGCATGGGCCCTTCATGAATTAGATAACTGCACCCCTTAATTAATTTACATATTGGGCCCCTCATGATATACTTGCAACGCTCGTGATGTTGTATATACTGGGCCTCTCTCTCGTGTATAAGCCTTCGTGTTTGGATACAACACTGCCCCTACCCTCATAAGTTGATATACTAACCCCCCCCCCCCCACTGATTATATACCCGCGCACCTCATTTTTCTATACTATACCCCCTCATGATTTAGATAGTGGGCCTCCTCACTATTCACCTGCCCCCCTATGATTGAATATACTGCAATAGTACTGGTGTCATTATTCCGGTCTGCAGTATTCTGGGTGAGGGTCGTCCGCCCCTATTGTGGCAGAGGCAATTCTGGCAACAGAATAAACGCAAAATTCCACATTGACAAGATATACTCACTGGCGCAAACATGTTCTATATTGTCCATTTATTCCGTGTCTCCCCTCTCCTCGCTGCCGGTGCACAACATGCGACTCCTGTCTTGGCTTTTTTGGACAGACTCTTCCGACCTGCAGGTACAGTGCAGCTGCATACATCCTAATTTTCCTGCTCTCCTAAACTGGGAGGTTATATTCATCGGAACCTCCCAGCAGTCAGACTATGGGGATGCTGCAGCATGGAGAGCACATCTCTTGCCCCGAGTGATGGGAAGTCCGGCTCTTTTTCATTAATCTCCGCTCACTATTAAATTTATAATAGGTAGCCTCAGTCCGGCAGACCCCCTCTCCACACCATTTAACCCGATTTTTATTGACTTGAGGTGGGCGGGGTTACTAATTGGGGCAGGGTTTAAGTAGCCATCGGCTCACTTAAGAGTCGACGGTTCCGGTCCCATCGTTCACGGAATAAAATAATCGTCCTCGTTTCCGCAAATAACTCAAAAAAGATTCAACGTAAAAAAAGTTTAGATTTTCTTCAGGAAACCAGAGCCTCCATATGGAACCATAGGTGATCCTCAAGACCAAGAGATAATTTCAGTTACCAGAACCCCACACACAGTCTCTGTATATTACCTTCGACCTCCCTCCATCATACTGTGAGCGTCCTATTCCTACAAACCTCGCGACAATATGGTTACTATGAGTAGGGGATCACGCCATGGATCAGGCCTATTTTGGCCATAACCTTTTAAGGAAATGTTAACACAAAATTTAGATTCCATTTGACCTTTATAACCATTGAGAACAGGAAAAAAACTGTTCCACAAATCATCCCCCACCTGCATATTACACTGGCAAACCCCATAGTGTTATAAACCAAAATGTTCTATCGCAATTTAATTTTCCAAGAACTAAACAATCTTCCCTGAGGTTAACCGGGGGGGCAGGATGCGGACATACTTTCCCCATAGAAACCGCGCTGACATTTAAGGAAGACCATCCAAGTGGACTTTTTTTAGTAGTTTTTTAATTAAACATGTTATATCTATTCTGCCCCCGTGCTGAATGGCAGCCCACCACTGCAGAACCGCTTTTTGAAGAGTAGAGTCTATTCTTTTTCCAACTTGATTGATTTGATACATCTTAATGTAGGTCTGCAGTGAATATACACATTGCGCTGCTCAACCTATTTTAAGAAAAAACATGTTTCAACAGGAATCTAGTAATGATAAAAAAACACAGTTATTTTCATAAAAAAGATCAACAAAATTTTGTACAAGACAGACTTGGTTCCAAGGGAGATAGCCAGTAGTGCCTGGGAAGAAATCTAAAAACAACAAGGAGGCTGGGACAAAAAAAATATATATTTAGTGCATAAGTGAAACTACTCTCGCGGTGCCTCTCACAGCACAAGAGAATAGAAGTAAATCGTGGGTAGTACGATCTTAATAAGACTATGACCTGGGCCCCAGATATAACAGTCCTCCAAGGTGGTAGACCCCGCGCCCGACGCGCTTTTCCGGCACGCTGCCTTTCTCCCGTGGTAATGTGGTCAAACACTGGCTGTATTTAATAAAACATAGCCATACGGATCGAGAGATCAGAAACACACCCTGTGACTGTATGGATCGCGGGTTGTACTGGCATGAATGCTAGTGTACGTACGTCGTTTAGCGAGCGGTCACGTGATGGTCACGTGACATTCAATAGTCACGTGACCTAATCAGCGCCGATGACGTCACACTCGAAATTGCGTGTCTCACGCGATTACGAACAAGGGCGAGACGTACTTGGCAGATTTAGCGATCGCCCGTTATATCGAACATATGAGAGTTGGTAGTGAATAAGTATGCCATTCAAAACAACCCGTACCTGGTAATCGTTGTCCACAGCAAATACATAGTGATCATTTTGAATACAACAATTATGCATATTTATATATACATCCCATAAGAGGTATATAATTAATTCATATTTCATTATGCTGGACTCAAAGTGATATGTGCGTCACCAAAACATTTATATCGTATTCAGGAAGAGGAATCTAAAACTGCTTATTACAACATCCTAAAACAAGACCATAAGTGTCACAGTGCATAATTTCACAGATAATCATATGGTATATCGTTCTCTCTTATTGCCTTTACGGCATAATTTTTAAGACCCTAGTGCACAAGGTATTTTGAGTTCACATAACAAGTTAAAGTGGGGAACTAGAAAAAGGGAATTGAAATAATGTTCTTCAGTGACGGGGGTGCAAAATGTGCATTAGTGATACACAAAAGGAGGTTAAAAGAAAAGTGCACAGTGCTCATTGATTAAGAATAGTGCATTGCACTATTGACAAATTTTTTTTTTTTTTTTTGGTCAAAATTCATCAAATTCTCATGTGTCTCTGCTTAGGGGGGAAACCCGAGTTTGCGTTCCTGCGCATGGCACCAACGGGGGGCCCCAATTAACCGGGATATGTCCACCGGGACATCTGACATGGCCCATATCCCCATTATAAAAAATCATCAAAAGTGTACACAGAAATCATATATAAAATGAAAGGTCATCCCCATAAAATCGGTCTTTGACCTCTACGTCTGATGCCATGCAAATTCCTACTTTTTTTAACTGTTTGGACTGTACTCGTGTCGTCTGTGGATGTGATGATGTCCAGTAGCTTAGATCGGCTGCAAGTAACTCATGGTTATCAACTCCTGTCGGATGCCAGAATCTTCACAGAGGAGAAAGAGAAGACTCTCACATGAGAAAGGAAATCTGAATATCAACATAGTTTAACCTATGGCTATATGAAAATACAAAATATATATAAATTAGTATATCAACCAAAAACATCGATCAATTTATACACAAAAATTAAAACACATATAATGGTTTCGTTAAAGGCCCACTGTCTGAGGTGGATCAAGGAAGGAAGCGAAGCTCAAGATTCGTTAGTCCCTACGGTCTGGTTGTGTTGAGAACCCAAATCCATTTGATTCGCATTGTGCTATGCCTTTGGGAAAAGGACACCTGATGTTTAGGCATGATATGATCCTCCCACATACTGAATAATCTTGAATCGCAGTTGTGGATGTCCCTAAAATGTTTTGCTACCGGTAGCCCTCGGTACAGCAATCCCCTCTTTTTGCTGCTTCGATTCCCTTACGTGTTCCTTACACGCAGTTTAATTCTCTAGATGTTAAACCACATAATTTTTCCCACGGGCATTGGCATGGTAAATAACTGCTTTGTCTTGGCAGTTTTTATGAGTCATGATTTTGAAGTCTTCTGTCCAAGGAATCTGTGAAGGTGTCAGTTCTCAGTAATTAGGACCGCTACCAGTTCCGCAGGGTGACATCCCCACCGCTCGGTCCTCTGGATGTTGAGAGGGTTTGATCTCTCTTTTTTCATAGTGGCTCTTACGAAGAGGTCCTTTTAAGTTTTTTGCTCTTTGTGATATCCTACCCCGACCGCAAAGACACTCTGCTGTTATGCACTTCTACACGCTGCATCCCGCACCAATCCAAACTTTAATGCTATACCGATTGGGCAATCTCTGCGCGGCGACGCATCTGCTCTTCAAGGAAAATTTAAGAACGAGCAGATAACTGGGGTCCAGATTCCGGATCGTGGGTTAACCGGTCAACGCTCTCTTAGAAAAGCTACATTCGTCGCAAAGAATACATCGAGACTGTTACTTCCCTGTACCCGAAACCAGCTGTTGAACACAACAAACAAATCACAGGTAAAGATTCATTCGAATTACATTGTCAATGGGAAATATGAAACTGGGTCGGTAGCGCGTATTGGCCCATACTGAGTGATCAGACAATGTTCTGACCCACTACCTTCCCCCAAGACACGGTAATCACTGCGCTAGAGCAAAAAACTTAAAAGACCCTTCGTTAAGAGCCACTATAGAAAAAAGAGAGATCAACCCCGTCTCAAAATCCAGAGACCGAGGTGGGATGTAAACCTGCGGAACCTGCGTATGCGTGTCCTAATATAATGAGAACTGACACCTTCACAATTCCTCTGGACAGAGACCTTCAAAACTCTGCCTGCATAAACTGTCAAGACCAAAGCAGTTATTTACCATGCAACATGCCCCTGTGAAAACTTTTTAATGTTGTTTAACATCTAGAATAAAAGTGCTTGTCAGGGAACACTGTAAGGGTATATCGAAGCAGCAAAAAGATGGGATTTCTGTACCGAGGGCCTACCGGTAGCAAAACATTTTAGGACATCCACAACTGCGATTCAAGATTTTACAGGTATGTGGTATTGATAATATCATGAATAACATCAGTAGGTGTCCTATTTCCAAGGTGAGCACAATGCGACTCAAAATGGATTTGGGTCTCAACACCACCAGAACCGTATGGACTTTAACGAATCCCTTGAGCTTTGCTCTTTCCTTTGATCCCACCCAGACATTTGGGCCTTTTAACTAACCATTATATGTGTTTTTTTAATTTTTTGTGTATAAATTGATCTTATGTTTTTGTGATATAACTAATGTTTATATATATAATTTTTTGGGCCGTTTCTATTAGAGCCATAGGTTAAACTATGTTTGATATTCCTATTGTTTCCTTCCTCTGGAAGATCTTCCCTCTTCCTCCCTTCCTCCCTCCTGTGAAGAATCTGGCATCCGAAAGGTGAGTAACAAGGAGTTAACTACTTGCAGCCTATCTAATACCTGGACATCATCCAAACTCCACAACACACGAGTACAGTCCAACAGTAAAAAAGAGAATATGTCATGGCATTCAGAAGGTTAAGTCCAAGACCGTTTATGGGGATACCTTTCACTTTGAGTATAATGATTTTCTGTGTCACGTTGATGATTTTTATTAATGGATAGGGCCATGTCACCGGTCCCGGTGGACATATATCCGGGTTAATTGGGGGGCCCCCAGTTGTGTGCATTGGCGCCAGGCACGCAACTCGTGTTCCCCCGTAGCAGAGACACATAGAGAATTTGTGATTTTGACAAAAAACAAAAAAAAAAAAAATTTCAATAGTGCCTGCCTATTCTTATCAAATTGAGCACTGTGCATTTTCTTTTTCCCCTCCCTTTGTTGTATCACTCATTGCACATTTTTTCACCCCTTCACTGAAGCAGCATTATTTCACTCTCCCTTTTTCTAGTCACTTTAAATTGTTTGTGAACTCAAAATACCTGTGCACTAGTTCTTAAATTTGCCGTAAAAGGCCAACTAAGAAGAGATTAACGATATACACATATGATTAGCTGGAAATTATGCACTGTGAATCACTTTAATGGGTCCTTGTTTTAAGGTATTTGTAATAAGCAGTTTTTAGATTTCCTTCCTCGTTCTCCCTGAAAATAATAATATACTGTTTGTTGATGCACGATTATGCACTTTGAGTCAAGAATAAGGAAGTGATGATTTCATATATACCTCTTATGTTATGCAATAGATATATACTGCAATAATTTTTGTATTCAAAATGATCACTATTGTATTTGTCCTGTGGCCACGTACCATGTACGGGTTGAATGCTTACTTATTCACTACCAACTCTCATATGTTCAGTATAACGGGAATCGTGAAATCTCCAGTACAGTCTCTTCTCCCTCTGTTCTTAATCGCGTGAGATCACGCGATTTCGTGTGGACGTCATCGGCCCGTATTATGTCCGACTATTGAGTCACTTGACCATCACGTGACCGCGTCCCGCTAAACCGGAAGTACGTCACAACTAGCATTCTGCAGTACAACCATCGATCCCTTACTCCCAGGTGTGTTTTTTCCTGAGCTCTCGAGCCTTATGGCTATGGTTTTCGCGTCTTTAAATACCGACCGTGTTTGTACACTTACCCCTTGACGAGTCACGTGTGCCGAAACGCGCGTCGGCGTGTCTACTCACCTTTAGACTGTTATACTCCGGTGCCCATGTAATAGTCTTATAAGACTTACTACCCCGATTAACTTCTATTATTTCTCTGATGCAGGCACCTGAGAGTAGTTTCACTTATGCCCTACATTATATTTTTTTCATTGTCGCCAGCCGCTTGTTGGTTTTTAGATCTCCTTCGCAGCACTAACGGGCTCTATCTCCCTTTGTCACAATGCTGTCTTGTACCAACTTTGGCTTATCTTTTTTGAAATAAAGTGGTTTTTCTTATCATTTATTACTAAGTTCTGTTTAACCCTGGTTTTTTCTTAAATAGTTTGTGTCTATTCAATACCATTACCTCAGGGTGCCCCGAACCTCCAATCAGAGGATTCTGGGAATCTATTTTCCATTTTAAGTTTTAATTTGTTCTTGGAGAATATTACATGCCGCTGCTGGCAGAACATCTTTCCTCTGCAAGTGGCCCCTCTTCTTGGATTCATGAGGAATAGAGACTGATTAGTAATCCTGACCTCTGTCGAGCTTAACCTCTGCTGCGCAGGGTTTTGGGTTGTTTGTATAATGTATTCATAAACATCACCAGTTTTACTTCACTAATTTAATGAAACTTCAGGTAGGTTGAATGTCCTTTGTAGACTTCCTCTTTTATTGTGATCTTACCCTATTTACCGTACCTAAAAAATCTCCCCAAAAGCCAGGAATTGGACTTTTTCCACCATATGTTTCACAGATATGAGTCCACTTTTGTGGTTGCAGGAGTAAGTGTCATTTCAGAAGCTTTGGTTCCATATACCCCGAAAAACTCTTGAGTCATATTAAAGACACAAGGATCCCCTCTTTCCAATCACATCAGGGCCTATGGCTTTGTGAGCTAAGAACCAGAGAATGCAGACAGCCAAAGACATCATGGGAGTATAAGCTGAAGATAATGACCCAGTTTCCACCAAGTTTTTAAGAGGACATGTCATCCTTAAAAACCGTCTAGGACTGCTTAATAAAGCATTGTAGGCGATTTACACTGAAATGCCGGCCGCATTGTAAGCACTCCGGCGTATTCATGAGTATGTGGTCTGATGGGCTCCCTCTTCTCAGACCGCCCCACCACGCCATAGCCCATCGGTGACTGTGCCGAGCGTCAGGTCCAGTCAGCTCCCCTAATTCCCGCCCCTCATGAATGCGGCTGGACCGTTGAGAACGGTCCCGTCGTTTCTAGTGTATTCAGCGCATCATGTCTGATGCGTTATTTGGAGGTTTCGATAAACACTAGCATGCGTTTTAAGGGTGACAGGTCCTCTTAACTATTGTAATATCAAGGTCTGTAGATAACAGAGCCAAAACCCTGATGGTTTCTAAAAAATTCTAAATCTTTAATAAGACACAAACATGTTTTTTTAGGAACTATAGAACCAATATTGGTTTTTTGAAGTGATCTACCACTAAACTTGAAATCAACTTATGTGAAGACAGGTGAGAAGAGTCAATCGGGGATATTTTACCGGTAAACTGAATTTTAAAAAGGATTTTTTATATCCTACCATGAGATTGAGTTTTTATTGGGTAAAAACCCCCCGGTGACGAGTGCACATAAAGGAGTGCTCCTCTTACACAGTGTAACAATCTGTGAAGTTAACAGGCATGGAGGGGCTCTGGTAACATCCATTTTGGCTCAATAACATAATTTCAAAAGCTGAATTGTAGAAAAAGAAGACCAGATGACAATCTAAGAGATTACCATCCACTTTGGCCTGGATCTACAGGTTTGTAATCATGATTTTCATTTTATGGAACAGTCATGAGGATTTAAGTCCTATATTTTGAGACTTTCAGCTTATGGTAGAAAAAGGACTTTGTGATGATGTACCTTGGCCATCCCTAAGCCATTAGGGGACGTCCTAGTAATGACTCTTCGTGCCTCTTGACTCTTTTAACCAGTCAATATGTGAAGCCCAAGATTTTGTGTCGGATACTGTGATAGTATACAGGTGCACCTCAAGGTACATTCTGGCTCCCTCCTCTTCACCATTGTACACACGACTTCAGGCCGCAATTCCCTGTACTGCTACCCTCTATAAGTTCTACTGATACTCTGCAATAGTAGGCCTCATTACAGGTGAGAACGACAGTGAGTACAAAGAACGAATCCGGAAATTTTGTGGACTGGTGCCCGCGAAACCAACGCCCCTTAGGATATGCTGGGAAGACCAAGAGATGGTGATGGCTTTCGTAAGCACAGTCCTCCTTCTCAACCGGTGGGTCATCCATGGGACGGACATTGAGGCAGTGAAGTCTTATAATCTTGGGTGTCCTCCTCAACATAAAACTGGAGTGTGCAGAGAACATAAACGCACCTTCACAGGAGGGGTCAGATCCGGCTACAACACTGCTGAGGAGGCTGATGACATTCGGAGTGCGGGGGGACTCCTTCTTAAGCCTTCTCAACTCGTATTGGCACCAGCCTTCTTCTTTTTGTCATAGTCTGTGGGAAGCACACTCATCTAGGGAAAAGAGCAGACCTGGACAAACTGATTAGGAAAGCCATTCTGTCCGGGGGGGTCCTCTTTACACAGTGCAGTGGTAGCTTTGAGAGTAGGACCTGGGTTAGTTGAAGTCTATTCTGTGAGAATAGCTCCCATCCCTTGCATGAACTGTGTGGCATTGGGGAGCACCTTCAGTGACCGCCTGGCTTAAAAGCGTTCACACCAAATGTGAGAGGGAGCGTTATCGTAAGTCATTCCTCCCCGCGCCATCAGGCTGTTCAACAAAACAAGGCCCACAGAAGTAACCTGCGCCCCCCATCTAACCTTCCCTGCAGGTCCCATCCACGACTAAACATCAAACTGAACTGCGATCATTGCTTTTCTCTTTATGTCTTTTGACTCCCCCGTTAGTTTTGTTCATTTATCCCTGATATTATTTTGTTGTCATAGTTTGTACTTCACTCTCTGTACCCTCTCGGGCTGCTGTAGACGCTGTGAATTTCCCACTGTGGGACTAATAAAGATTATCTTATCTTATCTTATCTTATCTAAAAATACAATGTTTTCAAAGAACTAAAGAGCTGCTGCTGGTGGGGGTTGCGCACTATTGCATTTGTGTTTGAAAATCTAATAAAATGATTGTGGGGTTAGGGGTATCTTAGCATCAAGGTAGAGAGCCTTGCTGACCTTACAGAAGTCGACTTTGTGATGATTGAGCGCCAAGCAATAAGAGGGTTGTTAGCAATCCAAACGAAACAGCTTTATTCAGCTTTAAAAACTATTCAGGGACAACAACAATAACAATTTAACTAAGCGGCTCTACTTAGGACGACCTCACTTCTTGAACCTCAACTCCCTTCTAGGTCAAGGAACAATGTGGGGTTCCTCCTCAGCGCTACTGGCTTCTCAGTTGAGCTCACAAACAAAACAATGTCCCTTAAGGGATCCCAGTTCTCTCTTGGGACAACGCACCCTGTCTGTCTTCCAACCGGTCCCAGTCATCCTGCTGACTGTCAGGACACACCGCACTGGCTGCTTGTGAGCTCTTCCTCTGGAGTGCCGAGGGATGGGTATTGGTCAAGGGTCCTTTTCAATCCTGGTTGTGGGCCGCTCTCCAGCGCCCCCAGTTCACACTCTTACATGATCTTAATAAAAAACTTCTGGTATCACCTAGAAAAAAAGTCTACCATGGTAAACCTGCATATTTCCAGATGGGATTGTTAATAAATAGTATCCAATGGTCTACACAGACTCTATCAACAAAATGTTAAAAACTTGAAAAATAACGAAAAGAATTTAAAAAAATAATTAGTGTTGAAAATATATGTATTCTATAAAAAGTAATAAAAGAAAAAAACCGTTCAATGAGTAACCAAAAATATTATCTATTGTACTAACATTGGGAGGAACACAAGTATCGGCGCCAGAGCAACCAAGCAAACACAGTACAGAAAACCATCTATCTGTTAACATGCCAATCACATTGTAAGCTTCATGTTTCAGAAAGGAAAATTGTAAAATAGATCATTCAGAACTAGAATTCCCATGGTCTGAAGGCAGAAGTGATCGTTTCCTCTGATCATGAAAAAATCTCCAAAAATAATCAATGGAATACATAGGTTTTATTAACACATGATAGGAACTTAATTTTTACCGAACACTGTGTTGAATTTTTTAGCACTTCCCATTTATCCAGTGCAATGCAAGGTCATTATTATTGAGGACAGATCTGATAGATTGCGATTATTTGTCCTGATATCTCAACCACCAGTGAGTAACTGCTAGGCCCCCTAATGTCCAACTATTGGTCCCAAGCCCTAGTTTAAACACGGTGAATCAGAGCAAGCATGCCGCACTACTGTTTCTATCCTGTCTCAACTGGACTAGGAAAAGGCCCAGTGCTGTATCTACATCTCTTGACAATATAGAGTAATGAGAGCGCAGTGCATATGCCCACCTCCCGCTACAAATCTACCTTAAAGGGTTGTCCACTTCACAATACTTGATATGTTTTTGTAAGTAAAAATTATACAATTTTTCAATATACTTTCTTATCATTCTCCTAGTGTTCAAGATCATTACAACGTCCTATAGAAGGCCTCTACGGTAAAAATTATCCCATTTTCCAATATCTTTTCTGATCATTTTCCTAATGGTTTTCAGCGCTCGCGTTCTATAGAGCAGTGATGGCGAACTTTTGGAGACAGAGGCCCAAGCCATCACCAAACCCACTTATGCTGTCACAAAGTGCCAACATGACAAATTAAGCCGTACCTTATGATCTTTGCAGTAATCACGTTTTAATCGTATGGCATCCTGATTCACCAATACAATAAATAGGATGAGAAATGTGGAATTGTAGCTTCCCTCCAAGGTCCCTGAAGATGAATAAAGGGGACGCAATCAGGAAACTCATTTGACAATCCAGCTCTATCCACACCTTCTCGCGCCTCCTGTAGCCTGCAGCCAAGGATGTCACTTAAAATACGCTGACATGTCGTGCCCTGGACTGTATTGTGATCACAAGGCGAAAGCCTTTGAGTCCTAGGGCTGGCAAACTCTGTGTTGTGTTGATGTCCTGGGGTGCCCACAGAAAGGCTCTGATGCCACCGCCTCTGCATTGTTGCCATAGGTTCGGCCCCCACTGGCTATAGAGGAGTCTATAGAAAGAAGTAGCAAGATCTTGAACAACCTTGAGGAACGATACCAGAAAGTATATTGGAAAATTGGATAATTTTTACTTACAAAACCTCCAATTATTGCTGAAAGTGGACAACCCCTTTAAATATAATCATCAACGTGAGGGAGTCAGCAGTAAGGCCCCAGCAATTGCAAATCACTTAAAATTCTTTAGAAAACTTTAGATTTTTTCCTCAATCCCTATTGTATATCAACTTTTCTCTTAAATTCCATGGCTGTTCTGTGCCATATTTGTTCTTTCCTTTGTTCTGTATGCAAGTGATGGAGAACCTTTTAGAGACAGTGTTTCCCAACTACAACCAAAATGTCACTTAAAAAAATCACGTGTCACCCCTGGCCCTTTCCGCCGTCCCCTTCCTTTTCATTCTGCCCGCTTGTCCCCCTAACTTCCTTGTGGCCTCGCTGCACTTCCACCCATCCGCGTCCCTGCTCTTCGTCTCCCGTCTTTTCTTCCTCAAGAGCATTTTCATGTGTCCCCTCAGACCTTTAGCGGGTCGCCCTCTTCCCCCTTCCCGTCTTCGTAGGAGATAGCTGTTTTCTCCTTCCGTTTCCCCTCTCGCTCCCCATGCCTGCGGTTTGCCGCCCCTTCTCGAGATATGGGGGGGGTGAAGGGGTTGGGGGAGTGGTAGAGAGCCGAAGGGGGTCCTTTCTTTCCCCTCCATCCGCCTTCGCCTTCTGGTTCCTTCTTTCGCCCAATGGCTAATTTTCTTCGAGATGTACTTTGGGGTCAATCTTGACTCATGTGATTCCACCCATTTTCGCCGAACCGTAAATTTTGTCCCTGGCTTTTTTCCGACTCCCCGGCTAAGGCGTTGAAAGGGGATGATGGGGTGGGGCTGTGGGGGGCGGGTGGGGGGGGGGTAGGGGTGGAAAGAGTTGGGGTCTGTTTCTTTCCGGAATGCTACATTGCTGTCGCTGGGAGGTGGCCTTCCCCTTCCCTCTCTCCGGCTTGTTCTGGGTGTGGAGTGCCTCCTGTACGTCGCTTTAGGTTAGCCACGGCGCCGCGTGTGGAGGATAGAACCTTTCTTCTTTATCAAAGTCTCTCCTTCCGGTTGCTGATCCCCCCCACCTGCGGTGCTTATTTTTTTCACTGACTCTTACCCGTGTCGTGCCCCTTCGTTTGCTCACTTTGTTTTGGAGTGCGGTGGGTCTACTGATTTGGTTTCCTGGGGGAGTGCGGATCCCTATCTCTGGGTCTCGCTACAGGTCCCTAATTATGCTCCATAGAATGATGTATTCACTGTGTTGTCGGTGACAGCAGAAGTACATCAATTGCTGCACCAGCCCCCAGCTGCTTGTATATAGTTGACCGAGCTGCAATTGATTGTTAGGATCAGTGATCCTCTGGACCACCGCGCGGAGTGTAACTACTAGCCAACACCCAACCGGGCCCGCGGCACCTGTATCACCAGATCCCGCCGCAAAGCGGGTGGCCTTGCTGCGGCATGGATACCTAGTTCTTTCCCAGGTGTGACTAGCCACGTGGCAGCCGAGGTCGATGTCCCGTTAGCGATGACATCTCCGTAGACATTTCCGTCACAGTGTCAGGGCATGCGCAGAGATGCAACGTCAGTCCATCCGGTGCCAGTCACGGGAGTTCCAGGCAGGTGGGAACGGGAACACGGCACACGGAACACGCAGACGCGAGGAACTCGGTAACACAGGACTCAGGCGCGGGAACACACAGAATACACGAATCGCAGGAATACCGGGACGCAGGAATATACTCGCTTGGAAGCTTTCTCTAATGGGGCTATTAGGCACCAAGTCCGGCAAGGAACACAGGAAGAGCAGATTCTTAAGGTTGATTTGGTTCAGCCAGTGCCCCAATGCGGTGCGCTGGCCTTTAAATTTTCGGCCAGGAGCGCGTGCGCTCGCCCTAATGTAGGCGGGGACGCGCGCGGCGGACGGCATTCCGAGAGCGTCAGGAGCCGGTATAGGTAGAGACCCTGGCGCAGCGGGGCACATGCAAGGAGGCACGGATGCGCCTCCGATCCGTGCAGGGATCGCGAGCACCCGTGACATTGATGAGTCCCTGTCTGGACAATTCAAAGCTCTGGTAATGTGTTCATCCAGTTTCCCAAGGTCCTTAATTTTATAATAGTTTTTGAGCAAAGCCACTCAGATGAGGATTAAACGTACACCAGTATTCTTAAGGAATGTTGGTTCACAATGCATAAAAATAAATGGTAATTTTCCTTTAACAAATGTCCCTAAAGAATTGGTGATTTAGTTTAACTCCATATAGTTTAATTCCAAAAGTTATATGTGAATTAGCTCCTACTAGCCGAAAAGGGTGATGTGTTTTCTGTGGGGATGTGTTTTTTTGCCCAGCCCTCCTGATCAGAGAACCCTCCAAGTAGAGAATTTCCATTATGTAGATAATATCTTGTCAATTCACTTCTCCTGTCATGAGGTCGCTGTTCTAGCTGCCAGACCCACCAGCGTGTCCAGGGGGTGGGGTGGCGGGGATTGGGGGGTATCTCTTTAATTATATCTTGTATAATTATACATTTAAAAATGAAAATTTTGGTTTGTTTCAAAGAGAGCTCCCGTACTTATTCCTTTCCAACACAGAAAAGATTAAACATCAATTTCTGTCATGAAAATCAATTGTGACTATAAAATCTTTTACTTTTTAAAGGTGTCTGGACATAAAAATGTAACGGGCTCTCGGAAAATGACGCTTCGCTGTGAGTGAGAATCTATTTTATGAACTCGTATAAGACGTAGTAAAGACGTTCTTCACAAGTCTTATGTATAAATGTTTACCATTACTTTTTGTACAGTTTCTAGTAAGATTCTACATCTCCTTGCTTTCATTGAATAATTAAGACAGATTAATAAATCTCTTCAGATCTTCATGATGACTTCTACCAGCGAGGCATTTTCTCTGCGGAATGCCATAGACGTTTTCAGCTTCAGACTGAAATACCACAGTCATGTAACATTATAATCCCATGGACAACACGCTGTACTGTTCCACACTGTGTTCCTAAATAATATATCCCTCACAATACTTTCCTCCCTGTGTAAGTTAAAAATTCCCCACCACACACACGGATCACCCTGTGCCTCCGTTAAAATATACACGGTATACCCACTCAATACCTTTAATTATATCTATAACCACCGGAATAAATATACACTGCACTGTGGCCCCTGTAAAAAAAAAATTGTTTCACCTTAATAATAAAAAATAGTGCTCTCTATCAATTATTTTATATATGCCCTCCTTAATTATTTCATGCAGTGCCCCCACAGCTGGATCCAGAATTTGGGAGGTCACGTCATTGTATAAACTCCATAATGCACCCCCACATTTACAGTTCTGTGCGCCAGTTTTCAGTCGACTTTGCATGTTCTTTGATGTGCAAACTGCTTGCAAAGGTATGTAAGAAGTACTATCTCACCGTATTGTTTTGCACGAACCCTTTTGTGGCATGGCTGCACTATTCTTCACTATTTCTACCCCTGAAGGGATGTTCGACCGTACGCCATATTAACATGCAATGTCCGACATAATGTGTTACAACACTGCCCCATGTAAAAGGCATAGCTCCCACCCCGTTCCCCGATTTTTGACGGACTTCCCTTTTCTTACCTCCTGCCCCTGTCCGGATTTCCCCCAGTCCCGCTGTTGTGTCTGCATAGTAAATACTTTGAAAGCCAGAACTCACAGTACAGAATGGCTTCTACAGACATCTGAGGGAATCCTTTCAATAGTGTCGGCTAGCGGAGAGCAGGGACCACGTCATCAGCTTCAGTCAGCATCTGTCCATATATGGTCCACTGCACTCCTAGGGTTCCCCCCAGAGCAGACTCTGCCAGGAATCCTTTTCAGAGAGTGTCGGGGTGAGCAGAGAAGAGCAGGGACACGTCATCAGGTTCAGACCAGTATCTGTCCATATATGTTCACTGCAATCTCCGAGGGTTCCCCAGAACAACATCGGTGTGAGGGACTCCTTTTCAGAGAATGTCGGCTTGAGCTGGAGAGGCAGGGACCACTCATCAGGTCAGATCAGGCATCATGCCCCATATTTGGTATCCAGGGCTTCCCCAGACACAAGCTCATTATTTGATTAATAAACTTTGGCCAGTCTGAGATTCGACCTGTGACCTTCTGCCCCATAGACGGAGCTTACTAAATGAGCTTAGCCCTGGATACAGAGCTGAGATTATCTGGTAACTAAACATGTTATCTGCCATTTACACTGTGACACAACTATGCACTGATATATACAGAGGTATCCTTCTCAGAGATTATTATTGTATTATGGAGACTATATTAATTTGATATTTTTAAATTTTATTATTTTATAATTATGGGAGGATTATGAATATAGTAAAATAATAATATCATCTCATAGAATATAATACTAATCTCCATAATAATATAATCGTAGTCTCAATAATTACAATAACTCTGAGAAGTTCCCTCCTATAACCAATGCATTTAACTCTGTGTCACAGTGTAACAGTATTCTAGTTCTTATTTACCAAACTTCTAACACCTAATAAGCACGGAGGCTAATAGCTCAGTTGGTTGGGGCGCTGTGACATTATTATCCCATGGCCACTGCGGGTCTGGGTTCTAATCCCAACGTGGTAATATATATTGTTTTTTTATTGAGATAGTTTTTATTATTAAATCTTGGCTAAATTTGGTGCGTGGCCAGGGATGATTGGGGGTGTTGCTTAGGGGGATCGCCGCGGCACCTACGGCGTCGCCAATTTTTGTCCCTCTTTCCCTTTCACAAAGGTGGGAGTTTGGTTAAAGGTGGCACCAAAAATAAAATGGAGCAGGGCAGGGAGAGTGCCAAAAAAACATGAAGAACCTGCACCAGAAGTTCCGAATGTGGCGCCCGCCTGCACCTACACACAGGACACGGCACATAGTACACTCACTGTTCTTAGTAAATGTGTCCCAATGTGTTTTTCAGTATGAAACTAGCATGTACACAATCGACACATGTAGGTGTTGCTAGCACTTGAGATTCATACATACCCCCCCCCCCCCCCCCCCCTCAATTCAGCACAACACTCATTCAACTTACCAAAGATCCTAACCTTGCAATAACACAGACATTATACATTGTATACAATGATATTCGTGAATTTAGACGGTTTGTATTTTTTTATGGTAGTGTTTATAATAATGGGATAGTGGAGAGCAGATGTGTTCGTTTCATGACCTAAATCTTTGAATATGGATATGTTAGCCACCCTGATTAAGCACTGAATAGTTTTGGGCACCTATGTTTCCTTTGCTGTACCAGGATTGAACCTACATTTCTCTGCTGCCTGTGTCGAACTATAAGTTGAGGCCCCCCTCCTTCCAATCTATTAGTAATATATTTGTTTTTGTTTGTGTGTGAGGTTCTCCATCCACTAACACGCATGCTGACTTCAGTGCTAAGAACACTTTTTTAATTGTCAGGTCCGACTGTGTTCATCATGCCGTTGATGCTGTCCTCCACCTTCCCTGCAATTGGCGCTACCTGAGGCAAGAGGCTCAACTCTTGGCTGTACCACCAATTGAAGAAAATTAATGTTGAGATAAAGTGTCTAGAAGAATGCTTAATGTGTTGTGAATGTAAGAGGAAGAGTTGTAACATGTGCCAGATTTGCAGTAGTGTTCCCAAATCTAATTGTTGGTGCAATTGGATATCATTGAAAATCTGTCTATACCCCAGTACCAATCTAATCTATATTCCAAACAAATGAAACTCCTTGAAATAGATCTGCCGACATAAGGATATCACAGTGGCAACTGTAAAAGGAACAAATACTTGGCTCCCATAGATAATAGTTTTCGAAAAAGACAATACCCCACAAAAGACTTGAACCAAGGCTTGGAGGTAGCTGGTGTAGGCTAAAACAAAGCCTTAATAGGGGTGGCAGCACACAGACTTGTATTCTAGGAAGGTGTCCAGTAGTAAAATCCAGCATATATAGGATATAAACTAGACTTGGCAACGCTAGTCTCCCCTGCCACCGGCACTCTGGATCTGATGAATGAGGAAGATCCTCCCCTCGAAAACCTCCTCCACGTTATTGTAAAATCAATGTTGTTTCTACTACATGTCTACTATAAGTCTATTTTTTATATTTAGCTGCTGCATACGGGATCAGGGAACTTGTGGCCACCCTAAATAACTTGTAATTGTGAAGATCATGGTAGCCAATGGTAACCTTGACATACAACAACAGCGTCGCCCTGAGTTACATCAAATAGGTACCTCTTGGTTTTGTTCTTACTTGAATTTGTATGAAGCGAACTCTATGTTTTATATTGTCGATCAGACAAGAAAATATTTTTGAGTCAGTGGACAATTGGAGTAGTTAAAATTTTTCCTGCTGTAATGGGACAGAGGACCATCAATAAAAAACTTCTTACGGACACCTTACAGCTGATCATTGCAGGCACAGTGAGCATAGGTGTCTGTCTTTTAACTCTGGGTCGTCTGTACGTAGTTAGTGTCCTTAAGTATGGGACCAACCTGTATATCTATTATTTCTAAGCTTTATTAATCACAGCTTGTCACAGAATACTGTTTTTTTTGAGATTTGAAACCCTGCTTTTAAGGAACCTGTCACTGAATGTGATTTTTAGCTGGTGACAGGTTCTAATGGCTCTTTCTGCTTTATTTAAAAAAAAATGCTTGTCAAGTGTTCTGAATCAATTTCAGTAGGATTATGGTAATTATAACAATTACCTGCTACCCTGCCAACAGCATATGGTGAGTTCCGGGGGGATAGCACTGCACCCAGTATTTCGGTGTCAGACATCACCACATGCTGCTGGCAGGTGTCTGGGTAATGTGAATAAACTATATAAACTACTGAAATGATTCCATAGGGATTTTTGAAATGAGCATAGCATAGACATTTTTACAAAAACATGGACCAATTGTCGCGGCAGGGGTTTATTACACAGAGGGACGCAAAGCTGCCATTGGCAGAGAAAATACCCATATGGGTATTTTCTCTGCCAATGGCAGCTTTGCGTCCCTCTAGCATAGACTATTGGAACCTGTCACCAGCTAAAGATCACATTTCTGGTGACAAGTTAGCTTTAAAGAGAAGCTGTACCTGTGCGGTGATTCAGTGAAGCCAAGAGCATGGGTGTAACCACTATGGTAGCAGCCATAACAGATGCTATAGGGCCCACAGTATCATGGGGCCCCCGTCATCCGATCTGACCCCTAAAGGATGGAGGATGTGCACCATTATATATGTATTATGCTACAACATAAAATGTATATAACATATATGTGAGTATATATTCTGTACTTTGTATATGACAGTGTGGAACATGTGTAGTGAAGCCAGGGTGTACTATGGTGTCTTCGTTGCATGACTGGACAGGTGTTGAGTATTCGAAAGCATTCGATGAGGGTGCGTTGGACCTCTCCTCCAATTCTGGGACTTGAAAAAGGCGCTGGCTTGCTCAGAACGTTTTTGTTAAAACTTTTTTTTATTTTTAGCCATAAATGGCAATAAAATTAAATAACAATAAAAGGTTATAAAAATGGAATGACGCGTTTCGTGCTTGGACTAAGCGCTTCCTCAGATTCCTATGTATACAATTAGCAGCTTGAAATTTATAGGGGACATAAGCAAGTAGGGACCAGGGTCCATCACATCCCCTATGCTAGAGCATTGTTTAGTTTTTATACCTAGTTAGAAAAGGAACCTAGATGACATCATGATTGGGAAGGCTCCAATTTCCTAGTATTCCCAAAGCAGGAACTTCTACACCGCTTTGTACTGCTACAAATATCTGTACTGTCCAGATATCTATAACATCCAGAACAACACCCTGTGATGTAAACTTAGGGTATTCTTTCTTTTTCGATACTTGTTCTCCTGCTTTCAGGAGACCAAGACCAGTTCTCTCACCCCTCCCAAATCATGATGTCATCAAAGGTCCTTAACTAATCAGAAATGATCTGTGTGCCGTGTTCTGCCTTGATACATCCCAGCCATAACCTTGAAGGGCACCTACCACCCCGATTCTACCTATAAAGGTAGAAGGGGTGGTAGGTGGATGGATGGGACGATATATATGCTAATTTTTTTATGCGGCTACTGGGGCGTGGAGTAGCCGGACATGAGGCTACTAGTCGCGGCTACTCCACGCCCCAGTAGCCACGTTACTCCGCCTACCAGATAATCTTCGGCCCTCGTCCGAATCCCCCGTCTACTGCGCATGCGCAGTAGTTCCGGCCGCGCAGCCGAAGGCCTGTGTTCTGCGCATGCACAGAACGCAGGGGACCCGGACGAGGGCGCACAGCTAACAGGAGCTGCGCGACGAAGATTATCTGGTAGGCGGAGTAACGTGACTACTGGGGCGTGGAGTAGCCGCGAATAGTAGCCTCATGTCCGGCTACTCCACTCCCCAGTAGCCGCATAAAAAAATTAGCATATAGCTACAATAAAGTTTTCTAAAAGACACCCGGGACGTGAGAATTAGCCCAAAAAAGGGCTATCCTCACGTCCCATCCATCCACCTACCAACCCTTCTACCTTTATAGGTAGAATCGGGGTGGTAGGTTCCCTTTAAATATATTTTAAAAAACTCTTTAATTTTGTTTTATTTTCTGAAATGTAAAAAAAAAAATATAAAAATTATACTATAAATTGTACAGAAGTGTTATAGTGAGAGGTTCCAAGATGTTGGTAATGTAGGTACTGTAGAAGACATTGATTACAATATATAGGAAGAAAATTCCTGTAAATAAGATTTCTTAATATATAAGGAATAGTGTGCCATAGGGAACCCTTTTTTTAAGTACCTTACATAGAATAGTCCTCCAGGGGCTAATATAACACAGCCACAGTCCTGTATCTAGTGCAGATCACAGCTATTGTGCTAGTATTTAGCAGAATTTGCAGCTATGTTCCGGTGCTAGATTTTCTTATCATAGTAAGGGTTAATACAGTATATTTGGCCAAGGATTCCTCATTCTTCCACAGACATAAAGCCAGGCAATTATTAGAAATATTTCATGGACATTCCTCCCTCTTTATATGGGAAGTAAATGATACATAATTTCCTCTGTCACCATCCATCTGAGAGATCAGAATAAATAAATGATAGGATACATTTCTGACGGACCCATGTGTGTGCGGAAAACTAATCAGGATCTCAAGTAAATTCTGTGTGTTCTTTTGTTTTTGCTTTTGTAAACTTTATTGATTTTTCATAAAAATGAATGAGATGTCATAATACAATATACATATAATATAATATATCAGCCTCACCCAGGAATGAAACTCTTTAAGGGCAAATGTACATAGGTGCAATCCATGGCTGTTTTAACCATAGAGCAAAAGGGTTCAGCTCCCAGTACACATAGAATTGAGTGGAGGGTGTCAGGATCGGGGGTAATGGACCCACTGTACCACCACTGACGATGATGTAAGCCGACGCCTGGGAGCGGAGTCTAAGTGGCACCCGGTTTTCACCAGAACCCACCGCAGAGCGGGTTGGACTTGCTGCAGCAGGATGCCACCAGGTGTGACTTTGCTCATGGTGGTGGCCAAGGTGAGGTACAGAACCGTGAAGCAGCACAGGAGGGGAGTCAGGGACAAGGCAGAAGGTCAGGGCTGACGGCAGAGAATCACAGTCTGGTATGGAATCAGGATCACAACAGATAATCAGAATAACTTCAGGAACAAACGTAGGGGCGCTTTTTCAGAGGCACGAGGCACAACGATCCGGCTGGGGACACAGGAAGGAGACGGGAATTTAACAGGAAAGCCGGCCGGCCATCGGCAATCATCGGTGTGCTGGCCCTTTAAATCTTAGTGAGAGGACCGCCACTGGAGCCAGGGAAGGTAAGAGCTGCTGCAGTTGGCATGGAGGGGCAAAAGATGGAGCACGGGTGCGCCTGTGACCCGAGACATGGGTTGCAGGGGCACCCGTGACACAGGGGCAATAACAGTCTACTATTCATATCATGTATATATCGACAGACTACTACTACTCCTATACTGTATATCTGGGTATGTATGGCACAGTTCTACTACTCTTATCCTGCATATATCAGCACAGCACTACTACTCCTATATTGTATATATGGGCACAGCTCAGTACTACTCTTACCCTGTATATGTGGGCACAGTACTACTACTCCTATACTGTATGTATACACAGCACAGTACTACTTCACCTATCCTGTATATATGGGCGCCATTCTACTACTCTTATACTGTATATATGGGCACAGCACAGTACTACTACTCTTATCTTGTATATATCGAAAAAGTACTACTACTCCTATACTGTACATATGAGTATAGCACATTACTATTCATATCATGTATACATTGACACACTACTACTACTCCAATCCTGCATATATGGCCACCGCACAGTACTACTACTGATTTTATCTTGCATATGTGGACACAGCACAATAATGCTAGTACTGTAATGTTTTTTCTTCTCTCCATAGGAGTTTTCCAGTTTATAGTAAAACCTTTGTAAGGTGATCCATTCAGATTGTATCCAAAGCCCACTCTTAGGATCAGCAAGTTGCTAATTTAGGTGGCAAAGATAGAAGTAAGCAGTTGATGAGTGGATATGTCGGGTATTGTACAGATCTGATATTGATGATATGTCCTATGAACCCACTGAACGAATCTTTTGGATTCTATTTTGTAGCTATTAAAAAAAATTGGTGAGTCAACCTTAAACCACAGTGAATCTTTGTGCAATTAGGAAAATTCCCAACCTCATCCTAATCCTGTGGAGTTAATGATGTCCTTAGCACATTATTTATCCATTTGGAAACATCTTGTGTTTTTCATCAGCTTTATACAGAAGCCATTGTAATAGACTGGAGTGCAGACATTTATGGAAGGGAGCCTTGGGAATAATTACAGGCATAATATTCTCCAGCTCAAACAGTTAACTTTCACAGTGAACTGTACAGCGCTGACACATATGCATTTTTGGCAGCAAAAGGAAATACAACAATTTGCTGAGCTAGATGTGATCTGATAAATTGATCTAGACTTTGGGACTTCCTGGGAAATGCACTGGGAGTGCCCTTGAAAATCTAATATGAAGCAAACATATATTTTTGTAACAGTAATTTAGAAATGTTGATGATTTCTAAAGCAGTTTTATATAAGCATTTAAAGGGCTACACACTATAATACCTCCCATACTGTCATGTTATTACACAGCCAGAGGATTAAATATACAGTGGGTACAGAAAGTTTTCAGATCCCTTTAAAATTTTCACTTTTTGTTTTATTGCAGCCAATTGGTAATATCAAAAAAGTTCTTTTTTTTTCTTATTAATGTGCACTATGTCCCCCATCTTCACAGAAAAAAACTGAAATTTAGATATTTTTGCTAATTTACTAAACAAGAAAATCTGAAATATGACATGGTGATAAGTATTCGGCCCCTTTGCTCAGTGTTGAGTAGAAGCAGCTTTGAAGCTGGTGCAGCCAGGAGTCTTCTTGGGAAGATGCAACAAGTTTTTCTCCCCCGGATTTGGGGTCCTCTGCCTCTTCCTTGCAGATCCTCTCCAGTTCCCTCAGGTTGGATGGTGAACATTGGTGGAAGCCATTTTCAAGTCTATCCAGAGGTGCTTAATAAGGTTTAGACCCCGGGCTCTGGCTGGGCCGGTCATGAATGGTCACAGAGATGTTCTGAAGCCACAGCTTTGTTATTTTAGTTGTGTGTTTAGGGTCATTGTCTTGTTGGAAGGTGAAGCTTCAACCCAGTCTGAGGTCCTAGGAACTGCCCAAGGAGCTCAGAGAGAGAATTGTGGCAAGGCACTGATCTGGCCATGGTTACAAAAAAATGTCTGCAGCACTTACGGTTCCTAAGAGCACAATGGCCTCCATAATCCTTAAGTGGAAGAATTTTGGGACAACCACAACTCTAAAGAATCTTGCAATGGGGGTGTTTTTCATCTGCAGGGACAAGACGACTGCTTCCAAAGATGAATGCAGCCAAGTATAGAGATAATCTGGATGAAATCATGTAATATCTGTGCCGACATCATCTTCCCTCTGCGGAAGACAACGGAATAATGTCTGTTTGTGTTTCCCGTGTGTGAACTGTGGTTTAGGATCTTGGTTATTTAGCCACATCCGGCTCTCTCTAGCCCAGCTCTGTTCAGAAAAGGGTTACTGGTGTCATGGTCAGCTGATTCAGTCTGCTGCTGGGGGCTTGTCCAGGAACTCCTTTATATACTTGACCAGTCCCATCACTCCTTTCTGGTTATAGTTCTATATCTCAGCTCTGTATCTTGCACATGCTTACATGCTTACTATTCTATTTTTTATTCTGGTTAATTGATCTCGAATATCCCTCTTGAAATCTGTAGTATACTGTAAATGTACTGTATCTGCTATTTTGTTGTGACCCGCACCGATTCTTGTGTGTTATTTGTTTGTCTTGTTTTGTGTCTGCACTGTGGCTAAGGGAGGGAGCGCCTCCGTGGTTGTCCCGTATCGACTTAGGATATGAGAGGCAAGTAGGCAGATGACAGCTTTGGGGGCTCAGTTTAGGGTTCACTGTCCTGTTTGTCCTACCTGTGCCCTTTGCCACCCTCCTTACAAAACCTCTTTCAGAGCTCTGGACCTCAGACTGGGCTGAAGGTTCACCTTCCAACAAGACAATGACCCCAAGCTCACAGCTAAAATAACACAGCAGGGACTTCTGAACATCTCTGTGACGACAATTGGAGTAACTGAGTTTTATCCAATAATGTATGGTAGAAAGTACCAAATCTACCAACTGTTCCCAATATTCCAGCACAGTCCCTATTTTTTCTTTTTTTCTGCAAACATACATTAAGCGGTTGTAACCCATTTTACTACATGTGGACAGAGTTCAGATGTGACCAGGGATATAGAGAGCTGTGCACCTGTGTAACATCACATGACCAGAGGTATAACGAGCCGTGCACCTGTGTAACATCACATGACCAGAAGTATATATCTCTGTACTGTGACATCACTGTATTATCCCTGTACTGTGACATCTCTGTGTGTAATATCCCTGTGTATCACTGTGTATATTATATATGCACTCTGACATCACTGTGTGTATTATTCCTGTGCTGTGACATCACTGTGTGTATTATTCCTGTACTGTGACATCACTGTGTGTATTATTCCTGTACTGTGACATCACTGTGTGCAATATCTCTGCTCTGTGACATCACCGTGTATCATATCCCTGTACTGTGACATCACTGTGTGTATTATCCCTGTGCTGTGACATCACTGTGTGTATTATCCCTGTACTGTGACATCACTGTGTGTATTATCCCTGTACTGTGACATCACTGTGTGTAATATCCCTGTACTGTGATGTCTCTGTGTGTATTACCTTTGCCCAAAACTGGCCCTGGCCACAGTACAAAGTGGGTCCCGGGGCAAAATTTAAAGTGGGGCACCAAATGTTTACGTACTGTACCAACAATACATTCAGATTTAGATGGTTTGGCTTTGAACAAAGAAGATTATGTACACAATCCCCAAGACACGCACCCTGATGAATTATACACACAGAGCCCTGTAATAAATTATACAGCATGGGCCCATTCATGAATTAGATAAACTGCCCCCTTAATGAATTTACATATTGGGCCTCCTCATTATATACATTGCACTCCATGATTTTTATATACTGGGCCCTCTCGTTATATAGCCTTATTTTTTGTATACACTGCCCCTACCCTCATTAATTTTATATACTAGACCCCCCCCCCCCCACTGATTATATACACTGCCGCACCTCATTTTTCTATACTACCCCCTTCATGAATTTAGATAGTGGGCCTCTCACTATTCACACTGCCCCCCTATGGATTGAATATACTGCAATATTACTGTATGTATTATTCCTGTACTGCAATATTACTGTATGTATTATCCCCGTATTGTGGCCATAGCAATTCTTCACAAATAAACCAAAATTGCAACATGAAAAAATATACTAAACTGGCGGCAAACATGTTCTATATTTTTCCATGTATTCCGTGTCTCCCCTCCTCCTCTGCCGTGCACAAACATGGCTACTCCTGTCTTGCTTTTGGCACAACTCTGTCCTGACCTGCATGTACATTGCAGAGCTGCATACATCCTATTTTTCCTGCTCTCCTAATACTGGGAGGTTATGATGCAGCAGGACCTC
Source organism: Engystomops pustulosus (assembly GCA_019512145.1). Taxonomy (NCBI): domain Eukaryota; kingdom Metazoa; phylum Chordata; class Amphibia; order Anura; family Leptodactylidae; genus Engystomops; species Engystomops pustulosus. The sequence continues at coordinate 21,271,358 of CM033650.1, read as the reverse complement.
CCAGCAGTCAGACTATGGGGATGCTGCAGCTATGGAGAGCACATCTCTGGCCTCACTAGTGATGGGAAGTCCGGCTCTTTTTCATTAATCTCCGCTCACTATTAAATTTATAATAGGGAGCCTCAGTCCGGTCAGACACCCCTCTCCACACCACTTTTAACCCGATTTTTATTGACTTTAGGTGGGCGTGGTTACTAATTGGGGGCAGGGTTTAATAAGCCATCGGCTCACTGAAGGGAGTCGACTCCCATCGTTCACATAAAATAATCGTCTCGTTCGCAAATAACTCATCACTAGTTTAGATTTTCTTCATGAACCAGTAGCCTCCATATGGACCATAGGTGAATCCACAAGACCAAGAGGAGAATCATCGTTACCAGAACCCCAACACCACATTCTCTGTATATTACCTTCTACCTCCCTCATCTATATTGTTCTCCTATTCCTGACACCGCCTACAATAGATTGTTACTATGATTAGGGGATCACGCCATGGATCAGGCCTATTTTGGCCATAACCTTTTAATGAAATGTTAACAGCACAAATTTAGATTCCATTTGACATTTAAATAACGCATTGAGCAGGAAAAAAAACTGTGTCTATCAATCATCCCCCACCTGCAGATTACACTGCAAACCCCATTAGTGTTATAAAACCAAAATGTTCTATAGCAAATGTATTTCAAAGAACTAAACAATCTCCCTGAGGTTAACCGGGGGCAGGATGCGGAACATACTTTCCCATACTAAACAGCGCTGACATTTACAGGAAAGACAATCCAAAGTGGACTTGTTTTTATTAGGTTTTAATTAAACATGTTATATCTATTCTCGCCCCCGTGCTGAATGGCAGCCCAGCCACTGCAGAACCTCTTTTTGAAGAGTAGAGTCTATTCTTTCCAACATTGATTGATTTGAAACATCTTATATGTTAGGTCTGCAGTGAATATACACATTGCAGCTGCTCAACCTATTTAAGAAAAAAACAGGTTTACAACAGAATCTAGTAATGATAAGAAAAACACTTTATTTTTGAAGGTGAGTATTAAGCTTGGTCTTTTGTTTTACGCAATGGGGCCTTTTCTAAGGGGTCCGTCGGATTTTCCCGAATATTTACCAATTGTTTTTATTGCCTGAATTGCACAGGGGTTTTGGTGCAAACCAGCGATTGGATTGTGCCGCTTGCCATGCACACAATCGGGGCGTGACCGTCTGACAATCCGACTGATTTCGGACAATAACCGAGATTTAATTCAGAATTATGTTCGCACGACAACCACCTTAAAGCACGCCGAAAAAAGAAGAGTGAACTCCGGTGGACCTGGGCGGGGAAGCGACACATGCAGGAAATTGGACGCACGATCTTAGTGAATCGCGGCAGCTCCGAATCCTTGTCCAGTCAGACATTCTGGATCGGCTTCTTCAAAGGGACACAGAGAAATGGAAAACTAAACCACCGGGCCGTAGCTGTAGGTGCGGACCCACAAGTTCCCGTTAACTTGTTCATAAGTATTCAACATGACTTAAATTTAAAAAAATGGGAAAAAACATTTTATTTCCCTTTTTTTTAAACAGGGATTATGTACTAACAAAACTCTCTGCATAATAGTTATAGTGTAGTACAAAAAATCTCCTTACAACACCTGGAGTACAGACGTCAGATGAATACCCCTCAATGCAGGGCAGGAATTTTAATTGTAGAAGCAGTGAGCCCCATGCTAGCTTCAGCAGCGGAGCCGGAGGGGACCTGTGCACTCCATACTGATAGCCTCGTGTTCCATGCAAGCCCCACTCCCCAAGTGATTGGAGGATCGCGTCTGTTTTTACCTACCGCGTTAAAGTTTAGATAACGGTGGCCACCTCTGTCAGTAGCTAATCAAATTATTTTATTACAATGCAAATTTAGGTGCATGGCTGTGAGGAGTGGCAAGGAAGTTCTCCTCAGGATGATCCACCTTTTTTGAGCTTGGCGGACAGTGGGAACCGACGTCGTGGCGCCACCAAGCAGGAGTACCGACGACGATATTTCCATTAGTCTGCATTGAAATAAAATAGGCGTATTCTGCATATAAATGTGTAATGAGACATATTTACGGAAACGCTCCCATGCTGTTATACTCACCACAAGGCGCATCAACATTTTTCAGTGCACAGAGCAGTCAAACGAAAACAATGAGCTTGATTAAAAGTACAATAAACCAGGTGTAATGGACAGATGTACAGATGGAGGCGTAGGAAATGCAATGTGTCCGGTCTCCTCTATGACAATACCCATTGCCCCTTCTGGTGTAAGAGTGACTGTGACAGTCTCGCGTGACCAGTGACACTTCATACCTGCAGTATGTTCATCTATGTTTCTTTTTATTATGTCGTTGCAGTATACCATGCATTATGGCGGGAAAACTATTTCCTATTTCTGTATTTATAACTCACTAAGGGTCAAGAGAAACATCGGTATGTATCCAATTGCTACATAGAACGACTTGAATGTTTACATATGTCGCCAGTCTAGTCTCCGTGTGAACTTTCAGTATATACTCACATCTCCCCACACCACATGTCCAGTCGTCAACTTGTCTGTACACACATACCGAAAAGTTTCAGTAGGATTTTCAGTCCTGTTTACTTTCTGCGTGTGATCAACATACAGAGGTCTAGTTTTTTGCCCTGTTCGTATAGGAATTGATTCATAAGGACAGATATTATTTTATTACTCTAATTTACAGAAGCTGCTAAATAAATAAAGCGGGCATATCTTTCTGATACATCTCAATCTCACGATGAGACACAGGGCGAGTCTCTTATGTCGTTGTAGCTATAGCAGTTCACACTGAGTATGCTTTGTTACTAGGGACACCCATATTATCATCTTCACTTACAACACCATATACCATTCGTACTTACTAGATTGTACATGGCACAATGATTACTTTTTAGGCAGTCTTACATGTTATTTGTGAACCTTATGGCACCAGCAACAGGGTAGTAGATGAGAATTGTACACCACCACCACGAGACATCCACTGTGTGTATTATCCCTGACTGTAACATCGTATGATACATGTACGTACTAGCTTAGATATCGTATGTGACATCACCTTTAGGTAACAACATTGTACTGTGACATCCACGTGTGTATATCATCCACTGTCGTGCAATCACTGTGATATTTCCATGAGGTTGACTACACGTGTGTATTATCTCGTACGGGACTCAGTGAGGTATTATACCTCTGATACTGGTGAGCACACTGTTGTGGTATTATATCTCTGATACTGGTGACACATCACTGGATTATTAGCACTGTTACTTGAACATCTCTGTGTGTGTAATTCCCTGTGTTATCCACATGTGTATTCTAGTATCATGTGCACTCTGACAATCCACTGTGTGGTATATTCTGTGCTACTCTTTGCTTCTTGACTCCAGCTTGTTATGTTGCCTTCTGTGATCACTTTGTGTATTATGTCCGTGCTGTGGACATCACTGTGTTGCAAGTTCTAGCTCTGCTCTCGTGTACATCACCCGTAGTATCATAACTCCCGCTTACGTGAAATCACCTGTGCTGTATTACCCCTGGTGGCGTGGCACTATTCCTGTAGTGTATATTCCCTGTCTGTGACATCACATGTGTGTATTATCCGTACTGTGACGATAACTGTGTTGTAATTCCCTGTACTGTGATGTGCTTCTTGTTATTAGCCCTTTGAGCCCAAAACTGGCCCTGGCCCGCATACAAATGTGGTCCGCGGGCAAAATTTCAAAGGGGGCACCAATGTGTTACGTACGTACCAACAGCACTACATTCAGAGTCTACGATGGTGTGGCTTTGAACGAGCAAGAAGATTTATTACACAATCCACACAGACAACGACACCCGCTGAATATACACCACAGGCCCTGTATTAATTATTGCCAGCATGGGCCCATTCATGAATTAGATAAACTGCCCACCCCCTTAATGAAATTTACATATTGGGCCTGCATTATATACTTGCACACGCTACTATGTTCTTCTATACTGGGCCTCTTCTCGTGTATAGCGCCTATTCTGTTTGTATACAACCTGCCCCTACCCATCATTTTAAGATACTGATTTCACTAACCACCCCATTCACCCCCCACTGAGATACTAGTACACGCGCCACCTCACCGTTATTCTATACTATACCCCACTCATGATTTAGATAGTGGGCTCCTCACTAATTCACCTGCCCCCCTATGATTGAAGTATACTGCACATATTTCTGGCTGTACGATTATTCCTGTGTACAGCCATATTCTGAGTGTGAGGATATGTCGTCCGCTATTGTGGCATTAGTGCAATCTCTGCACACAGAATAAACCTAGAAATTGCAACACATGAAAGATATATACACTGCCGCGCAAACATGTTCTAATATTGTCTCATTGATTTCCGGTCATCCCCTCTCCTCGCTGCCGGCTAACACAAGATGCACTCCTGTCTGCTATCGGCAAAAATTTTTGGAACAGATTGACTGCATGGACAGTGCAAGACTGCATACTCATCCTAAAGTTTTTCCTGCTCTCCGATAAATGGGAGTTTACTATTTTTGCATAGCGGGATACCTCCTCGAGCGACAGTCATGCTATTGGGGGGGGATGCTGCTAGCTGTAGGAGAGCACATCTCTGCCCACGAGTAGATTGGGAAGTCCGGATCTCTTTTTCCATAATCTCCGCTTCACTATTAAATTTATAATAGGTAGCCTCAGTACCGGCGACCCCTTCCACACCATTTAACCTCGATTTTTATGTGACTTGAGCGTGGGCGTGGGTACTAATTGGGAAGGCAGGGTTGATAGAAGTAAGCTCATTCGGCTCAAATTAAGAGTAGACGGTCCGGTCCCATGTCACGGAATAAAAATTAATCGTACTCCGTTGTGCCGAAATAACTCAAATCACAAAGTTTAAGCACTTTTTCTTTCAGAAACCGAGAGCCTCCATATGGAACCATAGTGAAATCCATCAAGACCAGAGGAGAAAATGTCAGTTACCAGAACCAACACCACATTCTACTGTATATTACCTTGACCTCCTCCATATACTGTGCGTCCTATTCCTGACCAACCCGCCGACAATATGGTACTATGATTAGGGGATCACGCCATGGATTAATGGCCTATTTTAGGCCATAAACCTTTTAATGGAATGTTAACACACAAATTTAGATCCATTGACCTTTAATAAGGACATTGAGACAGGAGAAAGAAAACTGCTTATCACAAATCATCCCCCACCTGCAGATTACACTGGCAAACCCCATAGTGGTTATAAACCAAAATGTTATACTATGCAATTAATTTCCAGAAGAACTAACACAATCTGATTCCCTGAGGTTAACGGGGGGCAGGATGCGTAGACATACTTTTCACCATAGATAACACGCGCTGAACATTTACAGGACAAGACATCCAAGCTGGCACCTTGTTTTTTATATCTGGGGTTTTATATTTTAAACATGGTATATATCTATTCTGCCACCCGTGCCTGAATGGCAGCCCAACTGCAGAACCCCTTTTTGAAGAGATAGGGAGTCTATTTTCTTCACAACTTGATGATTGAATACATCTTAAGTGTGGTCTGCCGAGTTGAAATGAATACACATTGCGTGCTCAACCTATTTTATAAGAAACAAAAGCATTTTCAACCAGAAAGATATCTAGGTAATGATAAATAAAACACATTATGTTTCATTTAAAAGAAGAATCAACAAAAGTTGATACAGCAGACAAGGGACTTGTTTACAAAGGGAGTATAGCCAGTAGTGCTGACTTGAAGAAACCTAAAAACAACAAGCGAGGCATGGACATGAAAAAAGTAATATATTTAGTTGCATTAAGATGAAACACTCTCAGGGGCCTCAATCTACAGACAAAGCATAATGAGTAGTAATCGTGGGTAGTAGATCTTGTAGATAAGCACTCATGTACCTGGGGCACCCAGAGTTATACACAGGTTCTCCATAGGTGAGTAGACACCACGCGCCCGACGCGCTTTCTCGGCACGCTGCCTTCGTCAAGCGGGTTCAATGTGGTCAAACATGGCGTATATTTTAATAAACATAGCCAATTAGGATCGAGAGCATCAGAAAACAACCCTGTGACTGTACGGATCGCTGGTTGGATGGCATGAATTGCTAGTGTACTGTACTGTCGGTCTTAGCGAAAGCGGGGTCACGTGATGGTCACGTGACCATAATAGTTCACGTGAGCCTAATAATCACGCGGCCGAATGACGTCACACATCGAAATCCTGCGCTGTTCACGCGTATTACGAACAAGGGCAGAGGACGCTGACTGGCAGATTAGCGATCGCCCGGTTATATCGAACATATTGAGCGTTGGTTAGTGAATAAGATATGCATTCAAACACCGTAACCTGGTATATGTTGTCCACAGGACAATACAATAGTGCTCTTTTGATACAAACAAATTATGCATATTATTAAATAACCATAGGGAGAGGTATATAATCTAATTCATATTTCATATATGCTTGCCGACTCAATATGAATATGTGGACGAGTCAACAAAACATTTATTATTCTATTCAGGAAGAGGAACTCTAAAAAGCTTTATTACATACTATTCGCTAAAACAAGACCCCTATAAGTTCCCACACAGTGCATAATTTCACAGATAATCATATGTGTTATAACTCGTTCATCTCTTACTTATGCCTTTTACGGCATGAATTTTAATGACACCTAGTGCACAGGTATTTGAGTCACAAACAATTAACAAGGTCGGGCGACACGCGGAGGGTGGAAATAATGTTCTTCAGTGATCGGGGGTGCACAAAAGTGCAAGTTAGTGTACAACGAAAAGGGAGGGAATTAAAAGCAAAAAGATGGCAGCAGTTGCTCATTGATAAGAAATATTGCATTGCACTATTGACAAATATTTTTTTTTTTTGTTGTGTGGTCAATCAATATCACAAATTGCATCATGTGTCTACTGCACTTAGGGTGAGTGAGAAAACCCGAAGTTGGTGGCGATCCTGGCAGCATGGCACAACAACGGAAGGGGCCCCAATTAAACCGGGATTATAGTGACCACCGCGGACATCTGACATGCCATATCCCATTTATTAAAATAATCATCAAAAGTCTTGTACAACAGAAAATACATATTGATAAAATGGAAAGGTCTAATCCCCATAAAACGGTCTTTCGTACTCTACGTCTGATGACATGCAAATTCCTACTTTTTAATGTTGGACTGCTACTCGTGTGCGTCTGTAGGATGTGATGATGTCCAGGTACTTAGATCGGCGTTGCAAGGTAACTCATGCGTTATTCAACTCCTTCGGGATGCCAGAATCTTCTAACAGGAGGGAGAGAAGAGGAAGATTCAGGGAACACGATGGAAACGGAATCTGCAATACAACATAGTTTTAACCTATGGCTATATAGAAAATACAAAAAAATATATATAAATTAGTATATCACCAAAAAAACATGTATTCAAATTTATACACAAAAAATTTAAAAAACACATATAATGGTTTCGTCTAAAGGCCCACTGTCTGAGGTGGAGTCAAGGAAGGCAGCGAAGCTCAAGATTCGTCTATCGTCATACGGTATGGTTGTGTTGAGAACCCAAATCATTTGAAATTCGGCATTGGCTAACCTTTCGGGAAATAGGACACCCTCCGATTTTAGGTTTCATGATATGATTCATACCCACATACGTGAATAATCTTGATCGCAGTATGTGGATGTCCCTAAAATGTTTTGCTACCGGTAGCCCCGGTACAGCAAAATGCCCCTCTTTTGCTGCTTTCGATATCCCTTACGTGTCCCTGTACAACGCACTTTACTTCTCTAGATGTTTAAACCACAAAATAATTTGTTCCCAAACGGGAATTAGGCCATGGCTAAATAACTGCTTTGTCTTGGCAGTTATCTGGATATGTAGGTCATGTTTGCAAGGTCTTCTGTCCAGAGGAATTCTGTGGAACGGTGTCAGTTTGACTCAGTAATTATGGACACAGCTACCAGGTTCCGCAGGGTGTACTTATCCCACCTCGGTCCTCTGGATTTGAGAGGGAGTTGATCTCGTCTTTTTTCCATAGTGTGCCTCTAAATACCAAGAGGTCTTTTAAGTTTTTTGCCTTTTGTGATATCTACCCACCCAAAGACACATCTGCTGTTATGGCACTTCAACGCTCATCACCGCACCAATCCAGAACACAACTTATCGAATCTATACCTCGATTCTAGGCGCAATACTTCTGCGCACGCGCGAACGCATCGCTCTTAAGGAAGACATTATAAAACCGGAGCTACGATCGCAAACCTGGGTCCGATTCTGCGTGTATCGGTTCTTTGCGGTACACGTCAACGTCTCTCTTAGCAAATAGCTACATTCGTCGCAAAAAGAATCAACGAGCCATTTCTGAATTACTTTCTGTACCCGAACCAAGGAGCTGCAATTGATTCACAACAACAAACAAATCACATGGTAAGATTTAATTCGAAAATACATTGTCAATGGGAAATATGAAACTGGGTCGGTAGCGCGTATTGGCCCATACTGAGTGATCAGACAATGTTCTGACCCACTACCTTCCCCCAAGACACGGTAATCACTGCGCTAAGAGCAAAAAACTTAAAAGACCTCTTAGTTAAGAGCCACTATGAAAAAAGAGAGATCAACCCCTTCTCAAAATCCAGAGGACCGAGGTGGGGATGTAAACCCTGCGGAACCTGCGTAGCGTGTCCTAATATAATGAGAACTGACACCTTCACAGATTCCTCTGGACAGAAGACCTTCAAAATCCTGCACTCCATAAACTGCAAGACCAAAGCAGTTATTTACCATGCCACATGCCCCTGTGGAAAAATTTATGTTGGTTTAACATCTAGAGAATTAAAAGTGCGTGTCAGGGAACACGTAAGGGATATCGAAGCAGCAAAAAGAGGGGATTTCTGTACCGAGGGCCTACCGGTAGCAAAACATTTTAGGGACATCCACAACTGCGATTCAAGATTATTACAGGTATGTGGTATTGATCATATCATGAATAACATCAGAGGTGGTCCTATTTCCCAAAGGTTAGCACAATGCGAATCAAAATGGATTTGGGTTCTCAACACAACCAGACCGTATGGACTTAACGAATCCTTGAGCTTTGCTCCTTTCCTTTGATCCCACCCAGACAGTTGGGCCTTTTAACTAACCATTATATGTGTTTTTTAATTTTTTGTGTATAAATTGATCTTATGTTTTTGGTTGATATACTAATTTATATATATAATTTTTGTCTTTTCTATATAGCCATAGGTTAAACTATGTTGATATTCCGATTTTCCCTTTCTCCTGTGAAGATCTTCCTCTTTCCTCCCTCCTGTGAAGAATTCTGGCATCCGAAGTTGATAACAATGAGTTACTTGCAGCCGATCTAAGTACCTGGACATCATCACATCCACAGACGACACGAGTACAGTCCAACAGTAAAAAAGTAGAATTATGTCATGGCATCAGAAGTAGAGTCAAAGACCGTTTATGGGGATGACCTTTCATTTTAGTATATGATTTTTCTGTGTACACTTTTGATGATTTTTATAATGGATATGGGCCATGTCAGCCTGTCCCGGTGGACATATATCCCGGGTTAATTGGGGCCCCCAGTTGTGTGCCATTGGCGCCAGGCACGCAACTCGGGTTTCCCCCCTTAAGCAGAGACACATAGAGAATTTGATGAATTTTTGACAAAAAAAAAAAAAAAATTTGTTCAATATTGCACTGCACTATTCTTATCAATTGAGCACTGTGCACTTTTTCTTTTCCCCTCCCTTTTGTTGTATCACTCATTGCACATTTTTTCACCCCTTCACTGAAGCACATTATTTCACTCTCCCTTTTTCTAGTCACTTTAAATTGTTATGTGAACTCAAAATACCTTGTGCACTAGGTTCTTAAAAATTATGCCGTAAAAGGCAATATAAGAGATTAACAGATATACACATATGATTATCTGTGAAATTATGCACTGTGATCACTTTAATGGGTCTTGTTTTAGGTATGTTGTAATAAGCAGTTTTAGATTTCCTCTTCCCTGAATAAGAATATAAATGTTTGTTGATGCACTATTATCACTTTGAGTCAAGAATAATGAAATGATGAATTTAATTATATACCTCCTTATGTTATGTATATATATATACTGCATAATTTTTGTATTCAAAATGATCACTATTGTATTTGTCCTGTGGACAACGATACCAGGTACGGGTTGAATGCTTACTTATTCACTACCAACTCTCATATGTTCGATTATAACGGGATCGCTAAATCTGCCAGTACAGTCTCTCCCTCTGTTCGTAATCGCGTGAGACACGCGATTTCGAGTGTGACGTCATCGGCCGCGTGATTAGGTCACGTGACTATTGATGTCACGTGACCATCACGTGACCGCTCCGCTAAACCGGAAGTACGTCACACTAGCATTCATGCAGTACAACCAGCGATCCATTACTCACAGGTGTGTTTTCCTGATCTCTCGATCCTTATTGGCTATTGTTTATTTAAATACCGCCCAGTGTTTGTACCACATTACCCCTTGACGAAGGCAGCGTGCCGAAACGCGCGTCGGGGTGTCTACTCACCTTGGAGACTGTGTATACTCCTGGTGCCCAGGTAATAGTCTTATAAGATCTTACTACCCACGATTACTTCTATTATATTGCTGCTGATGCAGGCACCTGAGAGTAGTTTCACTTATGCACTAAATATATATTTTTTCATTGTCCCAGCCTCCTTGTTGTTTTTAGATCTCCTTTCCAGCACTAACTGGCTATCTCCCTTTGTAACAATGTCTGTCTTGTACAACTTTTGCTTGATCTTTTTTATGAAAATAAAGTGTTTTTCTTATCATTACTAGATTCTGTTGTAAACCTGGTTTTTTCTTAAATAGGTTGTGTATATTCAATACCAGTTACAGGGTGCCCCGAACCTCCAATCCAGAGGATTCTGGGATACTATTCCATTTTAGTTGTAATTGTTCTTGGAGAATATTACATTGCAGCTGCTGCAGAACCTCTTTCTGCAAGTGGCACCTCTCTTGGATTCAGGAGGGAATGAGAATCTGCATTAGTAATTGACATGCTGCGGAGGCTTAACCTCTGCTGCAGGGTTTTGTTGTTTGTATAATTATTACAACATCACCAGGTTTTACTTCACTAATTTAATAGAAACTTCAGGTAGGGTATGAAATGTCCTTTGTAGACTTCCTCTTTTATGTGATCTTACCCATTTACCGTACCTAAAAAATCTCCCCAAAAGCCAGGAAAATTGGACTTTTTCCAACCATATGTTCACATGAGATGAGTCACATTTTGTGGTTGCAGGAGTAGTGTCAATTCAGAAGCTTTGGTTCCATAGTACCCCGAAACAAGCTCTTGAGTCATATTAAAGACAAGGATCCCATCTTTCAAATCACATCAGGCCTATGGCTTTGTGAGCTATAGAACCAGAGATGCAGACAGCCAAAGACATCATTGGAAATATAAGCTGAAGATAATGACCCAGTTTCCACTAATTTTTTAAAGAGGACATGTCATCCTTAAAAACCGTCTTAGGAGCTGCTTAATAAAGCATTGTAGCGATGTACACTTGAAATGCCGGGCCGCATTGTAAGCACTCCGGCGTATTCATGAGGATGTGGTCTGATGGGCTGCCTCTTCGCAGAACCGCCCCGCCCACTCCATAGGCCAGCGGTGACTGCCGAGCGTCATGTGCCAGTCAGCGCCCCTAATCCCGCCCCCTCATGAATGCGCTGGACCGTTTTGAGAACGGTCCGGCGTTTCTAGTGTACAGCGCATCAGTGTCTGATAGCGTTATTGGAGGTTTCGATAACACTAGCAGTGCCGTTTTTAAGGGTGACAGGTCCTCTTAACTACTTGTATATCAAGTTCTGTAGATAACAGAGCCAAAACCCTGATGGGTTCTAAAAAATTCTAATCTTTAATAAGACACAAAAATGTTTTTAGGAACTATAGAACCAAAGATATGGTTTTTTTGAAGTGATACTACCACTAAACTTGAATCATCTTATGTGAAGACAAGGTGAGAAGAGTCGAATTTCGGGGATAATTTTACAGGTAAACTAGAATTTTAGAAAGGATTTTTTATATCCTACATGAGATTGAGTTTTATTGGGGTAAAACCCACCTGGTGACGAGTTCACATTAAAGGAGTGCTCCTCCTTACACAGTGTAACAATCTGTGAAGTTACAGCATGGAGGGGCTCTGGTAACATCCATTTTGGCTCAATAACATAATTTTAAAAGCTGATTTTAGAAGAAAGAAGACCATGGATGACAAATATAAGAGGATTACCAGTCACTTTGCCTGGATCTATCAGTAATATCATGATTTCATTTTATGGGAACAAGTCATGAGGATTTAAGTCCTATATTTTGAGACTTTCAGCGTTATGTAGAAAAAGGACTTTGTGATGATGTACCTTGCCATCAACTAAGCCATGAGGGGACGTCCTAGGATGACTCTTCTTGCCTCTGTGACTCTTTACCAGTCAATATGTGAGAGCCCAGGATTGTGTGTCGGATACTGTGATGAGTAGTACAGGTGCACCTCAAGGTACAGTTCTGGCTCCCTTCCTCTTCACATTGTACACAGCAGACTTCAGGTACAATTCATGTAGCTGCTACCTCTAGAAGTTCTCTGATGACTCTGCAATAGTAGGCCTCATTACAGGTGAGAACGACAGGGAGTACAAAGAACTGATCCGGAAATTTGTGGACTGGTGCCAGCGAAACCACCTTAGGATTAATGCTGGGAAGACCAAGGAGATGGTGATGGACTTTCGTAAGCACAGTCCTCCTTCTCAACCGGTGGTCATCCATGGGACGGACATTGAGGCAGTGAAGTCCTATAAGTACTTGGGTGTCCTCCTCAACAATAAACTGGAGTGGGCAGAGAACATAAACGCACTTCACAGGAGGGGTCAGAGCCGGCTACACCTGCTGAGGAGGCTGAGGACATTCGGAGTGCGGGGGGCTCTTCTTAAGACCTTCTTCAACTCTGTAGTGGCACCAGCCTTCTTCTTTGGCATAGTCTGTTGGGGAAGCAGCATCTCAGCTAGGGAAAAGAGCAGACTGGACAAACTGATTAGGAAAGCCAGTTCTGTCCTGGGGGGTCCTCTTGACACAGTGCAGGTGGTAGCTGAGAGGAGGACACTGGGTAAGTTGAAGTCTATTCTGGAGAATAGCTCCCATCCCTTGCATGAGACTGTGGTGGCATTGGGGAGCACCTTCAGTGACCGACTGCTTCACCCCAAATGTGAGAGGGAGCGTTATCGTAAGTCATTCCTCCCCGCTGCCATCAGGCTGTTCAACAAACAAGGCCCAAACAGAAGTAACCTGCGCCCCCCATCTAACCAGTCCCTGCAGGTCCCATCCACAGACTAAACATCAAACTGCCGATCATTGCTTGTCTCTTTTATGTCTTTTTATCCCCCTTTTATTTTTGTTCATTTATCCCTGATATTATTGTTGTCATAGTTTGTACTTCACTCTCTGTACCCTCTCTGCTGCTGTAACGCTGTGAATTTCCCCACTGTGGGACTAATAAAGGATTATCTTATCTTATCTTATCTTATCTTAAAATACAATGTTCAAAGAACTAAAGAGCTGCTGCTGGTGGTGGGGTTGCGCACTATTGAATTTTTGTTTTGAAAATCTGAATAAAAATGATTGTGGGGTTTAGGGGTATCTTAGCATCAAAGGTAGAAGCTTCTGGACCTTACAGGCGACTTTTGTGGTGCTGAGCGCCAAAGCAATAACGTAGGAGTTTGTAGCAATCCAAAAGAAAACAGCTTTATTCAGCTTTAAAACTATTACAGGGACAAAAATAACAAATAACTCAGCCTCTACTTAAGGCACTACCTCACTTCTTGAACCCTAACTCCCTTCTTGGTTCAAGGAACACTGTTGGGGTTCCTCCTCAGCGCTCTGGCTCTCAGTGAGCTCAAACAAAACAATGTCCTTACTGGATCCCAGTCCTCTTGGGACAGACCAACCGTCTGTCTCCAACCGGTCCCAAGTCCTCCTGCTGACTGCAGGACACACAGCACTGGCTTGCTGTGAGCTCTTCCTCTGGAGTTGGCCAGGGATGGGATTGGTCAAGGTCCTTTTCAATCCTGGTTGTGGGTCGCTCTCCAGCGCCCCCTAGGTTCACACTCTTACATGATCTTATAAAAAAATTCTGTATCACCTAGAATAAAACTCACCATTGGTAAACCTGCTATTTCCAGATGGGATTTTAATAAATATTATCCATATGGTCATACACAGCTCTATCAACAAAAATGTTAAAAATTATGAAAGAATAAGAAAAGAATTTAAAAAAATTAATTATGTGTTGAAAAATATATGTATTCTATAAAAGTAATAAAACCAATAGTAAACCAAAAATATTATCATATTGTATAACATTGGAAGGAACACAAGATGGCGCCAGAGCACCGAAGCAAACAGTACAGAAAACCATCTATTCTGTATAAATGCAATCACAATTGTAAATCTTCAGTGTTCAGAAAGGAAAATATGTAAAAATAGATATTTCAGAACTAGAAGTTCCCATGTCTGAAGGCAGAAGGTGATCGTTTCCTCTGATCATAGAAAAAACATCTCCAAAAATAATCAATGGAATACATAGGTTTTATTAACACATATAGGACTCTAAGTTTTTACCGAAACTTGTGTTGAATTTTTTACGCACTTCCCATTTAATCCAGTGCAATGCAAGGTCATTATTGAGGCAGATTCTGAATTAGAGTGAGGATTATTTGTCTGAATATCTCACCACCAAGTGAGTACTGCTAGGACCCCTAATGTTCCAAACTATGTGGGTCCCAATCCCTAGTTTAAACACTGTGATATACAGAGCAGAGCATGCCCACTACTGTTCTATCCATTCTCAATGGGACTATAGGAAAAGGCACCAAGTGCTGTATTCTACAATCTCTGACAATAGAGAGTAAATAGAGCAGCAGTGCATATGCCCAGCCTCCCGCTACAATCTACCTTAAAGGGGTTGTCCACTTTCAGCCAATACTTGATATGTTTTTGTAAGTAAAAATTATACAATTTTTCAATATACTTTCTATATCAATTCCTCATAGTTTTCAAGATCATTACTAACTGTCCTATAGAAGGCCTCTAGCTGTAAAAATTATCCAATTTTCCAATATACTTTCTGTATCAATTCCTAATGGTTTTCAGGAGCTCTGCTTTCTATAGAGCAGTGATGGCGAACCTTTTGGAGACAGAGTGCCCAAGCTACAACCAAAACCCACTTATATGTCACAAAGTGCCAACATGACAAATTAAGCAGTAACTTATTGATCTTTGCTGTATCACAGGTTTTAATCGTATTGGCATCCTGAGTTCACCAATACAATAGAAAGAGGATGGAGAAATGTGGATTGTAGCTTCCCTCCAAGGTCCCCTGAAGAGGAAGAATAAGGGGACGCAGAGCAGGAACTCCATTGACAATCCATCTCTATCCACACCTTCTCGCTCCTCCTGTAGTCCTGGCAGCCAAGGATGTCACTTTAAAATAGCGCTGAGCATGACGTGTCCTGGACTGTATTGGATCACAGGAGAAAGCCTTGAGTCCTAGCTGGCAAACTCTGTGTTGTGGTGATGTCCTGGGTGCCCACAGAAAGGGCTCTGAGTGCCACCTCTGGCATTGTGCCATAGGTTCGCCACCACTGCTATAGAGGATTTCTATAGAAAGACAGTAAGCAGAGATCTTGAAAACCTTGAGGAACTGATACAGAAAGTATATTGGAAAATTGGATAATTTTTACTTACAAAAACCATATCAATTATTTGCTGAAAGTGGACAACCCCTTTAATCTAATCATCAGTGAGGATTACAGCAGTAAGGCCCCATCAATTAGCAAATCACTTTAAAATTTTGAGAAAACTTTAGATTTATTTTCTTCCAATCCCTATTGTATATCAACTTTTCTCTTAAATTTCCATGGCTTTTCTGTTGCCATATTTGTTCTTTCCCTTTGTTCCTGTAGGGCAGTGATGGAGAACCTTTTAGAGACCGTGTGCCCAAACTACAACCAAAATGCACTTAAAAATCAAGTGCCAACATGGAAATTTAAGAAGTAACATTCCTTTCTTATGCAGCTTTCAATCGTATTGGCATCCTAAGGACACCAATACAGAAAGAAGGAGGAGAAATTTGGATTCTCATTGTAATTTCCTCCAGGGTCCTCTGAAGAATTACGCTGCTAGGATCATGAATGTCAAAGATAATCCAGCCCTGTCCACATGCCTCCTGTAGTCCCAGACAGCCAAGGAACTTCTGCTTTAAAATAGTGCTCGTCGGGGCTCTGAGTGCCCCCTTTGACACTTGTGCCATAGGTTTCCTACCACTGCTTTTCAGTTAAAGAGAAATAGTCATGACTTACAGGAAATCTACAATGTGCTTTCATGCATTGTGAACCAAACATACCTTGAGCATGCTATAGCTTCACTGATGCAGAAACATATCTTGTTTAATCCCTGATCCAAGTAGTTTTCCTGTGGCTGGCTTGGGGCTTCTCCTCACCCTAATTATGCTCCAGAGAATGATGTATTCACTGTGTTGTCTGTGACAGGCAGAAGTAATCAATTGCTGCACCATCCCCCAGCTGCTGTATATGAGTGACCGAGCTCAAGTTGATTGTTAGGATCAGTGGATCCTCTGGACCACCGCGGGAGATGTAACTAGCCAACACCCGGAACCGGAGCCCAGCGGCACCTGGTATTCACCAGAGCCCGCCGCAAAGCGGGTTGGACTTGCTGCGGCAGGATACCACTAGGTCGTTCCCAGGTGTGACTAGCCCACGGTGGCAGCCGAGGTCGAGGTACCTTAGCGGATGACAATCTCGTAGACAGGTCCAGGCACAGGGTCAGGGCAGGCGGCAGAGATGCAACGTCAGGTCCAAGTCCGGGGTCAGCAACGGGAGGTCCAGGCAGGTGGGAACGGGAACACAGGCACACGGAACACAGCAACACGGAGGAACTCAGGTAACACAGGACTCAGGAGCGGGAACACACAGGAATACACAGGAACGCAGGAATACACGGGAACGCAGGAATACTCGCTTGGAAGCTTTCTCTAAGGCTATGAGGCACAAAGATCCGGCAAGGAACACAGGAAGAGGCAGATTCTTAAAGGTGAGGTGTTCAGCCAGTGCACCAATTAGCGGTGCGCTGGCCCTTTAAATTTTCGGCCGGAGCCGCGCGCGCGCCCTAGGAGGCGGGGACGCGCGCGCACGGCAGTCCGAGGAAGCGCAGGAGCCGGTAGAGGTAAGAGACACCGGGCAGCAGCGGGGGCACATGCAGGAGCACGGATGCGCCCGCGATCCGTGACAGGGATCGCGGGAGCACCCGTGACATTGATTAGTCCTGTCTGGACAATTCAGTAAGCTCTGTGTAATGTGTTATCAGTCTGCACCCAGCTTTCCCAAGGTCCTGAATTTTATAATAGTTTTTTGAGCAAAGCCACTCAGATGAGGGATTAAACAAGATATGTTTCCGCACCAGTATTCTTAAGGAATGTTTGGTTCACAATGCATAAAAATAAATGGTAATTTTCCTTTAACAAATGTGTCCCTAAAGAATTTGGTGATTTAGTTTTAATTCCATATAGTTTAATTCCAAAAGTTTATATGTGAATTAGCTCCTACTAGCCAAAAAGGGTGATGTGTTTTCTGTGGGGATGTGTTTTTTTGCCCAGCCCTCCTGCTCAGAAACACTCCAAGTAGAGAATTTCTCATTATTATGTAGATAATATCATTGTCATCATTCACTTCTCCTGCGGAGGTCGCTGTTCTAGCTGCCAGACCCACCAGCGTGTCCAGGGGGTGGGGGTGGGGGGGAGTTGGGGGCGGGGTATCTCTTTAATTATATCTTGTATAATTATAAATTTAAAAATGAAAATTTTGGTTTGTTTCACAGGAGAGCTCCCGTACTTATTCCTTTCCAACACAGAAAAGATTAAAACTATCAATTTCTGTCATGAAAATCAATTGTGACCTATAAAATCTTTTACTTTTTAAATTGGTGTCTGGACATAAAAATGTAACTGGGCTCTCGGAAAATGACGGCTTCAGCTGTGAGTGAGGAATCTATTTTATGAACTCGATATAAGACGTAGTAAAGACTGTTCTTCACAAGTCTTATGTATAAAATGTTACCGATTACTTTTTGTATCAGTTTCTAGTAGATTTCCACATCTCTGCTTGCTTTCATTGAATAAATTAAGACACGAGAGTAATAAATCTCTTCAGATCTTCATGATGACTTCTACCAGCGATGCATTTTCTCTGCGGAATGCACACATAGACGTTTTCAGCTTCAGACTGAAAATACCACAGTCATGTACAGTATAATATCCCATGGACAACAGCTGTACTGTTTCCCACACTGTGTTCCTAAATAATATATCCCTCACAATACTTTCCTCCCTGTGTAAGTATAAAAAAATTCCCCACACAACACAACTGATCACACTGTGCTCTCTGCATTTAAAATATACAGTATAACCCCTCAATACCTTATAATGTATACTATACCACCTGAATAAATTATACACTGCACTGTTGCCCCTGTAAAAGAAAAAAATATTGTTCACCTTAATAATAAATAAAATAGTGCTCTTCTATCAATTATTTTATATATAGTGCCCTCCTTAATTATTTTCATGCAGCGCCCCACAGCTGGATCCAGAATATTTGGGAGGTACGTCATTGTATAAGACTCCCTAATGCACCCCCACATTTACGAAGTTCTGTGCGCCAGTTTTCAGTCAGACTTTGCATGTTCTTTGAGGTGCAAACTGCTTGCACAGGTATGTAAGAAGTACTCGCACCGTATTTGTTTTGCACGAGACCCTTTTGTGGCATGGCTGCACTATTCTTCACTATTTCTACCCTGAATGGGATGTTCGGACCGTACGCCAGATTTAACATGCAATGTCCGACATAATTGTGTTACACGCCCCATGTTAAAGGCATAGCTCCCAACCGTCCCGATTTTGACGGGACTTTCCCGTTTTTCTTACCTCTGCCCCGCTGTCACGGATTTTCCCCCCAGGTCCCGCTGTTGTGTCTGCATAGTAAATACTTTGAAAGCCAGAACTCACAGTACAGAATGGCTTCTACAGACATCGGGAGGGAATCCTTTTCAGAGAAGTGTCGGCTTAGCGGAGAGCAGGGACCACGTCATCAGCTTCAGATCAGCATCTGTCCATATATGGTCACTGCATCTCCTAGGGTTCCCCAGAGCAGACGGAATCCTTTCAGAGAAGTGTCGGGGTTAGCAGAGAGAGCAGGGACCACGTCATCAGGTTCATATATGGTCACTGCATCTCCTAGGGTTCCCCAGAGCAGACATCGGGAGGGAATCCTTTTCAGAGAAGTGTCGGCTTAGCGGAGAGAGCAGGGACCACTCATCAGGTCAGATCAGCATCAGTCCATATATGGTCTCCAGGGCTTCCCCAGACACAAGCTCATTATTTAATTAAATAAACTTTTGGCCAGTCTGAGATTCGAACCTGGGACCTTCTGCACCATAGACAGGAGCTTAACTAAATGAGCTATAAGCCCATGGATACAGAGCTGAGGATTTCTGGTAACTAAGACATGTTATCTGCCATTTACACTGTGACACAGACTAATGCACTGATATATACAGAGGGATCTTCTCAGAGATTATTATTGTAATTATTGAGACTATTATTATTATTATTATTATAAATTTTATTATTTTTATTATTATGGAGATGATTATTAATAATAGTAAAAATAATAATAATCATCTCAATAATAATAATAATAATAATCTCCATAATAATAATAATAATAGTCTCAATAATTACAATAATCTCTGAGAAGATCCCTCCCTATATACCAAGGCATTAAATCTGTGTCACAGTGTAACAGTAGTCATAGTTCTTAGTTACCAAAATTCTACACCTAAATAAGCACAGAGGCTATAGCTCAGTTGGTTGGGGCGCTGTGACATTATTATACATGGACACTGCAGGTTCTGGGTTCTAATCCCAACGTGGATAATATATATTTTTTTTTATTGAGATCATTTTTATTATTATAATATGGCTAAAATTTGGGGCGTGGCCAGGGAGTGATTGGGGGTGTGGCTTAGGGGGATCGCCGCGGCACACTACGCGTGCCGCCATTTTGTCCCTCTTTCCCTTTCACAAAGGTTGGGAGGTATGGTTAAAGGTGCACCAAAAATAAAATGGAGCAGGGCAGGGAGTGCCAAAAACATGAAGAACCTGCACCAGAAGTCCTGAATGTGGCGCCCTCTGCACACTACACAGGACACTGCACATAGTACAGACTGCACTGTTCTTAGTAAATGTGCCCCAATGTGTTTTCAGTAATGTAAACTAGCAATGTACACAATCGACCATTAGGTGGTGCTATGCACTTGAGATTCAATACATGACCCGCCCCCCCCCCCCCTCAATTCAGCACAACCTCATTCAGACAATTACCAAAGATTCCTAACCCTTGCAAATAACACAGACATTATACATTGTATACAATGATATTTCTGTGAATTTAGACTGTTGTGATATTTTTTATGGAGTGTATTATAATAATGGGATAGTGGAGAGCAGATGTGTTCGTTTCATTGACCTAAATGCTTTGAATATGGATATGTTAGCCACCCTTATTAAAGCACTGAATAGGTTTGGGCACCTATGGTTCCTATTGCTGTACCCAGGAGTGAACCTACATTCTCTGCTGCCTGTGTCGAACTATAAAGTTGAGTGCCCCTCCTTCCAATCTATTAGTAATATATTATGTTATTTGTTTAGTGTGTGAGTTCTCCATCCACTAACACGCATGCTGACTTCAGGTGCTAAGAGACACTTTTTTTAATTGTCAGGTCCGACTGTGTTCAGTGGCCGTTGATGCTGTCCTCACCTTCCTGCAATTGGCGCTACCTGAGGCAAGAGGCTCAACTCTTGGCTGTACCACCAAATTGAAGAAAATTAATTGAGATAAAGTGTCTAGAAGAAGCTTAATTGTTGTGAAGTAAGAGGGAAAAGAGTTGTAACATGTGCCAGATTTGTCAAGTAGTGTTCCCAAATCTAATTGTATTGGTGCAATTGATGATCATTGGAAAATCTGTCTATATCCAGTACAATCTAATCTATATTCCAAAACAAATGTAAATACCTTGAAATATGATCTGCTGACATAAGGGATCCGAGTGGTAAACTGTAAAAGGAAAAATAAATTGCGCTCCCATAGAGTAGTAGTTTCGAAAAAGACAATACCCACAAAAGACCTTGAACCCAAAGGCTTGGAGGTTACCTGGTGTAGGCTAAAACAAAGCCTGTAAGTAGGGGTGGCAGCACACAGACTTGTATTCTAGAGGAGGGTGTCCAGTAGTAAAATCCAGCAGTATATAGTATAAACTAGACTTGGCACGCTAGTCTCCCCCTGCCACCGGCACTCTGGATCTGATGAAGAGGAAGATCCTCCCTCGAAACGCGTCATCCACTTTTATTGTAAAATAAATAGTTGTTTCTACTACATGTCTACTATAAGTCTATTTTTTATTATATACTGCTGCATAAGGGATGCAAGGGAACTTGTGGCCACCCTAAATAACTTTATTGTGAAGATCAATAGGTAGCCAAGGGTAAACCTTGACAATACAGCGAGTCCCCGAGTTACATACAAGATAGGTACCTTGGGTTTGTTCTTACGTTGAATTTGTATGAAAGTCGAAACTCTATGTTTTATAATTGTAGATGCAGACAAAGAAAATATTTTTGAGTCAGTGACAATTGGAGTATTAAAATTTTCTGCTGTAATGGGACCAAGGACCATCAATAAAACTTCATTACAGACACCTTACAGCTGATCATTGCAGGTCACAGTGAGCAGAGGTGTCTGTCTTTAACTCTGGGTCGTCTGTAAGTCGAGTGTCCTTAAGTATGGGACCACCTGTATATCTAATTATTTCTAAGGCTTATTAAATCACAGCTTGTCACAGAATACTGTTTTTGAGATTTTGAAACCTCTGCTTTTAAGGGAACCTGTCACCTGGAATGTGATTTTTAGCTGGTGACAGGTTCTAATGGCCTATGCTCTGCTGATTTAAAAAAAAAATGCCTTTGTCAGTGTTCTGAATCATTTCAGTAGTATATATGAGTTTAATTCATATTACCTGCTCCCTGCCAACAGCATATGGTGAGTTCCGGGGGGGAGCAGCTGCACCCAGTATTTCGGTGTCAGACAATCACCACATGCTGCTGGCAGGGTGCTGGGTAATGTGAATCAAACTATTATAAACTACTGAAATGATTCAGACATAGGGATTTTTAAAATGAGCATAGCATAGACTATTTTACAAAAAATGGACCAATTGTCGTGGCAGGGGGTTTATTACACAGAGGGACGAAAAGCTGCCATTGGCAGAGAAAATACCCATATCACAAAAAAATGTAATGTCTTGTTGTAAAACGTCACTTTTATTAAATGTGCACCTGTGTAACATCACATGGCCAGAAGTATAACGAGCCGTGCACTTGTGTAACATCACATGACCAGAAGTATAACGAGCCGTGCACCTGTGTAACATCACGTGACCCGGGGTATAACGAGCCGTGCACCTATGTAACATCACATGACCAGAGGTATAACAAGCCATGCAAATGTGTGACATCACATGACTGCGGATATAACAAGCAGTGCACCTCTATGATATCACATGGATAAGTTTATATCCACCGGAAGTAAGCAATGAAGATTCCTATAGAATGACAGCAAGCAGAGATGTAGAAAACCGTGAGGAATTGATACAGAAAGTATATTGTAAAATTGTATAACTTTTATATACACAAACTATCAACTATTGGGAGAAAGTGGATAACCCCTTTAAGGACTTTCTCAAAATATTTAAGAACTTCATAGAAACCTGGTTAAAAATATTCTGGAAACTATTTACTAGCAAGAACAGTAAAATTACTAATAATGCTGAAAAAGAAAGAAAAGCAGATGTAAATACTTGAATGGCAGGAACGAGTATTTCATGTGGCACGGTCATTTTTCTCCAGAAAACTTCAGGCATTAGAGGTAATTCTACCATCTGCTTTACTGACACATCTGACTGCAGAATGCATAAAAACTGCATATTCCAAGGTAAAACAACCTGTTTTTATAAAGAACAAATCTTTCCCCCTAGGCAATCTCCACAAAGGTGTCATTTAAGTTTGGGAAATTACTGGCAAACAGCTATAGGTACAGTAATATTTTATGCAGGTGCCAGCGTTAGCACTTTGATATGTGACAACCTCTAATCGTTTTCTTTTTTTGCAATACAATATTAAACATATGTTAGCAAAGTATAACAGTGACAAGCCATCACCATAGTAAGTCACACAATTAAATGGAAAATACAGGGCTTTAAAGGGGCTGTCCATTTTCAGCAAATAAGTGATGTTGTTTGCGAAATGACCCTTGGTCATGTGATGTCACACAGGTGTACGGCTCGTTATATCACAGAGAGAAATCAAAGCTGTGTGTTATAACGAGCCGTGCACCTGAGTGACATCATGGACTGGTTTTATACAAGCAAACTATGAAGCTTCCTGGTGAATGACAGCAAGCAGAGATCTAGAGGGCAGTGAGGAATTGATACAGAAGTGTATCATTACACAAACAATATGAATTATTTACTGAAAGTGGAAAACCCCTTTAAGGGTAACATCTATTGCAAGCATTCTAAATAGATATGGTACTAGCCAAAGTCTACAGTAGCCTTAGCATAGCTGCCCCCAGTAGCCGCAGAAGAGATGCCCACAGTAGCCACAGAAGGGATTCCCACAGTAGTCACTGCAGGGAGTCACAAAAGGGATGACCCCTTTAGTTAGTACCCACAGAAGAGATGTCCCAGGTAGTCAAAAGTCACAACAAGGATGCTCCCTTTCCCCCATAGCCAACGCAGGGATGCCCTAATAGCCACAGCAGGGATGCCCACAGTAGCTAGTAGTCAGTGCAGGGATGCCACCTGTAGTCATTAGTCACAGAAGGGATGCCCCCACTAGCCAGTAGTCAAAGCAGGGATGCCCTGAGTAACCAGTAGTCACAGATGCTCCCAGTAGACAGTAGCCACAGCAGGGATGCCCCCAGTACCCACAGCAGGGATGCCAACAGTAGTCAGTAGTAAAAAAGGGATGTCCCCATTAGTCAGTAGTTAGTGCAGGGATATCCTGAGTAACCAGTAGTCACAGAAGGAAAGCACCCAGTAGTCACAGAAGGGATATCCCCAGTAGCCACAGCTGGGATGCCCACAGCAAACCAGAAGTAACAGCTGCAATGCACCCAGTAGACACAGCAGGGATGCCCCCAATAGCCACCAGTCACAGTAATGGTCTTTCTGTAGCTCTCCTGTATAAGGATGCTGGTAGTGTTGCATGTCTTTACAGCATTGGCACCTGGGAGATACCCCCAGTAGTCTCAGAAGGGATCCCCCCAGTAGCCAGTAGTTACAGAAGGGATTCCCCCAGCAGCCAGTTACCACAGCAGGGATGCCCCAAGCAACCGGTAGTCACTGCAAGGAAGCCCTCAGTAGCCACAGCAGACATGCCGACAGTAGCTACAGCACCTATGCCCCCTCCCCCCCAATAGCCAGCAGTTACAGTAATGGTCTTTCTGTAGCTCTCCTGTGTAAGGACCCTGGTAGTGTTGCATATCTTTACACCATTGGCACCTGGGAGATGGCACGCACAGACTTAAATGCGTGGCACAACTTTCCCGATCAAATGTACGTGCGTCTTTATGATGCACATACATTTGATTATTCAATAGGTGAGCGGCCCTAAGACCTTCAGAAAACGTCCCTAAGACCTTTAGAAAACATATTTCACAGCACAGCATTATAAGTTATCAACATTTTTTGTTTTTATCGATTTATATCTGAAAATTTTGATTTCTATTGATTTGTATAACATGCACTTTAGATCAATTGAAGAATAATTTATATAGTTTCCATTGCAATTTCGGAATAAATTAAATACATGCACAAAATAAATAAATACATGAATGGGAAAAATAAAGAGAAAGTAATAAATTATAGTACATGCATATATAAACAACTTGAAATATCTTTGTGTCTTTGGCTTTTTAGCTGCAGTCTGAAATCTCTTTTTTTTCAAGGGATTTTCAAGGTTTAAATGACATAAAAGAGAGACAATTCCAACATGAAACTTGCTGCCTGCTGATCTATTTCTAGCGTGTTTTTTCGATTTTCCTGCTGTTGACACTAATAAAGGAGGTAATATTAAATAAGATTTGGGCAGCTCCTATGCTAGTAACTGAAATGACTGCATATAAAGGTTTTAATCCTCATCTAATTATTTGTGGTAACCGGTAATTTACCTACTAACAGTCTCAAATTTGTGGAACAATTCTTTAAGGGAACCTGTCAGCAGGAAATGACCTAATAAACTGCCACAGAGATGTTGTCAAACATCTTAAAGGGGCATTCCAGTTACAACAAGTGCAAACTATTTTGTGCTATAAAGCTACATGAGAAGGTACACAATACAAGGTTATTAAAAGTTTCCAAGCATTTTCTTGTAAAAATGGAAAATGGAACACCCTGGCCAATGTCTTCTCCCAATTTCCCATAGTTACAACCTGTCCCAAGCTGTGCATGCGCACTGAGCATCTTCCCAGTCGCCTTCCATCAATCGACAGTCAACCGGATCAAGAGAGGACATGAACTGTACCCACCATGTAGTCTTCTGCTTTGTAACTTTACCACCGGCAAGCAGGAACGCGCACAGACACCAACATCACCAGGCAGCAAGGAAACATGGGACACTATGGGAGAGGAAGAGGGCTAAATGGTAAAAAAAGAATAATCTACAGGAAAACAAACACATAGGGGGCCGATTTGCGTTTTCCCGACGTGTTACCCGAATATTTCCGATTTGCGCCGATTTCCCCTGTATTGCCCCGGGTTTTTGGCGCACGCGATCGGATTTTGGCGCATCGGCGCTGGCATGCACGCGATGGAAATCGTGGGTCGTGGCCGAAAGAAAACCCGACGGATTCGGAAAAAAACGCCACATTTAAAAAACCGAAAGTGTTGCGGAGCTTGCACTTACCTTCATCCAGGATAGGCCGGTGTATTTGAGTGCGTTCCGATGCTCTTCAGCGCAGCAGCGCCACCTGGTGGACGTCGGAGGAACTACCTTAATGAATCCCGGCCAGACCCGAATCCACCGCAGAGAACGCGCCGCTGGATCTCGAACGAACCGGGTAAGTAAATCTGCCCCATAATTGCTAAGTAACCAGAATATCCCTTTAATGAATTCCAGACGTTTCTTCCATGGGCCAGTTTGGTGGCATCATCCAGAAATTCCACTTTGAAGTAAGATATGAGTTGCTCGTATGAAGTCATGGAAGTGGAGAGTTTAGCACTGAAGTCAAGCTCTCCGGCCTCAGAACGTCTCTTCTGCTGTGATTGACCAGATAATTTACCAGTCTTCTGGAGATCCAGTTATGGATGCAAAACCATCAATTACAGCAAAAGGGGCAATCAGTCAAATTCAGTACTCAAATCTCCACCTCCCTGAATGTATACAATTATTTCACATCTAACTTCAAAGCTGATTTTCTGGTTCTACCTCAGATTGCACAGGATTTGGATATAAACTGAATAAATAGATGTATAGTTACCTACCTTTCCAGTTGGCATCCTGTGCTCAAATGGTGGCTTGCATGTCCTGGGTGTTTCCGTGTTAAAGGGGGTGGTGGTGATGACCTTCCGCATCTGGGCCAATCCCTGCTGGAACGTGACTGCTGAGGCTAGGGATTGTCCCAAAATAAATGTAGTGTTTTACAGACAGCGCATCAAGAGTAAAAGTACCAGGGATCCGACAGGCTAGCCATGCCCTCTGGAGGGGTAAGTATATATTTTTAGTCAATTCACTACATTACTGCTGTCCGTACTGGAATTTTCTGCAGCAGCGTAAAACACTTTTATTTTCAGAGACAGACTCTACAAATCCGGTCATGCCATTGTACACAAATGGAAGGGCTTATATAAGGGGTTGGTCCGCCATTTAGGGGTAGGATCAAGCAGCTTGGGGCAAGTCCAGGGCTGTTAAACCTGTATGACTTAAAATGCCCTAAACTTCCAACTATAAAGTTGTTAAAAATACAAAGGAGAGCAAATAATGTTTCATTGAAGTTTAAAGATATCTCAAGGTTTACTGTATCTGTAGCAGTTAAAGGACATCTACCACCAGGAACAAGGACTGTAAACCAAGCACACTGACATATTGGTGTGTGCACCCTCTGGCAGGATCTGCTCTTATTTTAGCTTCTTATTGCCTGGCTTTTGCAGAAAAATCCTTTAAAAATTATGCAAAAAAGCCTGAGGGGCTTCTGGCTTTATAGGTGTTAATGAGGCCTGGAGCTCCTCAGTCTAATTTGCATAATTTTTAAAGCCTTTTTTTCTTAAAAACAAGGGCTTAGGAAGCTTAATAAACAGAGGATCCTGCCAGAGGGGGCACACGCCAGTATGTCAGTGTGCTTGGTTTCCTGATTACATCCTGGTGAAGATGTCCTTTAAAGGGGTTGTCCACTTTCGCAAATAATATTGTTTGTGTAATAAAAAAAATTCCAGTTTTCTAATATACTTTCTGTATTAATTCTTCGCAGTTTTGTAGATCTGTGTTTGCTGTCATTCAACAGGAAGTTTCATTGTTTACTTCCTGTTTATAAAACCAAGTCCCTGGTCATGTGATGTCACACAGGTGCACAGCTCATTAGTCTCACAGAGAGTAATCCGAGCTGTGTGTTATAACAAGCCGTGCACCTGTGTGACATCACATGACCAGCAACCTGGTTTTATAAATAGAAGTAAACAATGAAGCTTCCTATTGAATGACAGCAAACAAAGATCAAGGAAACAGTGAGGAATCTATACAGAAAGTATATTAGAATATTCTATAACTTTCTTTACACAAACAATATCAATTACCGTATATACTTGAGTATAAGCCGACCCGAGTATAAGCCGAGACCCCTAATTTTACCACCAAAAACTGGGAAAACCTAATGACTCGAGTATAAGCCGAGGGTGGGAAATGCATTGGTCAAAGACCCAGCCAAGTATATAGCCAGCTTGCCCCCAGTAGTATACAGCCTGCCCCCAGTAGTATACAGCCTGACCCAGCCTGCCCCCAGTAGTATACAGCCTGCCCCCAGTAGTATACAGGGCGCCCAACGCGATGTTAAAGAAGACAGAAGACGGCGCGGAAGCAAGAAGAGGAGCCGGGAAGCCAGAAGAGGAGCCGCAATGACATCGGGGGAGCAGCACTTTTTTTAGTCCATTTTTAATTATTTTTTTTACACGTATTGACTCGTGTATAAGCCGAGGGGACGTTTTTCAGCACATTTTTTGTGCTGAAAAACTCGGCTTATACACGAGTATATACAGTATTATATATCGGCAATGCTGTTCTGTGGTGAAGCAGACTCCCTGTATCATATCACTTTCATCACTATGATGCATGGAATCCACTCCTCTGAATTGTGGCTTGTATGATAAATCTCACCAGAGAAGACCAGGATTCAAGGACCAACCAGGGTCATGTGACTCTGGACCAAGAGTCATACAGAGCTCCGGGAGAAGGAATCCTGAGAGCCAAGTACAATTTACATTTACAGATAACATGTCCTTCATTAGCTACAGTATCAGTGCTGCAGTGAGGGCGGCAGACAGGGAGTCCTTGCATCATATTTCTGTGCGATGTGTACAGTCAGTGGGACTGGACCAACATACAGGTCTGTTGACAACTGGAACCGAACTGACATGCTGAGTTCAGTTGTTCAGCTTTCAGGCTGGACCTTCCAGCAAGATCACACTCGCTAGTGTGTAAGGGGCCTTAAATTTATTTATTGATCATCTATCCTTTTAAAGGGAATGTATCAACTATTTAGTCCTGTGAATAGGGGGTAACAAGCTGGTGAGGAACCAACTGCTAGGACCCCCATGATCATAAGAACAGGTTCCCCAGCAATACAGGAAAAGGGGGTCCTGCTCTACGCACTCGTCCTGCCACCCCATTCAGTAATATAGGAGTACTTCAGACCACAGCGTTCAGGTAACTTTGGCACAGCCATTCACTGTATGTAGGAGTCCTGGAGATACACCACTGCTGTGCTCAGCAACTTCTGACACTCCCATAGTATTGATATCCATGATCAGCAGACCGCAGCTCTTGAGGCCAGTTCTACACAAGCGAGTTTGAGCCAACTGATGTGATTAGGCAAATCCTCTCTCCTCAGCTGTTCTAATACGTTTCAAAATGCAATGAAAACGCAACATGTGAGCGCACCCCAAGGCTACTTGCATGTAAATGCAACATTCCCCACTGGGGCCTAGCCTTTTCTTGGGACTGGGAGGCAGCTGGGGCCCAGAATATCGGAGTGGCTGGCGGTTGCAGCCAAGCCACGCTGATGTCACGGTGCTTGGTACAGGGACCGGAGGGCTGTCCTCAGCCTGGCAGGTCTTTAGCAGGTGGTGTGTGCAAGAAATATGGAAGGAGAGGCTGATGCAGTGGTTTCTCCCAGGGGCAACCCCTTAGTGTCTGTAGGGTATGTCCCTGGTTAAGGGATGGGGATCCCTTGGTGGTAACAGCCGTATCCAGGGATCAAACGAAGGCAACGTTGTGCAAAATAACTCACGGTTCTTTATTAAACAACAGCAGGCAACGGGCCTAAACGCTCTCACAGCAGATTCGGATTACTGGAGTGGTCATGGAGAGGGTCCTCAGGAATAGTGCACCAGCCTGGTAGTAGATGCAGGCTGGGATGGAGCGGTGTCCAAGTTGTGGAAGCTGCAGCTCTAAGTCTCCTGACTCTGGTCCTGGAATTAGGAGAAGTGTCAGCACTAACTTCACTCTGTATGCTGGTATTCTGAGAGAATCTGCACTCAAGAGAGAGCTGGCTCCTCCCAGGGGGTTTTATTCTACTGGTCAGGTGGTAGCAACTCTCCACTTACACTCCAGTTTACATTGTAAAAACACAATTGGTCGGTAACTCACATCCAATTAACCATTGTCCGTTCAGACAGAATCTAAAGCCGCTAATTACCTTAGACTTCCCTGCATTATCGCTTGATGAGTTGATCAGACTCAGTATATGGATCCTGACAGGTTGAGGGCCTTATTCACAACTACTCCCTTGCCCATACGTTGGCAGGGGTGTTGCATAAACATCCATGAGAAGGTAGTAAAAAACTCAAAACAGGTTCTATTCTTGACTATGTTTGTGGCTCGAGCTTTCCAGTTAAATACGGATGGCACATGGGCGTCTGTGTACCATCCATATTTGTGGAACAGTTTACAATCACAACCTTCAAGAGGTTGGGACAAGCTACTGACCACCAGCTTTCCATTGTCAATACAAGTCACACACAACGATTTTGTAGGCATATGGCTTGACAAAAGATCAGACCGTGGATCCATTGTTTGTGCCCATGATATGTGCAGGGAGCTCAAAACTGGTAGATCTCAAAAATCCCAAAATAAAAGATGTTGTCCGATACCTGAAAGCAGAATCTACCACATCAATGATCTCTCCATTACCGCTACAGATTGGTTCACAGAAGAGGAGCCGGGAAGCCAGAAGAGGAGCCGCGATAACATCGGGGGAGCAGCGCTGCGCATCGGGGCCACCGGAGGGTGAGTAAATCGTTTATTTTTTTTTTAGTCTATTTTTAATTATTTTTTTTTACAAGTATTGACTCGTGTATAAGCCGAGGGGACGTTTTTCAGCACATTTTTTTGTGCTGAAAAACTCGGCTTATACACGAGTATATACGGTATTTGGTAAAAGTGGAAAACCCCTTTAAATTAGATGATTACATATGTTGGTTACAATCTTTGGAATGATAGTGAGGTTCAAATATTATTTCACCTGTCAACATTCTGAAGATTTTCAACGTATTCCACATGTCTAGAAGGGTAAATGTCACACAGTGGCCTTTATAAAAAAAATAAAGAAGA
Organism: Engystomops pustulosus; assembly: GCA_019512145.1. Lineage (NCBI taxonomy): Eukaryota > Metazoa > Chordata > Amphibia > Anura > Leptodactylidae > Engystomops > Engystomops pustulosus. The sequence continues at coordinate 21,240,230 of CM033650.1, read as the reverse complement.
GTAAATCAGACCTTCCCGGTAAAATATACAGTTTTTGTTTGCATAATGCTGAATAATGTATTGTTTGCATATAGCTGAGTTAGCAATGCAGGAACTACAGGTATTAACTTTTCCTTGGCATTTTTTTTTATTATAGGCAAATACAATCTATAAATCTATATGTGCTAATAAAAATAGACTTATTACTATCAAAATAAGTTCCGCTCTGTCCTGGACCTGGTATGTGTGCAGGAGAGAAACCTGCCATTGTGACATGTGTGGAGGGCTTACTCAAGAGTTGTAACTTTAAGTTTCTAGGCTATGATGCAACATTTCTGCAACTTTTAAAGGCAATCTATCATCGAAATCAAGCATGGATAAACCACGGACACTTACTTATAGATCCACACACCGTCACTGTGGTAATTTGCTTATATTTTTATCCATGGACTCCTGCTTTCTAAAATCAACTTTTAAAATTATGCTAGTAAGCCTGAAAGGCTACTGGGTGGTTCTCAGAGCCCCTCTGTGCTGCAGATTCACAGGTTGTTACACTGTCCCCCTCCCACTATGCGCTTAACCCCTTCACGGAGCTATGAAGGGTGTATGAAGAGGTGCTTGCACCGATCGCGGGTGTTAACCTTTTCTTTGTCGCCGCCACCATGTTATCTGCGATCGTCGCTGCCCGAACGTAATTGGGGGGCGGTGATCAGTTGCCATGACAGCCAGTACCATAGTCAAGGTGCCCGCATGAGTAAGTGTCCGTGGTTTAGCAATGCTTGAATTTGATGGTAGATTTCCTATAATGCAATTTATGGAATAGGTATTTTCTTATGTGCACCTTTTGTAATGCCTGAAAATGCAAACAGTGGTGTCACAATAGAAAAGTAACTTTTGTAGTGATTTCGATGTACACCTTTTTTGGCGAATTAGTCTTAAAAGTGTCTGAAAACTGTCTAAAACCCAAGTGTGGTGCATACAGGTTTGGCAACTCATTTTCAAGAAAAAGTCTGTATAATATTTTTGTAAATTAGGAAGCTAATGCAATTGGGGCACCATTCTGCAACACCCCACTCCTCCCATTTCCGTGTACCAGCATCCTGCCCTACAACCTGGCTATCCATCACAAAGCGCTGATAGCATTACAACCTTGTCGCAAATCTTGTATATCTGAGACGTGCAGACTTTCCGGCATACGCTGTGATTACTGGCTGTAGCCCAATTTACATGCGTATTGCCAAGACACTGTTCTAACAAGTCGAGAAACACTTTACCCTTTTCATTTTTAAAAATCTCAGCCCTGATATCTTTGCGACCCTGATGTAAATCTTACCCATACACAGCTTGTAGACTTGCACATGTGCAGTGATTACAGGCCATGGCTCATTGGGCAAGTGTCTTGACAAGTAGAGAGACCCTTTACTGTTTATTCATATTTTTCTAATCTCAGCCCTGATATTATTGTGACCAGAATGCAAATTTTGTGCATACGCAGTCATTTCAGGCACTGGCTCATGGGGGATGTGTTTTGCCAAGTATAGAGCCCCTTTAGTTTTTATTTATCTTTTTAATCTAATCCCTAATATATTTGCGCCCCTGATTTTGCTCATCTGCAGTCCTGATCTCTTTGTGACCCTGATGTAAATCTTACATATCCATAACTTGTAGATTTGCGCATGCACAGTGATTATGGGCCATGGCTCATTGAGCATGTGTTTTGCCAAGTAGAAAAACCCTTTAGTCTATTGTTATATTTTTTTAAAATCTCTGCCCTAATATCTTTGTGACCGTAATACAGACTAGCGCATGCGCAGTAATTTGGGGCCCTGCTCATTGGGCATGTGTTTGGCGAATTAGATACCCTTTGGTTTTCCTTTCTATCTTTTAAACTTTTAAATCGTACATATCCATGGCTATTAGCCTTGCGCATGTGCATAGGGCATGTGCATGACACATAGAGCATGAGTTTTGCCAACTAGAGAGCACCTTTAGTTTTTTCTTAAAATTTTTTTTAAAATCTCCGATCTGATATAGTAAGCAACCGTGCCGAAAATCCTGTGTATCCACGGCGTGCAGATTTGCGCATACACAGTGATTATGGACCGTGGCTCATTGTACATGAACATTACAGGCCGTGGCATTGCAGATTATAGTTTTTCCTTATATTTTTTTACTGTCAGAATCAACTCTGGTTTTATCTAAAAACTCCTGTTTTAGTTCATCATAAACACATTACAAGAAAGCTCATTAACATAAGATTCATTTACATAAAACTCATTAAACAGGTCTTAGTATTCGGGGTAAATAGCATCGTACCTGCTGTTTAATGAAAACTTTTATTATTTAACAGCACAAGTAAAATTATTGCAAAGTTTCTCACTTTTAACAAATGTCAGCAAATGTCAACAAAGGGAAGAAATAGAATTTTAGCTGCGACCTTGACAGTAAATGAGAAAACCGTAGTATTTTTTTTTGTTTTTTTTTTAATAGACTCCTTATGTCCCTGTATGCAAACATAGCGTGACAGTGGTTAGCGGCAGTGAATTATACATGTGATTAGGATGCATACAAGCCACTCCAGGACACCAGGATCATAAACAGTTACCCAATAGCGGTTTTATCTGGTGCCTCCATAAATTATGGATAGAAATGCAGATAAAAAGATCATAACTCTCGGCACAATGGGGAATTAAGCACGGAGGGGGGAAATAAACACACTCGTTTTGTGTTGGGGCACAATTTATCCAATAACTCGCTACACAAAATTCATCTACGGTGTGGACCTATTACCCAGAATGCCGTGACTTTCATCCGGAGTGAAGGATTGCCGCTCATGTCTGGAATGTCTTATCTAGATAATTTGCAGTTAGGACAATGTGTACAAAATGTTGCATGTGAAAGAATTATAATCACATCGGCGCACAATGGCGGTTTTCTAATATTCCTTGTTACCTATTAAATGTCTCTTTTTATGGCTTAACAGCTCCCTGAAAAATGCTGAACTATGAATTATTGAGTCAGACGAGATAGTAATTCTGTGCTGTAAATCTCCGATACAAATTCTTGTTTGCATATCATTTGGGGAGGCTGCCGCGGCTTCTTTTTTTTTGGTAATTCAATCATATTTCCCTTTAGTCTTTTCTGTTTTCTGTTCTGTGCACATATATTGCCTCACAGGGCAGAAAACATGTGAATGCTCTCTTCCGGACGCAGCGCAGCTCTTGTATATTGAGTCGAGTATGGTATTAAATTTCTGCATTTCAAAGAGACTGAGTTGCAATACCAAACACAACCCACAGACCAGGGGGGTGCTGTGTCTGAAATAAAATTTTTATTTTGTTCTAACATCACAATCAGCAAGGTTTCTGATCTATGGCCTAAACCAGGGGTGTCACATCAGCCTTGTGGTTGCCTTAAAGGGGCCAAATGCAATTTTATGACTGTATAATAGTATGTCATCGAGCTGTTTAGTGGTTACATTTATACAGTCTTACCATCAGAATCAGCTCTATGAGGGCAACCACAAAGCTGAACATATTGTTAAATGACCTGAGACACCACCATTGCAAGTATGTGCCCCCAAACAGTAGCCGATAGTCAGAGTGCCTTGCCACAGTAGCCAATAGTCAGCGTACCCCCATGGTAGCCAGAGTGCCCCCCCACAGTAGCCAATTGTCAGAGTGATCCCCTCCATTGTAGCCAGAGTGCCCCCCATAGCAGCGAGAGTACCCCCCATAGCAGCCAGAGTGCCCCTCACAGTAGCCAGAGTTCTCTTCACAGTAGCTACAGTGCCCCCCACAGTAGCCAATAGTTAGAGTGACCCCCCCCATTGCAGCCAGAGTGCACGCCATAGCAGCCAGAGTGCCCCGACAGTAGCTAAAGTACCCCCCACAGTAGCCAGAGTGACCCCCATAGCAGCCAGAGTGATCCCCTGCTCTGATGTATGTATTGTCTGAAAAATTTACTCACCTTTCCCAGCTCCTCTGAAGCTACCACAGTCTTCTCCTTTATTGAAGCCGGCAGACATGATATGATGACATCAAGTGCAGCATAGGGGTAGGGAGCCAAAGCAGGGCCGGATAACACAAGGCTGGATTGGCCCACAGGCCTTGTGTTTGACACCTGTGGCCTAAACATACGGCCTTGCATAAAAATTTGGCAGAGAAATCTGATGCAAATAAGGTGCACCGTAGGTGTGGCCATGAGAAGCAGTGCACCCTCTTGTGTCCAGTGCTTCCCCCTCAGCTGAAGCATGAGAGATATGACTCTTCCTGTGTCAGTGAGGAAGGAATGTGAGAGAGACACAGTGGGTGACGCCATGAGGATGGGCTGGAGCATTAAAAGAGAAAAAGTTGTGTAAATATGCATTGTGCAGCATGGTCGGAGCAGGGAGAGGTACAGGTACATATACACTCAGATAATGGAGTGGATAATATCTACTGGAACACATTTATTGAAAAGTGACCAACCCCTTTAAGTGAATTATCATTGAAAGCAATAGATAAATGTAATTGCTACTTTGCCCCATTTCTGGCTGCCAAAAGAAAAACCTGCAGACATTGAGATTTTATTAATTTGTTTTGATTGCATCTGGGCGTCTAATTGGACATCTTGTAGAAGTTATTCAGACATTTGGCACAAACTTCCTCCTAAATTTCTATCATCTTCATAGACTTAACCTAAAAAAATGTTTTTTTGTGTCATTTAGAAATAAGAAACCTGAGGCGCTGCTGATAAAACAGCAAGGATCACGAGGAGGGTTTTTTGCTGCTAAATTACACAGAGCGAAAAAAAATCTGTCCGTGTGATGTGATCCAACATGACAACCTGTCTGGAGTCCGGTTCATCAGGAATCTCTCAGAGGAGCAAAAGTTTGAGAGCGCTACATCTGGGAAGATGAACAAACAAGAAATAATGGAGGTCGTGTAATGATTCTACCAAGTAGATCGCTGTTTTTTTATGCTTTTCACTTTGTTCTTAACTTAAATTCAAGAAGTTCTTCTCTTTTCCATTTATATTTCTTTAGGATAAAAGCAGATACTTAACCAGGAAGCTGTCGTTAAAATATTCCGTATGGAGACATGATAAATGTGCTCACATTGACTGCTTTGAGTGGCTTACTATTACTATTGGAGTTACTTTAATTCATGTATTTTATTGTAGTCTCAGTCATTGGATATAGGACCGTGGAAGAAAAATAATGGGGCAGATTTACTCCTACTGTCTCAAAGTTAGACGGTGTTAAGTTAGACTAGACAGCCTTACACTGAGCCAGAATTATCACTGTCTGATGCTGGATGATAAATCTGTTGGAGGAGAAGTCTTTCTAACATTTCTTGTCCCGTTTGTTGACTTAGTATAAAGAAGAAAAATATGGCCGAAAAAATTAGGCATCAATTTGACACCACAAGTTTTTGCACACTTTTTCCCATAAAGCCACTCCCCTTTTTAAGAGAAAAATGGAAAAAGGTTCTCCGGCACTCCAATTGTAAAAGTAAAAAAATCTTGGATTTATTGGATTAATTAAAAACAGCATGGATACAAAAAGGGAATGTGTGGTACACAGACCAGCGCGTTTCGAACGTATAAAAATCCTTTTCACTTCTTAGTCATGGTCTTGTATGCCTAAAACATTTCTTATGTTAAATGTGGCACTTTAGACAGTATTTAGAGAAGACCTGCCGAGTTGATTTGCGACCCTATACCAACTACAGGTCCTTATAGACGTGTGGTTCAGGGTCCCAAATCAACCTTTTTGAAGTTTTTGAATGATAGGAAAATAAAAAAGTAAACTTAAATACTTACCTGGCTGCAAGTCCTGGCACATCGGACTCGCATCAGGAGATCTCATGATGAGGGAAGTGAAGCCAGGACAGTATCCCAGCCTCACTGTGCATGTGCCGTACCTATGTCGCATTTGCAGTGAAGCAAGGGTGTAATGCTCTGGCTTCACTTGCTAGAATGCGCAGGTATCGAGGGTCTGAGGTAAGTATTATGTCTTTTTTTTTAACCTGAATGTCTAACAATTATACAGGGCAATTTCGGACACCAAACCACCAGTCCATAAGGTTCAGTGTCCCAAATAGCTATGACATGTTCCCTTTAATTGAAAATAAAAAGCTTGCAAAAAATATTTACTTTCTGTAGCCATTTCTGGAGAGAAGTGGCTTTTTTGCTTCCCTCCTTGACACCAGGCCTTGCTCCAAGAGTCTCCGCCTCAGATGCACTCACACCTGCCTGCTGCCATTCCTGAGCAAGCTCTGCACTGCTGGTAGCTCGATCCCAAAGCTGAAACACTTTTAAGAGATGGTCCTGGTGCTTGCTGGTCCTTCTTGGGCGCCCTGGAGCCTTTTGGGCAACAATGGAACCTCTCTCCTTGAATTCCTTGATGATGCGATAGATTGTTGACTGAGGTGCAATCTTTCTAGCTGCCATACTCTTCCCTGTTAGGCCAGTTTTGTGCAGTGCAATGATGACTGCACGTGTTTCTTTAGAGATAACCATGGTTAACAGAAGAGAAACAATGATGCCAAGCACCAGCCTCCTTTTAAAGTGTCCAGTGGTGTGATTCTTACTTAATCATGACAGATTGATCTTCAGCCCTGTCCTTATCAACCCCCACACCTGTGTTAATGGAGCAATCACTGAAACAATGCTAGCTGCTCCTTTTAAGGCTGGCCTGCAATGAAGTTGAAATGTGTTTTGGGGGAAAAAGTTCATTTTCTAGGCAAATATTGACTTAATTGCTGTTAAGCTGATCACTCTTTATAACATTCTGGAGAATATGCAAATTGCCATTATAAAATCTGATGCAGTTGACTTTGTAAAATTAACATTTGTATCATTCTCAAAACTTTTGGCCATGACTGTATATTAGTAGTATAATTTTGTTGATTGGTCGGGTTTTTTGGGGTAAAAATTCAACATTTTACGAAAAATGTGCAAAAAATTAAAAGTTTCTAACTTTCAAATATTCTATTTTGTAGAAATTTTTTGTAGAAAACTTTTGCCATTAGTCTTCATACTATTTCCATAATTTTTTTTTATGTTTGCTTATTTTTTATGAATTTTAGAAGGTTTATAGTTTTTATAGCAAGTTCTCAAATTGTGTGCAGCTCTACTACCTCCACACGCGGTGTGCACTACAACATCCTCCACACGCGGCGTGCAGTACTACCACCTCCACAAGCGGCGTGCACTACTACCACCTCCACACCCGGCGTGCACTACTACCTCCATCCACACACCAGAAGGACAATGGGGAATACAGCAAGGAAAAAATGGAGGATACTGGGAATAACGCAAGGAAAAATTAACAATGGGGGGGGGGTGTAATACTGGTTGTGCAACATTTAGTACAGGACAGATAACATGGATCTCTCCAACACCACCAAATGTAGAATGGTGGCGTTGGAGAGCGGCGGATCTGTCCTAATTTACATATGTCATAACATGATCTGTCATGACTTATATCACTGTAACAGGCCAGTCTGCCTTGAATGGCCAGTTTCAGCGATGGCTATCGCAGAACCAACCACGTTGGTCCCGCCCCGCCCCTAACACTTGTCACCCTATTGCGAGACTAGAAACAGTGAAAGACTTTAACTACAGTCTCTCTTGCCCAGTTTCTGTCACAGGTTTATAAGGAAGCAGAAAACTGTATAAAGAGAACAGCAAGAACTAGGGTAACAGAGAAGGGAAAACGGTCCCTTACTCAAAGGTGGCTAAGCTTGTCCCTGCCTGTGGGTGATAGTCACCTTATCCGAGCTAGCCCCTGACCCAACAACTTCTCTCTCTCTGAACACAAAGACGTTACCAGAAAGTATGGTAAAGGACTAAAGGATACTAGAGTCTGGTGTACTAAATTTGGGCCGCCCTAATTAAATAATTGCTGCAAGAAATGAACTAGCAATCCCAGAATGCACACAAACACATAACCATGACTGAATACAGGAAGGAGGGCAATAGGGAGGACAGGAATAATGGGTAACAACCAGAGCAGGTCCATAAAACGCTCACTATTACATAAACACAGACAATGGGGAACACCCAGGAAAGTGGTGAGTGAATACAAGAGAACAGACAAACTTCACAAAATCTTTCACTTCAGACAAAGAAACAAGCTACTAGAAAGTATAGATGTTCCAACAGAACAGAGCCAGGGATAAGCTGCAGATACAACAATACCTGGCAAATACTGAATGACAAAACCAGCCTTAAATGGAGCCCGGCCATTCTTGATAATACAAATTACCACAACTGAGACCTAAAAAACGAAGATCAGTAGAAACAATCAGGCCACATAGCACAGTAAGGCCTGAGAACTGACTAGTAAGGCCAAAGGAGGCTGGTGCAAATCATGACAGTTTCACCATCTACTGCCTCCTACTAAGCCTCCGTTAGATTTAGAAAGCCAAAGCTTCAACCCTAGCGGCTTCCATGGTGCTCCAAAAATGCTCATTTGCATATATATATATATATATATATATATGTGAAGATTTTTCTGTATACAAGCCAAAAGTTTTCTGAAGAAAATAATGCTTTATGATGTAGGACAATCCACTTACAACGCCATACGCTTAATTTATATGTGACCCTGGGGCTGACAGATTCCTTGCCCTTGTTCATCATATTTCCCTTTGACATCATCGCTATGTAAGCACATAGGTCGCGGAGCCTCTAGTTTCCAATAATCTATTTTGTGATCAGTAGACATGTCAACAATCTATTGAGGTCGGATATAAGTCTTTTTGGGCTGCCGGTGGTGGAGTCATTTATCACCAATCAATGTTTGTTATTTACTTTGAACATTGCATGCCGTATGTAAACCACCAAAAAAATGATGAATGCTGTAACTATTGATTGCGGTGGAGAGCAAATTTGTCAAATGTTCTTCAAAAACACAATGTAATTTTCTTTCCACCGTTGTCAAAGTGAGCAGAAATGATTCATTACAGAAACTATTTGAAGGTAGAATTCCAGTCCTCTGTCCAGTTATAATGACATTTTTTGAAGTGGCTGACTAAGCATCATAATGCAAGGCTCAAAAAAACTTCACGATGTAATTTAGGCGTGGAAAAAATGGATGACTAATCTATGATTGTTGTCTGATTATTCTTGAAAAAAAAATCTTTACATCTTTTTCCACAATAAAGATCTCATTTACAATATACCTGGGGTCCAATACAATGTATACCTGGGGTTGGCTACTTTAACTCATGTTTTTTGTGTGTATGTTAGTTGGGGGGGGGGGGGGGGTAGGATATTGTCAAGACTTGGGGTTAGTGAATTCCCTGGATCACCACGGACGATGACACAAGCCAACACCTGGGACCGGAATCTAAGTGGCATCCGGTCTTCACCAGAGCCCGCCGCAAAGCAGGTTGGTCTTGCTGCGGCTTGATACCACCAGATCGTTCCACAGGTGCGACTTGTCTGCGGTGGCAGCCAAGGTCAAGGTACAGTATCAGCAGGCAATCTCTTAGTCGGGGACAGGCACATAGTCGAGGCAGGCGGCAATGATGCAAGGCCATGGACGGAGCAAGAGGTCAGGGCAATAGCACAAAGATCTAGCAGGGTGTGCAGGGAGAGGCAGATTTAAATAGATTTCTGGGTAATGGCCAGCGCCAATTAAAGGTGCGCTGGGCCTTTAAATTTCCTGAAGACTGCGCGCGCCCTAGGTGGCATGGACGCGCGCGCACGGGCCACTGATGGGAATCTGGAGTGGTGAGAAGTTGGAGAGCTGCACCTACGTACACTGAGGTGCACAGGTGAGCCCGATCCCGCAGTATGGATCATGGGAGCACCTGTGACCCCCGTGACAGGTATTAGGTAATTTACCAGTATACATCTATTAAATGTTCTGGACTGTTTACTAGAAATGTAAAGTGAAGCCCCTGGTTCAGAAATGGTTTTTACCTCATCAGCTGCCATTCCTGTCCATAAAATGGCCAGAGATGGAGGGTCATGTGATGTCTAACCGTCCATGACCAACCCCCCTTCCAGGACCTTATGACAGTATTCATGAATACAAGCTTAGGGTTCATTCACACACAGTATGCCTGCCGTGTGCTTTAGAGGAGGAGGTGGCCCCTCCTCGTTCCATAGTAAACAGTGGCATTCGGCCACACACTCGGGAAAAGATAGAGCAGGCTCTATCTTTTCCCGGTGTACGGTGCGGAACGGTTCCACACATGTGTGGCACTGTACCACCGCCGGGCGGACATTTCCGTCTATGGGGGCATATGTGCGTCCGCAAATTTGTGGCCGCATATACGACCCCCCAGAAGGCCATGTGAAGGAGCCCTTAAGGTACATTCATCACCAGATTACTGGTGGTGCAGTGTCCTAATTAGGCTGCTAATTCCATCTAGGGCATACAAGACTGTTTTTTATAGGTTTCTTGCCTCTTTAATATCAAAATTTTAACTATGTAAAAGTACCAAGCACCACTTGGCTTCCTGCTTTTCATTTATGCATCCAACCGCGCACTGCTCATGGTCGGGGAATTACGATCCGGCCAGTGATGTCAGAGCTGAGACGCGGAGAGAGTAGAGTATGTGCTCTTGCCTAATTTCTCGGCCTGGAGCAGGAGGAAGCTTGCAGCGGGGGTGGGGTGATGGCGTGCATAAATCAAAGAAGCTCAGTGCAGCGTCGGACAAGAGAGCAATATGTCCTCATTACCCTAAACTCAGAAGAATCAGGGTCGAGTCTAGGAGCAACCGAAATTGTGTACACCAGGACTGATAGAGACAGGATGGAATTATATCTGTGAAATGCTTTTGTTATCCCAAGTGTATTTAAGAACCTTGTCTTCATGGGAATACCCAGCAAAGAGGTAATGTTTTCCTTTTCACACCTTGGAAAACATAGTTGCATATTTCCTTAATACCTTTAAAAACATGTCAAAGCTGCATTGTTTAATGAACGTATGGACCTGCATATTTGCACATTACATTTACAGGTCCTCACGCCAGAGGGGAAAGCACCAAGATAGAAGAGAAGTCAAATATGAGCTGCATTCATATCTGCTGCATGGGATTGAGTAGGGGGGCAATATATAAAATATTTTGGTTTGACCTCAGTCTCTATTTAGAAATCTGTATTACATTTAGGAATCTGTATTTAGAAATTATTTATTTATGGGTCTGTTTTTAGAGAATATGGATTGGCAGTTAGTATTTCAGCCATGTGTTTATAGTTAGTGGGGACCGTTTTGGGTATTGTAGTAGTTTAGGGGGGCCTGGAGTAAGAGTTAAAGTACAACTGTAATGTATAAAAAGTTTTGCCTAACACTGCACTAAACAAAAATTAGCAATTCTCTAATATACTCTAATTAGCTATCTGTAGGTGTCAAGCTGCTAGTAGAGGTTTTACCTTGTTTCCCCAGGCTACTCTCCTTTTATCATGCTTACTGGAAGCCATGGGAAACCGTACAGAACAGCTAGGAGGCTCGATGGGAGGGGCTGTGGGAAAGGAGTGCAAGAAAATATGATCTGGAGTGATGTCCCAAGCATGTGACTGATCACCTGCTTCAGGTCATCCAATTACAAACATACTGGGGCAGATTTACTTACCCGGTCCATTCGCGATCTAGCGGCGCGTTCTCTGCGGTGGATTCGGGTCTTCCGGCGATGCCGCTGCTGCGCTGAATGCACTGAAGTTCAAGCCGGGCCGAGTGAAGGTAAGCGCGTGTCCAGCGACACTTTTTTTTAAAAAAATGCGGCGGTTTTTACGAATCTGTCGGGTTTTCGTAAGGCCACACCCCCCATTTCCGTCGCGTGCATGACGGCGCCAATGCGACACAATCCGAATCCCGGGGCAATACAGGGAAAATCGTCGCAAAATGGAAAAATTCGGGTAACAGGCCGGGAAAACACGAATCGGGCCCTTAGTAAATGACCCCCACTGTCCTGATTGATGTGAATGCCCTGAGTGCTCACTGAGGTCACAACCATCGAGTGCTGCCCATTTCAGGAATATGAATCATATGAATACTGAATATGATTTCATAAGAAGGAATGATAGATATACCAGACTGTATCTAAGGCTAGGAAGAAGCCAGCAGCATGATACAAGTATCATTGTAATTGTTGTCAAAGGCTCTCTCCAGCTCTCCAGCTGTGCTAAAAACCTATTTTCCGTCAGTGACTTTACAGTTATGCCTTAATTTAAATATTGTGTTGTAGGTCAGTTTTAATTGGAGTGATTTTATTTTAGTATGCTAGAACCTAGTATATGGGATCTAAAGGGAAACATATTGGGCCACTGTCAGGGGAGGTGTTTGCTAAAACAGTGGTGCAGTCATTATACTTGACTTAAAGAACCTATGTGTATCTTACATTACATTCCACAGTTAATGTCTTTTTTATTTTTTCAGAAAATCTTACTGTAAGTGTGCTGAATACTCATGTTTTGGTCTTTGGGATTCCAAGTCTGTTATTTCCAATCATTGAGAACATTTATCTGCATTTTCTATTTGATATTTCTTTATGACTAATTTTAGAGTTGCGATATTAAAAATGTATTTTCTGTCACCGTATTATCAAATTAACTGTCAGGCTTCGGTAACATTGTGACTCGCACAGGTAGGGCTACCTTATCATTGCTGCCAATTCCCCATGTAACCCTGCTGATGAACAGTAGATTAATATTTATCTTAGCTCAAGCTGCAGGGACAGTTCTGCAAATCTGATAAAACAGGAAAATCTCATTCTCCTCCATACCCGGTAGAGCTAAGATCCAGCTGTCTGTATTACATTAGCTGAAATATAATAAGATGTCTGTGCAGCCTCAATGTAAAGCAGTTGGTGCTGTAAAATTGCAACAAGCAGACACTGCAAATTCTGTGTAATGGATCCCAAAATGAGCGCTGAGTACTAGACTTAATGCTGGCCATTAAACAACCCCAAAAGTAAGGCGACCCATTTGCTTTATTACGCATGACACACACCTCTCACCTAGGATGAGTTGTAGGGCAATGATGCCTGCGCTGTACCTACAAAAATATGGCTGGCAGCACTAAAAGCTCAGGCTAAAGTCATTTTAATGAGCGCCAGATTGAATTAAGTAAGCGATGGGTAGTCAAGTAAGCAGCCGCTCAATAACATCTTCATTCTACTGCCTTTGGCTCATTTTGGGAAGGACAATAAAATCCATAGTGTTGTAATTGATCTAAAAAGCAGACGCCTCTATTGGATTGACGTCAAGTTTCCTAGATGCAATCAAAACCATACAAGTCCGTGATATATCAGCCGTTCTGGAGCGAGCGGTCGTGTGCCCGGATCAGCATTCTGAAAAAAACTCGTAGAGGTAAAGAGGTTAGAAAGCCATTCAGTGCAGGAAATAAAGTGATATATCCCAGAAAAGTGGAATATACAAAGGTTAGAGATTGCAGAATTGCTCTCGGGTTACCACTTAGCCCACTTTTTTTCTCTTGGAAAGACGTATATTTCAACTCTTTAAGAACTTTTTCAGTGGAAGACATCTTCATAACTTCTGCAGAATGGATGAGATTGCCCTGAGGGATTCAAAGATGGAAAATGTGTAATTAAAATAATTTTATAAATTAACAATCACAAGCTAATTGTAGAAAGTAGTCAAACAGGTTACTGGGACTTATAAGAATGATCTGTTTTTGGAAAAATTCTTCTGGTATTCATATGTGGAGGAGGAAAATCAGCGGAGAAATACAAATCGACTTCTTAGAAAATATGCATAAAGGTTATTATTTCATTAGGAATTCAATAGTTTTCTTAACAGAGATGTCAGAAGAGCTGAAGGCAGATTAAACTGAGTGATTTCAGTTCTGAAGATTATTAAATATATTGATCTAAAAGGGACAAGAAGCCTCTAGTGTAGGCAGTGCTAGGTTAAAATTAAGCAAATGAATAGCTACTCACCCTTCTTCAGCCACACTGGGGTTGTAGAGGCTAAGGCTCCCTTGCCCACCATGGTCAATCACTTGCCTCATCGGTCACTTGAATAAAAATGGAGACATCATTGTAATTTTGCCTACACTCCAGAGTTTGTAGGGTTTTTGGGTGAGTCTGAAAAACGTTTTATTACAGATTTCTCTATTTTCTACAACTGCCTACATATCCTTTCCCTCAAAACCCAGATAGGCCCACCCAACTGCGCCCTTTAACTCAACCAGAAAAGACCACAGACACGTTTGACCTTTAACTTTGTGGAATGACGACTAGAGAGTCGGCCACAGCTTTATTTGACTTTATAACAAATAACTTCTACTCGTTAGTAGTACTGTTAAATATAACAGATAAACCCGGGCACTTGTGTGCCCGCCTTTTAAAGGGCATGTAGGTCACAAACCCGATAAAAAAACGCCAGCTGTGACATTAGATATAATTGCAAAAGAGGGAAGGGAGGGTGGGAAGATTTTCAGGAAAGAGAGTCCACAATTGCAGATTGTTTTTATCACTTTAGCCCACCCCTTGATACCACCCACACCTGTAGCCCACCCCCAGTCACGTAGCCCATGTACCCGGGAATAAACAAACTTTTCTTAAAGGGGCCATGCTGCCACTGCTAAAACCTTGCTAACTTTCACGCCCAAACTTGCAGGCAGTCATTAGCCCCACGGTTAAGCGCCTACAGGCTATCAAGTAGATCAGTATAAACTATACAGGGGGGATTTATCACGACAGGGCACATTGGCCCAGATTTATAAAACTGGCTGTGCAGGTTTACTGCCGTACTTTGCACATACATAAATGTGGAAACTGCAGACGGCGCCGTATTCCGGGGAAAGATAGGGCCTATCTTTCTCCCAGCTACGGAACAGTACGCTGCCACATGTGTGCGGCACCGTACCGCTCCCGTACAGCGCCGTTAGCCCATTGCCGTCTATAGGGAACGTATATATACGGTGTAGAGCGGTTGGCACGTGCGATTTAAGAGCGATTGGCACGTTCAGGGTGCTCCAGATTATTGAAGACTATGGGGGAGATTTATCACTGCTTCTACACCAGTTTTGGGTGAAAATAAGACTCTTTCATGGCTTGTATGCCAGAAAACCCTACAGGTTTTTAGAGGTGGACACAGGCTTTATGACCAACAGCCAAAAGAAAAGAGGATTTTGTAGCTAAGAATAAGTATTCTATGGAAAGCGTTACACAAGCTTTTTTTTGTCTATAAAATGAATACAATTATTCAAGACTGCAACAAAAAAGCTGATGTACGTTGATAGAAGACAGATGTGCTGTGATAGAAAGCAACTCAGCAGATCTGCACATTTAGATCCATATCAGTCTTTCTCAGCCTTTCTTCATTTATAGCAGTAGTGTCCCAATTTCTGGAGTAGATTGTGTATTTGAGTACATGATTGTGAGTGGTCGCACAAGTAACAAGCGAGACTTTATCAACCCAGTGCAATCTCCTGTCCAGCTTGCAGGTTTGGATGAATTGTTGCTATACTTTTCTCCATTATCTGTTGTCCGCCCTGCCCCATCTTCTCACATGTTATTGTGACATTGCAATCAAGTGGCTTAAAAGCTTCTACGTCAGTTGATTCCAGGAATAAAAAGGGCTACTAATAGATCTGAATCATTCGCTTCTTTTTAGAGTTTTCAATTAGGTCTTTCTCAAAATCTGGATTTTGTCCATGGAACAATGTATAATGTAATGTAACAATGTAATGTAATGTATCTTTCATTTATATTCAGGACAATTTGTCAAAATCATATTGATACAGATATGAAACACTTGGGATTATGATTGATGTAACTCAGCTCCTACTATAGTGAAAAGCACATCACCTGCACTTACCTCATCTGACCACTATGCAGAGAATGGAGTGTTTCCTGTATCTCAACTGTTTTGTCTCAACAGCTGATTGGTAGTGGTGCCAGGTATCAGAGCTTCACCAATCTACGATTGAAGATTAGTCATCAATATTTTAGCCAAGAAGATCACTTTAAAAAGTTTTATGAATCATGCTGAAATGATCCTAGAAAAATGTCAAAGTTAATTAGTCTTTTATAGGTCTTTCTTTCCAGTTCAGGGCTCACGGGACTGAGCACCTGAAAGTCTCTGAGCAAGCCGCGACTGAGCATCAGAAGGTGCCTGAGCAAACGGCGACTGAGCACCAGAAGGTGCCTGAGCAAGCAGCAATGGAGCACCAGTTGTGCCTGAGCAAGCAGTGACTGAGCACCACAAAGTTTCTGAGCACCAGAAGGTCCCTGAGCAAGCAGTAACTGAGCACCAGAAGGTGCCTAAGCACCCAGTGACTGAACATGAGAAGGTGCCTGAACAAGAAGTGACTGCACACTAGAAGGTGCCTGAGCAAAAAGTTCTTTGTGTCATTGTATAGATGTTTTACCTAAGTTGGTTTGGCAACTCTTGTTTAACTTGTGACTGTGTACCAGCACCTCTTCTGCCTGCCCAAGGAAAAGACAGGGATGTGATCAATAGACAGACCCACTGACAACTGCCTCCATTGTAATATCCAAGCCTGTCCCTTGGGTGCTATAGAATACGTCTGCAGATCCATCTAGGTCGCCAGCCACTAAACTTAGGCTACTCAAGAGGTGTATTCCTAAAGATCCCCAAACATGGGGTTACACGGGGAAAACAGGGGAACAGCCCCAATCTAAATTAGTTTAGTGGTGCAAGTATTTTCCCAATAAGAATTCCCCCAGGGCATCAATAAAGTACTATTATATCATATTGTATGGGCAGGGCTTATAGTATAGATTTCTGTGTAGATATGAATTTTAATACAGGATGCTGCTAATTTTTATATTGTTGCTATGGCATAAAGTGGTACCATTATAGCGCTATACAGAATGCTCAGGAATGTGTCTTTCTTTTTGGATAACTAACTAATTATCATCCAATACTTTGAAAGAATTGTATTAATAATTGGTTTGATCATAATGGGATTGTTAACAATTTCTACATAGATAGTAGATCATATATATATATACAGTATTTATAACCTTACAGCCGATACATTATGGGTGTTATTTTTAAATGAACCAGGAATAGCATGCCCAATTTGTAAATATATTTTGCTGCTATTTTTCCGTCATCCTGTACCTTTAAATTTTATAGAAAAACCTTCAACTTTTGCCATCTTCATATATGATTTTCTGTAACCACCAGGCTGCCTACTGTTTCAATTACAATGAGTGATCTGCTATGTGATGAAAAAACAGATTGGCTCCTTGTCACAACGGCTTCTCTGTGAGCGCCCATTACAGGCCTGGTCAGATGTCAGAGCAGGTGGCTCTGTCAATGGACAAGGCAAAGAACGTCATTGTCACATGCGGTAACCTCAGCAGGACAATGTCATTACATATCTGGAAAATTGCCTTCAAATATTGCACTGGAACGTCAAGAGACATTTACAGCCACAAATGTCTGATTCATGGAAGTTAAATGTGCGCCTATAGGTGCCTTCACGGCTCTCTGTAATAACAAAGGGCTGTATTAATGGACCCGAGAGGCTTTGGTTTGGCTCTCTAATGCAGTGTCATGTTGCCAGCAATTGTCTTGTGTCTCAATCTAACAAAGATCACATTCTAAGCCTCTAACTGAAGGAAAAACCTTCAGAACAAAAACGCAGAAAGGATCTGGTCTTAACAGCTGCGACACTGAGTATAAATTATAATTTTATCATTTATGCCACAAGCTTCTGATATTTTCAGAATCATATTTTCTCCCTGTTTAAAAGACTATTCTCATTAAGTATTCTTATCAGTATTTAGGACATATGTCATAAATAGTTAATACATGTGGGTTCACTGCTTGACCCAAACCTACAGAATAGGGATCTGCTGACCCTGTCCCATGACCAAGTCAAATAGAGAGTTGGGCATGCACATAGGCCAAGCCTATGGGAGTGCCAAAAATAGGCAAGTTCACATAGAGCTGAATGGCGAGTGGCTATGCATACCTGTGGATGCATTACAATTATTGTTCCTAAGAATACTGCTTAAAGGGATTATCCGGGTTTTAAAAACTAGTGAGGGCCAGGCTGGGGAGGGCTATTTAAAAATAATAAACATCCACTTACCTCCTCCGGAGCCGCCAATGTCCCGCGCCGCGGTCCCTTCGATCCGTGCCCCTGTTTGTTTACATTGCCCGCTCCAGCACTGCCCTCAGTAATTTTTAAAACATGGGTAACCCCTTTAATGTACAGCATGTAGCACAGAGGCAGGACATATGGTCTAATAGGGCACTTGGTTGTTCCTATCCACATGCCACCTAGGCAAATAATGAAATAATGCAGGAACAACCACTAGGGGTAGGAAAATCTTGCAATATGGTAAAAGGGGCCCTCTGATATGTTTTATGATCCCCAAGTCCTCTGTGTACTGCGCTGACACATATTCATTTATCAAACTACCTATAACCCAGAATCTATTACTCCATTTTCTTTAAGGAAATCTACAAAACATCATGGGGGTTGTATTATTCCTACATCACTCCAGTACTTTTGGTCTTTGGCATTTCTGTCTGAGCCAGAAGTGTTGCAGGGTAATGGGACCTGCTTCGGCCAATCAATGGACTTCTTGGCCATCTCCAGTCAAAGCTTCGAAGCACAGGATGCCACTGATTTGCCGAAGTGGGTTCTGTGACTCCCTAATACTTCCATCTTGACCAAAAGTACCAGAGAGAGTGACAACAAAGAGTGACATCTTATGGTCATATATGGAGAAGCAAGAAAAGATAGTTGAACATAACTTATGTTATGGTCAGAGGAAGTGAGATCCTGTGGTCAGAGGAAGTGGTATCCTGCGGTCTGAAGAGCTCATTCATTGGACATGCAGTTCCATGAAACCCTAAGAACTTCCAGTTGGATAATGGTCTGCAAATAGGAAGCAAGGAGTCAGGTAAGTACCTTAGTTTTTCGTTATTTTCTGCAACACCCTCGCCGATGCAAGGCAGAGGAGTGGTTGCGAATACGTCCCACCATGTAGCTTGCAGCCTGTGTAGGGTCTAGTCAGCCCCACAGCATGTCACTACATCACACTACATAGTCCTTATAGGACACAAGGGAACATTGCAGTGGTAGATCCTGCCTGGTAAGGCAGGAGTTAACTGTTTTATGTGATGTAAGATCTGTCATCCAATCACATGTATTACACTCTTTTCTCTTGTAAGCTGAGATGTAATTGGAGGAGCAGCCACCACCTGACCAGGGGAGTTACAAGACCCTGTCAGGAAACTTCCAGAAGAGGGTAGTCTCTCCCTGGAGGGAGAAGAGACCAGTTCTAGCCAGACCTAGGAGTCTGCAGAAACAGACTGGAATAACCCCAGTCTAAACTCTATACAGCTAGCATACCAGACCAGAGCAGGAAGAGCCTAGCCCCTACCTGAAGAGTGGAGCTAATAGCTAAGAGTTAGTGAGGAAAGGGGTATCATCCTACCTTCAAGGGTGATACCTGAAGCACTCCAGGACAAGCTGAAGCTTCCTATTAGGACACAGCTACCTCCCAGCCTGCCCTCTGCATCCAGGCTGGCGATCTACCTCCTGTGGCTCCCTCCAACTGCATCTCAGCAATCCACCATTCTGTTAAAGGCACGTTGCTGCGGTTCCTGTCGGTTCCAATAAAGAACTGTAAGTTGTTTTTGTTCAACCTCTGCCTCCGTCTGGTCCCTGCTACTGCAGCTGCCATCATCACAGGCACCCTGTCCACTGCACAGAGACTCATACTCTAGACACCAAAGGGTTGCCCCAGGGAGAACCGCTATAGCAGCCTCTCCCTCATCATTTCTTGCCAACACCACCCTGCTGGAGACCTGCCAGGCTGTAGGACAGCCCTCCGATTCCCCATACCAAGCACCGTGACACTAGCGTGCCTAGGCCGCAACCGCCAGCCACTCAGGTACTGCGGGCCCCGGCTGACTCCAGGCCCCGAGAAATGGCTAGGCCCCGGTGGGGGATGTTGCATTTCCATACCTGCTTTGGCCCCCACATGTTTTCCACAATTTCTGGGAAACTCCTTTAAGAAGACAGTAGTGTCTCAACCCCTTTTGTTGACATGAATGGTAAACATCAAATAATGTGATTCTAAGAAGAGTGCGGAACATTCTTCACGATGTCTTGCTCTCCATACAGATGCCCCTTTGTTCCCCAATGCCTAATTCCTCCTCAACCTCTGATTCCTCTTCAGTTAAATGTATGCAGGAATCAGCTTTTGGTCCCCGTGCATTTGGAGACATTAGTATTGGATGCACTTTTTATTTTAATGCACAAATAACATTTGTTTTGTATGTATGTTAGAAAGTTTCAACATGATAAAGTACTATTTTACAGGATTAGACCATATGGCGCAAATAACTTTACTTCCTCCTATCATTTTCGTGGCAAGCGATATATGAGAGGAAAAATCCAAAGTTGTTTTGATTGCATTGCTGGAGTCTGGACATGATTGAGCTATGATATATGGTTCCGGATAATAATTCACTCTCTGTGTGATGTGCCGCCTGATAAGATTGACAGTTAAAAGACTTTACAGACTTGGAGCCAGATGCTGACATATTCAGTGTCACTTATGTGTCCTCGAGCCTGTCACCTTCAGTATATTTTTGAGGAAACTCACAGTACTCCAGACGCTTGTTTTGGCAGTGATTATTCTTTTGTGCCCGGACTTGATGGTTTATGAAAGGGTAAAATCAGAATGATTCTGAGTAAAATTATAGGAGTTATATTATCCAAAAACATCCATACAATAAAAATTTTACTTACTTGGCTATAGACAGGGCCACCTCTACAATGAGGTGGGATAAAGTTCCCATCTCAGGCAATAGATGCCCGGGGCCGTGAGTGGGTGGCAAATTGCCTGAAGTACGTACTTGCCAAAACCTCCAAGGTCATGGGTTGTCTCTTCCTGATGGAGCAGATTGTCATCTGCAAAGTACTAGATACCGCAGATGTCTAGTGTGTGAGTCAGCATGTGTTGCGTCAGGGGGTCAGTGATCTGTTATCTTCAGTTTTTGATCAGGATTTACCATCTTTATTTGTCTGTAAATTCAGTGGGCCAAATATAGCAGGAGATCAGGGTAAAAAGGGTGATGGGGGGGGGGGCGTAATTTTTTTTTGCCTCAGGCAGCAAAAAGGCTAGAATCGGCCATGGCCATAGATATGTGTATAGATATGTTTTTTCTTATTTATGGAAAAGGTTGTTCCAATCATAAACTTGTATGGCAATTATGAATGTATGAGGATGTTGTAATGGGGACATTGAACTCGGGAACAAGACACAGCTTATTGACCCCTTAAACTCCTGCCCCCCAACAGCCCTTCCTGTCTGTCTCTGCATATCCTAGGCAATACAGGGCAACCACAAAAATAGTCCCTTCCTTCACCAAAGCGCAGACATGAAAAAAGACATACAACTCAAAAGAGGAGTTATCAATCTTCTAATTTCTAACAAGGCACAAAATCGCAGAAACAAAATGTAGTCAAGGTACAAAAGTAGTATAAAATTAGCAAGGACAATAGATCTAGCAAAGGGACTTTATCCGGCAATGTTTATAGTACACACAGCATATTTATGTGATTAGGATCTTCTCCAGGTGAAAGGGGCAGAGCTCTGAGAGTCAAAGCAGGTTAACCATTGC
This sequence comes from Engystomops pustulosus, assembly GCA_019512145.1. NCBI lineage: Eukaryota > Metazoa > Chordata > Amphibia > Anura > Leptodactylidae > Engystomops > Engystomops pustulosus. Next base: position 21,218,660 of record CM033650.1, on the reverse strand, counting down.
TGCTCCAGCACAAAGCTTGCAGAGTTCCAGGTGTTACATCTTCATTCAGCAGCCCAACCTTCCTCTGTTAGGGTGCTCTGATGAAGAAAGACACTGTTGTTCCAAAACACTTCAAAGGAACACAGTAAAGATTATTTTATGCTTTTCTATTTCTCAACAGTGTAGCTTGTTAAGGGTTTTTTTGGACTACTAGGGATACTAGCTATCAACCATCCAGGCTATATTTCTTGCCAAACTTCCATACACATATACACTTGGTTGAAGAGAGCATACACTTCATTTTGGGGAGTGAGGTAGACAGTTTTGGTAACTGCATACATCGAAGAAGAAGAAATAGACTGGTCAAGTACTTCTCATACACATTAGAGAGTCGTAGTAAATGTTACATTTTGCAGTCAACTTAAAAAACTCCTTAAGATTTAGCTTTAATGTAAATTTATCAGCTATGATATACGGTTCCGCATAATAATAATTTAGCAAAGTAGCGATCCTAAATCTTATGGGTCTTCCCTCTTCAAATTCTTCCAGGCACATGAAGCAGGTTTACCAGAAGTCAAGTATACCCCAATTTTCTATTCCCACAATGCATTGCTTCTTTTAAGTACATACTGCTTAATTTATGTGAATTTGAAGAAAGTTTTAGAATCCTTCATCCAGCAAAATGATGATGGATTAAAAAAAAAAATGCTAAACACAAGTTCTTACAACATTTGCGGGTGTTCCTTGGAGAGATGTGATCTAATCATAGGATTGATGGCTTTCAAAACTCCCATAACCTAGTTTTTCTTATACATTTTTCATAAGTTATCACTTAGGTGAAACACCTCAATCAGAAGCAAAGTAGAAAAAAGAAAGATAATGAGTTTGGCAAACGGAAGCGCGTGTGTGGGGAAGAAGGGAATTGGTAGCATTTACATTAGCACTTTATATCCATCTCAGAGACATGATATCACTGAGAATCTGGAGGCAACCTGCTGGAAAATGAGGCCGAAATAATAGGAAGTCAATTAAAACAATGGAGATAAAAAAGGATTATATGAAGTACAGGCAGTCCCCGGGTTACATACAAGATAGGGTCTGTAGGTTTGTTCTTAAGTTGAATTTGTATGTAAGTTGGAACTGTATATTTTATGATTGTAATTCCAGCCAGAACTTTTTTGGTCTCTGTGACAATTGGATTTTAAAAATGTTGGGTTGTCATAAGAATCAGGATTAACAATAAAGCTTCATTACAGACACCAGTGATAACTGTTACAGCTGTTTATTATAGCCTAGGACTAAAGTACAATAAATTACCAATATCCAGAGGTCCGTTTGTAACTAGGGGTCGTATGTAAGACGAGTGTTCTTAAGTAGGGGACCGCCTGTATATGTTATTCTTTTCCTGGTCAAATGTTATCGTTATCAGCATATGTTCTGTGTTTTTTTTCTCTAATATTAGTCGCTAAAGGTAACCCTTTCGTGACCACGGGTCATTGGTACCTGAATGTCCAGGTCAATTTTTGTAGTTCCGTTCCACTCCTCCTGACGATATCTTTGGAACAGCTTTACATAGCAATTTCTGTAAATAAGTACGTCATCAATACTTGAGCCTTCCCCAGGCTTAGAGGGTGCAAGTAATTCTGCAAATTTCTGTCTCCCTATATCTTCCTGACATCTGACAGGCTGGAGGATGGTAGACTTCAAAAGGGAGTCAGGAATAAAGTGCTGTTACATATTTTACTGCAAATTTAACAAGGGATATCTCCGGTTCTGTGGCACCTACTAACACAATCCTGATGTGATATTAAAGGGGAAATTCCCCTGTGAAACTGAGTTTCTAGGCGCCATCATTCAGAAGATATAGTCGTTTTAAGTAAGCCACTCTCATGACATCTATACATGTGCTATTGGCACAGGGTGTGTGCAATTAGTACGTTTATAGTCGCAGCTGTAAAGGGGTTAAAAGTGTTTTAAAGGGTTTGTCTGGGGAAAAAAAATTATATATATATATATTTATATTTTATCTAAACAGTAGGCCAATCAGATAATAAAACTTTACATACCATTGCTACATTACATATGTTCCCAGCATCCATTACACTTCACCTCCTTTGTGTCTCCTAATAATATAGGAAATACTATTTTTAGTCTTGTCCTATCTGTGTATCGAGCTCAGTTTTACCTGTCTCTGTTTATCCTGCCTTGTACCTGTATCTGTACCTGACCTGTGTATATCTGCTTGATCTGTACCTGACCTGTATATAACCTGTTTGATCTTGACCTGACCTGTGTATAGCCCGCCTGTATCTGTATCTGACCTGTGATTATCTGCTTGAAGACCTGTATATATCTGTCCCTGTCTCAGTCCTGTGTTTGTATTCTATGCACCAGTGTGAACACTGGTCTATTCCTGCATTCCGGTTACCTGTTCAGTTTTGTGTTGGTTTCTGTGCTCCAGTGTGAACACTGGTCTATACCTGTATTTCCGTTACCTGTCCGCTCCACCATCCAGCAGATGCCAGACGAAGTAAGTGTCCCCTGTCCTGTTGTAGGGTCACTCAGGGACCATCAGTTAGGTTCCTGATGGTGGGTTCGCCCTCATCAGGGCGGTTTATCTGCTTTAGGCAGGGCCTTAGACGCAGGGATGTCGCAGGGTGAGTTCGCCATCACTTACATAGTCTGACAGCTAGCGCCAAGTCTGGTTGTGGTTGCGTGTTTGCTGGACGGGTGCTGACAGTATCTTTGCTAATAACTGAACAAAATCCAATACTTAGGCTACATTCACACGGCCGTATGGGGGACGCATATGCTCACTGCTAGACACTGATATATTTTATGTGTCAACCCCTGCGTTTCACAAAATGATATTACCACCTAAAAACTTATGTCCACACTACAGCCAATAACAGAGTAAAACCATTAACCTGTAATGTATGGGGAAAACTTCATCCAGATATTCTAGGTGGTACTTGCTAGTACCAAAAGCCATCAGTTCTTTATGGCAATAGTGTTAGGCTGCATTCACTCAAGTGTTGGAGCTTCTGTTCACATTGCTTTGCCATATCCTATCTATGACAGACCCCATTGTCTTATAGTAGGGTCCATAAATCTCGGAATCTCCACTCATCCTAAGAATTAAGCACTGGATTAAGCTTAAAGGAAACCTACCACTTTAAAATGACCCTTCTGACCCACAAATACCTTAAGCTAGCTCAGGATGAGCTGATGCCGGACCATATTTTCAATTAAACCAGAACACCGTGTATTTGTACAAAAACGATTTTCTGTGTGGTAGTAAATCTCCCTTCGGCGCTTGTAAGCGTCATACAGCGCGCACGCGGACCCTGCTCCGCGATCACGCTTGTGTCAGCGCCGCTCCCGTCGCTAATTTGCTGTGCCCGAGAGCGATGACGTCACCGAGCTCTCGGGAGCACACTAGCAATGTGCACCACCTCCTCCCGTGCGCGCGCGGGCCGGATCCCATTGCGCAGGGGCGCGAAGTCCCGAAGCTCGTAGTATCGCGGGAGGCTCGGAGAAAGACCGTGGGGGTGAACGAACCAATGATCCACTGTCACCAATGAAATTAAAGTTTAATGCACTTCAAGCCCCCTGACACCAATGTTTTAATGGCCTGTGTAAATATATATTATATATTTACACAGGCACCATATAAAACATTCTTCTCTCTTAAAACTGTCTTCTCTCCGAAGCCTCGCGCGATACTACGAGGGCTTCGGGACTTCCGCATGCGCAATGGGATCCGGCCGCGACGCGCCGGGAGGAGGTGTGCAATGGTGCTAGTGTGCCCGAGAGCTCGGTGACGTCATCGGCTCTCGGGCACAGCAAATTAGCGACGGGAGCGGCGCTGACCTAGCGTGCTCGTCGGGAGCCGGGGTCGGTGCGCGCTGTATGACGCTTACAGAAGCGCCGAGGGAGATTTACTACCACAAGAAAATCGTTTTTTGTACAAATATAAGCGGTTTCTGGTTTAATTGAAAATATGGTCCGGCATCAGCTCATCCTGAGCTAGCTTAAGGTATTTGTGGGTCAGAAGGGTCATTTTAAAGTGGTAGGTTTCCTTTAATGGAAATTAGCAACACAGACATGTACAGACCTTAACTGAAAATGAATATGTCTCATATGGAAACCCCTTCTGTGCACATCCTCCATTGTGGTATCTCTACAAACACATCTCTAGCATCACAACTTGACAAGGTATCTCAGGCTTACAGATATAGATGCGCTGTTTTTGAGACCCAGCAAGAAACCATTAACCACAGGATGTGAAAGAAGATAGCGATATTCTGAGCAGTTCTTATCGGTATTCAGGAACTCAAGACCACAAAGCGAAATTCAAGGCGAGGACCCAGCAGAAGCTTCACGTCTGGTTTACAAAAATGTGACACATGAAAAATAACAAAACTGACACATCTCATCGTAACCCACCGGCTGCTCATTGTGAACCCTGAGGTTTATACTTCTCTATGCAGGCAGTACCGGACAGCGGAAATGTTGTTTTTATATATATTTTCTATGTAAATGTAACAGAGAAAATTGAAGAAATTAATTTTACCTCTTAAAGATTATATTTGATGATGATATTCACTGGGTTGATGTTACAGATCACAACATGTGCTCAATGTTAGCTAATCGATCCCTGCCCGACACAATTATAGAACCTTTACACAATTTATTTGAAACACCATATAACACAGACATTTTTAAAAACATATAACATATGTCATATACAGTATTTTGTCTAAAGGGACCTTCTCCCTGATAAAAATAGCTCTTTGTTGACAAGTTCCCTTTAAGAAAAACAAAGTCTTCCATATTCTCCATTTACATTTCCCTAAAGACAAACAGAATATCTTGCTTCAGATTCTATTATTTTGTTGAGTTCAAAAGAGTTGCCCCATCATCACAATCCATTTGTTTCGGCAGCTTCCCCTGATGGATAGTTGACCAACAAAATTCGTTGTAAACCCCCAACCAAATTCTATTGCCTCAACATTTGCCAAATATCATCTAAATATCTTAAGCACAGCCTATGGACTTTATTCTAATGTGTATAGACCTTTATGTGTCTTGCTACCTATAAACTGACCCTAAATCTTTGCAAAAATTGAGCCTTTAAGAGTATAATGTCAATCTTTGCATTGGATCTCTACGCTCAATAATTGACCAGAGTCCAGAGCAGATACCATGTAGACCACAAGACTGTTTTTTACTCTGAGCTAAATTAAAACATCCCTGCCCCTCTGACTAAGCCCCACCCTTTTAGAGAGGCCCCGCCCCTTTATTGCACTAAAACATAGGGGCAGATTTACTTACCCGGTTCTGTTGTGATCCCCCGGTGCTTTGTCCGACGAGGATTCGGGTCTGCCCCGATTCACTAATTTCCTGCATGTGTCGCTTCCGCGCCGAGTTCACCTTCTTCTTCCCGATGCATGTAAGTGCGTGTCTTGCGACACAATTCTAAATGTTAAAACCTCTGCGTTGTCTGAATCCGTCGGGTTGTCTGGTGGCCCACCCCCCGATTTCTGTCGTGTGCATTTTGGTGCCGATGCACTAAAATCCGATCGTGTGCGCCAAAATCCCGGGGCAATTCGGTGCAAAACGGAAATCGTCGGGAAAACGTGAATCAAAACGTGTTGATCTCCGTTCGATTTCCACATGTTTTAACCAAATAAAGGTGGGTACATCCTGCTTCATGATTTTCTTCCTTTATTTCTGGATTTTCTCTTCAGTTACCCTCGTTTTGCTTGTCGATTTGTATTCAGAACCACATTTAATACATAAAGTATCCTGGCAGAAAACTTGATTTCTTTTCATTCGCTCCCAGAACAGACAAGGACATTTTAAAGCCCAGAACAACTCTGGTGACAGACGGAGTCGCTTCCCTAATTTTCAAGCTCGATTTCTCATCCAAAAATAATTATTATACTATATACATATATAAGACCATATGATAAAAGGCCAATGAAAATACCAACATTTATTAAATTCCATGATTTTTAATATATCATCTTTAGTCAGTTCATTATTCATCTGTTATGGGAAAAGGGTAGAAATGTTCTCCCTGTTTACATCCTGCAAAGAACAACTAAGGCTCTATTCACACGTCCGTATATATGGCGGCCATGAGCTAGCCGCAAACACGTCAAGGTACAATGGGGCTCAGCTCTCTATGGAGAGGGGAGCGGTGAACAGTGCTCCCCCTCTCATTCTCTACCCAGCTTGTAGCTCACGACCCACGTCTGCTCACATGGAGGTGTGAATGGAGCCTAAGGCCTCATACACAAGAGGTTTTTTTTTTCTCACCCCATGAATCTCCTCTCCCATTTCCCCCGGTTTACTGCCCACATGAAGCACTCGTGTGTGGCCTATGTGTATTTAACAGAACATCTATCAATTATCATCAATATGGAGATAGTCAAGAGGTTATAAATACTACAGGACATACTTTGTGCAAATATATATTTTTTTAAAAAACCAACCACTGAATCAATGGGGGAGATTTATCAGAAGTATCTGAGGGAAGATCTGTTTTAGATGCCCATGGCAACCAATCAGCTTTCATTTTCCCACTGCAGCTTATAAAATTATAGCTGAGCTCTGATTGGTTTCCATGGGAAACTAGAACAGTTTTACCTCCGACACTTCTGATAAATCTCCCCCACTGTCACAATAAGCAACAGGGCTCTGTATTGTTTGACAAGGACACCAGAGACAGCAAATATACAATATATAATGCATTGTTCTTTCATATGATTGAAAAAATAAATAGGAAAATGCTTCAAATTGCAAAGTTCATGGTAGTTCATAAACTAAGTTATGTGCCCTACCTTGTACATTCTATGTACAAGATACAATAACTCAATATATGACAATATACTTTTCAATTTATCCTGAATTTTCAAAAATGTTTAGCCCCAATGTCCATGGCAATACAAGTATATGAATAATTCTTTGCTCTGCTTCCTCTACACACTACATTGTCAGTAGAGAGGATTATATCAACTTGCAAGATTAAAGGTTAGACCCTAAATTTCAAAAATATTTAGTTTTCTTTAATGCCAAGGCCATGTAAAGATAGGGCAGGTAGGATTGAGGGCAGAGGGACTATCTAAAATTATAATAGGAATATGGCTCATTACAAAGTTGGATAACAGAAAATATTATTTTTTCTTCACTTATTCTTTACCCAATATTTGAATGCATAAAATAGGAAATGCTGTATATATCAGTCCAAAAGGCAAAATATTTGTGTTATATCACCGTATTTCGAAGGAACCGTAATCCGAAGGAACGAGCCTTTCCACATGGATCTACCAGGGTGTTGTTTAGCAAACTGAGAAATAAATATAATAATAATAAAATATGGAAATATGTTGTCTTTTGGACTGATATGTATGCAATATTATGTATTCAAAGATTTTATAAAAAACAAAAACAAATGAAGAGTAAAGAATTTTTCAATTATTGAAAGTTTGTACCATGATATATTCCTATGTATATGGTGCATTTTCAAGTAGTGAGGCTCTTGGGGGTGCAGTAGCATATGTTGTGTCATCATCCACAAAGTGAAGCTTTAAAGGAAATCTACCATTTTATTTCATGCATTGTGAACCAAACATACCTAAAAGGGAACCTGTCACCAGGGATCTCATTTTCACTAAAGACAGATTGCATCACGCCTGCATTGGAAATCTTCCTTTCTGCTTTCTCTAAGTATGTGCATTGCAAAATAATTGTGTGATACTTACATTGCACCCTGACAGAATCCTCTGTTTAGTCCCAGGGGCTGGGCTTTGGTTTGGATACATTTCAAAAGCAACAAGTGACTTGTCCGTGCTGTAGACTGCTCAGCTCCCAGCCCCCACCTTCGTGCTCCAGTACAGCTCCTCCCTCCGCCCACTGATGTCAGCTCAGGAGCACAAAGGTGGGAGCTGAGAGCTGAGGAACGTGCAGCACAAACAAGTCAAGTGTTGATTTTTGAAATGCTTCCAAACCAAAGCCCAACCCCTGGGACTACACAGAGGATTTTGTCAGGGTGCAAGGTAAGTTACAACATACAATAATATTGCAATGCAAATGGTTATAGAAAGCAGAAAGGCAGATTTGCAATGCAGCTGTAATGGGCTTTTGCAACCTGTCTTTAGTGAAAATAAGGGTCCCTGGTGACCCAGCTACCCGAGGTGTGAATAAATTATATAACGGTAGAGCTAGGTGGTGCTCTGTAGAGTGCCTCAAGCTAATTTGCACATGTTATTTTATTTTTCACCAAATGCTTTGATGCAAAGTTATAGGAAATAAAGCTTGCCACACATAAGGACAGGACAGGGACCTTGTATGTTCACTTCAGCCAAGTCCTCATATGTTTCTAACGGAGACAGGATGTAATTTAATCATCATATGCCTTATCACTAAAGAAAGAAACAATTGGGCATGAGAATATGTATTATGCCTGTGTTACTGTATTTTGTAAAGTATCATAATAAATAAAGTTGGAAAAGACATGGGTCCATGAAGTCCAACCTATTAGATTGACCAAACTCCTCCCACCCCCCATAACATGTGCTGTTTTTGTTCCCTTCAAAGGAATCTTTGTACATGTACAATACATCAGCTATAACAACGTTCTGCAGCAGAAAGTTCTAGAGTCTTACTGCTCTTATAGTAAAGAATCACTGTCTATGGTGATGGTAGAACCGCCTCTCCTCTAGGTGTAGAGGATGCCCCATGTCTATGGCAATGCTAGAGCCTCCTCTCCTCTAGGTGTAGAGGATGCCCCCTGTCTATGGTGATGATAGAATCACCTCTCCTCTAGGTGTAGAGGATGCCCCCTGTCTATGGTGATGATAGAATCACCTCTCCTCTAGGTGTAGAGGATTCCCCTGTCTATGGTGATAGTAGAACCTCCTCTCCCTAGGTGTAGAGGATGCCCCCCTGTCTATGGTGATGGTAGAATACCTCTCCTCTAGGTGTAGAATGCCCCTGTCTATGGTGATGTAGAATCACCTCTCCTCTAGGTGTAGAGGATGGCCCCTGTCTATGTGAGGTAGAACCTCCTCTCCTCTAGGGTAGTGAGGATGCCCCCTGTCTATGGTATGATAGAACTCTCTCCTCTAGGTGTAGAGGATGCCCCTGTCAGGTGATGGTAGTAACCCCTCTCCTCTAGGTGTTATAGGATGCCCCTGTCTATGGTGATGTGTAGAACTACCTCTCCTCTAGGTGTAGAGGAGCCCCCTGTCTATGTGATGTAGTAGAACACCTCTCCTCTAGGTGTAGGGATGCCCCTGTCTATGGTGATGTAGACCCCTCTCCTCTAGGTGTAGGGATGCCCCTGTCTATGGTGATGTAGAACTCCTCTCCTCTAGGTGTAGAGGATGCCCCTGTCTCATGGTGATGGTAAACCTCCTTCCTCTAGGTGTAGAGGATGCCCCCTGTCTATGGTGGTATGTAGACCTCCTCTCTCTAGTGTAGAGGAGTCCCCTGTCTATGGTGATGGTAGAACCCCTCTCCTCAGGTGTATAGGATGCCCCCTGTCTATGTGATGGTATGAATACCTCTCCTCTAGGTGTAGAGGATGCCCATGTCTATGGATGCTAGAGCATCCCTTCCTCTAGGTGTAGAGGATGCCCCCTGTCTATGGTGATGGTAGAACCTCCTCTCCTCTAGGTGTAGAGGATTGCCTCCTGTCTATGGTGGGTAGAACCCTCTCCTCTAGGTGTAGAGGATTGCCCCCTGTCTATGGTGATGGTGTAGAACTCCTCTCCTTAGGTGTAGAGGATGCCCCGTCTATGGTGATTAGAATCACCTCTCCTCTAGGTGTAGAGGATGCCCCGTCTATGGTGATGGTAGAACCTCCTCTCCTCTAGGTGTAGAGGATGCCCCCTGTCTATGGTGATATAGAATCACCTCTCCTCTAGGTGTAGAGGAGGCCCCCTGTCTATGTTGTGATGGTAGAACCTCCTTCCTCTAGGTGTAGAGGATGCCCCCTGTCTATGGTGATTATAGAATCACCTCCCTCTAGGTGTAGAGGATGCCCCCTGTCTATGGTGATGTAGTGTAGTAGAACCTCCTCTCCTCTAGGGTAGAGGATGCCCCTGTCTATGGTGATGGTAGATCATCCTCTCCTCTAGGTGTAGAGGATGCCCGTCTATGGATGGTAGAAACTCTCTCCTCTAGGTAGAGGATGCCCCATGTCTATGGGATGTAGAGCCTCCTCTCCCTAGTGTAGGAGATGCCCCCTGTCTATGGTGATGTAGAACTACCTCTCCTCTAGGTGTAGAGGATGCCCCCTGTCTATGGTGATGGTAGAACAACCTCCCTCTAGGTGTAGAGGATGCCCCTGTCTATGGTGATTATAGATCACTCTCCTCTAGGTGTAGAGGATCCCTGTCTATGGTGGTTAGAACCTTCTATCCTCTAGGTGTAGAGGATGCCCTGTCTCATGGTGATATAGAATACCTCTCCTCTAGGTGAGAGGATGCCCCCCCCTGTCTATGGTGTGGTAGAACCTCCTTCCTCTAGTGGTTAGAGGATCCCCTGTCTATGGTATGATAGAACACCCTCTCCTCTAGGTGTAGAGGATGTACCTGTCTATGGTGATGATAGAACTCCTCTAGGTGAGAGGATGCCCCTGTCTATGGTGATGGTAGAACCCCTCTCTCTAGGTAGAGATGCCCCTGTCTTGGTGATGATAGAATCCTCTCTCAGGTGTGAGGATGCCCCCTGTTATGGTGATGTAGAACACCTTCTCCTCTAGGTGTAGAGGATGCCCCTGTCTATGGTGATGTAGAATCACCTCTCTCTAGGTGTAGAGGATCCCCCTGTCTATGGTGATGGTAGAACCTCCTTCCTCAGGTGTAGAGGATGTCCCTTCTATGGTGGATGGTAAAACTCTCTCCTCTAGGTGTAGGGATGATGCCCCCTGTCTATGGTGATGGATAGAAACCACCCTCCTCTAGTGTAGAGGATGCCCCCTGTCTGGTGATGGTAGAACCTCCTCTCCTCTAGGTGTAGAGGATGCCCCGTCTATGATGGTAGAAACCTCCTCCTCTAGGTGTAGAGGATGCCCCCTGTCTATGGTGATGGTAGAACCTCCTCTCCTCTAGGTGTAGAGGATGCCCCTGTCAGGTGTGAGTAGATCCTCCTCTCCTCAGGTGTAGAGGATGCCCCTGTCTATGGTGATAGTAGACTCCTCTCTCTAGGTAGAGGATGCCCCTGTTATGGGATTATAGAATCACCTCTCCTACTAGGTGTAGAGGATGCCCCCTGTCTATGGTGATGTAAGTACCTCTCCTCTAGGTGTAGGGATGTCCCCTGTCTATGTGATGATAGAATCACCTCTCCCTCTAGGTGTAGAGGATTCCCCTGTCTATGGTGATGATAGAATCACCTCTCCTCTAGGTGTAGAGGATGCCCCCTGTCTATGAGTGATAGAATCACCTTCCTCTAGGTGTAGAGGTTCCCCCTGTCTATGTGATGATGGTAGAACCTCTCCTCTAGGTGTAGAGGATGTCCCCTGTCTATGGTGATGGTAAAACCTCCTCTCCTCTAGGTGTAGAGGATGCCCCCTGTCTATGTGTGGTAGTAGAACCACCTCTCCTCTAGGTGTAGAGGATGCCCCTGTCTATGGTGATGGTAGAACCTCCTCTCCTCTAGGTGTAGGGATGCCCCTGTCTATGAGGTTAGAAACCTCCTCCCCTTAGGTGTAGAGGATGCCCCTGTCTATGGTGATGGTGAACCTCCTCTCCTATGGTGTAGAGGATGCCTCCTGTCTATGGTGATGTAGTACACCTCTCCTCTAGGTGTAGAGGATCCCCCTGTCTATGGTGATGGTGAAGTAGAACCTCCTCCCTCTAGGTGTAGAGGATGCCCCTGTCTATGGTGATTATAGATCACCTCTCCTCTAGGTGTAGAGGATGCCCCCTGTCTATGGTGAGGTTAAAACCTCTCTCCTCTAGGTGTAGAGGATGCCCCTGTCATGGTGATTAGAATCACCTCTCCTCTAGGTGTAGAGGATGCCCCTGTCTATGGGTGATGGTAGAACCTCTCTCCTCTAGGTGTAGAGGATGCCCCCTGTCTATGGTGATGATAGAATCACCTTCCTCTAGTGTATAAGGATGCCCCCATGTTATGGTGATGATAGATCAACCTCCTCTAGGTGTAGAGGATGCCCCCTGTCTATGGTGATGATAGAATCACCTCTCCTCTAGGTGGAGAGGATGCCCCCTGTCTATGGTGATGGTAGAAACCTCCTCTCCTCTAGGTGTAGAGGATGCCCCCGTCTATGGTGATGGTAGAACACCTCCCCTCTAGGTGTAGAGGATGCCCCCTGTCTATGGTGATGGTAGAACCTCCTCTCTAGGTGTAGAGGATGGATGCCCCCTGTCTATGGTGATGGTAGAACTCCTCTCCTCTAGGTGTAGAGGATGCCCCTGTCTATGGTGATATAGAATCACCTCTCCTCTATGTGAGAGGATTGCCCCCTGTTATGGTGATGGTTAGAACCTCCTCTCCTCTAGGTGTAGAGGATGTCCCCTGTCTATGGTGATGATAGAATCACCTCTCCTCTAGGTGTAGAGGATGCCCCCTGTCTATGGTGATGGTAGAACCTCCTCTCCTCTAGGTGTAGAGGATGCCCCCTGTCTATGGTGATGATAGAATCACCTCTCCTCTAGGTGTAGAGGATGCCCCCTGTCTATGGGTGAGTAGAACACCTCTCCTCTAGTGTAGAGGATGCCCCTGTCTTGGTGATGTAGAACACCTCTCCTCTAGGGTAGAGGATGCCCCTGTCTATGGTGATGGTAGAATCACCTCTCCTCTAGGTGTAGAGGTGCCCCCTGTCTATGGTGATGGTAGAACCCTCTCTCCTCTAGGTGTAGAGGATGCCCTGTCTATGGTGAGGATAAACCTCCTCTCCTCTAGTGGTAGAGGATGCCCCCTGTCTATGGTGATGTAGAACGACTCCCCTCTAGGTGTAGAGGATGCCCCCTGTCTGGTGATGGTAGAACCTCCTCTCCTCTAGGTGTAGAGGATGCCACCTGTCTATGATGGTAGAACCTCCTCTCCTCTAGGTGTAGAGGAGCCACCCTGTCTATGGTGATGGTAGAACCTCCTCTCCTCTAGGTGAGAGGATTCCCCCTGTCTATGGTGATAGTAGAACCACCTCTCCTAGGTGTAGAGGATGCCCTGTCTATGGTGATGGTAGTACCACCTCTCCTCTAGGTGTAGAGATACCCCTGTTATGGTGATGGTAGAACCTCCTCTCCTCTAGGGTGTAGAGGATGCCGTCTATGGTGATTATAGAATCACCTCTCCTCTAGGTGTAGGGATGCCCCCTGTCTTAGGGTTGGAGAACCTCCTCTCCTCGGGTGTAGAGATTCCCCTGTCTATGGTGATTAGAATCACCTCTCCTCTAGGTGTAGAGGATGCCCCTGTCTTGGTGATGGTAGAACCTCTCTCCTCTAGGTGTAGAGGATGTCCCTGTTATGGTGATGAGATCAACCTCTCCTCTAGGTGTAGAGGATGCCCCTGTTATGGTGATGGTAGAACCCCTCTCCTCTAGGTGTAGAGGAGCCCGTCTATGGTGAGATAGAATCCCTCTCCTTAGGTTGTAGAGGATTGCCCCTGTCTATGGTGATGTAGAATCACCTCTCCTCTAGGTGTAGAGGATGTCCCCTGTCTATGGTGATGGTTAGAACCACCTCCCCTCTGGTGTAGAGGATCCCCCTGTCTATGGTGATGGTAGAACCTCCTCTCCTCTAGGTGTAGGGATGCCACTGTCATATGATGGTAGAACCTCCTCTCCTCTAGGTGTAGAGGATGCCCCGTCTATGGTGATGGTAGAACCTCTTCTCTAGGTGTAGAGGATGCCCCTGTCTATGTGATGGTAGAACCCCTCTCCTCTAGGTGAGAGGGTGCCCGCCTGTCTATGGTGATGGTTAGAATCTCCTCTCCTCTAGGTGTGAGGATGCCCACTGTCTATGGTGATGGTAGAACCACCTCTCCTGTAGGTGTAGAGATGCCCCCTGTCTATGGTGATGGTAGAAAACCCTCTCTCTAGGTGTAGAGGATGCCCGCTCTGTCGTAGGTGATGGTAGAACCCTCTCCTCTAGTTCTTAGAGGATCCCGCTGTCTATGTGATGGTAGATAAACCGCCTCTCCTCTAGGTGTAGAGGATGACCCCTGCTAGGGTTGATGGTAGAACCGCCTCTCCTCTAGGTGTAGAGGATGCCCCCTGTCTATGGTGATGGTAGAACCTCCTCTCCTCTAGTTGTAGAGGATGCCCCGTGTCTATGGTGATGGTAGAACCTCCTCTCCTCTAGGTGTAGAGGATGCCCCCTGTCTATAGTGATGGAAGAACCACCTCTCCTCTAAGCGCAGAGTATGCCCCTTGACTTTACCACAAGTTTTGATATAAAAGATATATGAAAAGATCTCTGTACTGTCCTTTGTGGATGGTGGGACATCCCCGTACACATTAGATATTGGGCCATACAGTCAGATCAAGTGAAGAGGCAGATGATCCCCACGAGAAGAGTGGGGCCACCAGAATTGAGGGCCCTGTTTTTTTTTCCTTTCATAAACATATGATATGTATATTTAATGTGGAGAAAATGTTTGCTTATTGTGGGCTGTGAGTTTTCTGCTGATCTAGTTTTTCTTTAAGATTTCACATTCCAAGTTTCACAACATTAGACTTTTTCCATGCTCCATATTGACTATAACTCCAAAATGAATGCACGCAGATGGGAGCAGTAAAGCTGTTGGATGCTGCAAATTTATTGTTTTCTAAAGGTTTTTCCTCCTGTTCTGTGTAAATAGCAAAAAGCCTGCAGAGAGCGGCAGAAGCTGAGTCTAAGGGATGTAGTGGTGCTTACGAAATACTTTATGGTTTAGGAAGAAAATCCAGCTTCTGAAAGAGCCTTGTTCTGTGGACACAATTGCTCCTTTGCTGATGGCTCTGGTATTAAAATTGCACCCTGGGCTTTCAAGTACGTCTATTAAAGGTGACATTTACTGTATTAGAAATATCTGGAAATTCTGGAAATAACAAATGGCTGCTGCTTTGCCATTTCTGATTAGTTGGTTCGGGCTGCAGAAAATTTCTGCTCCTCAAGGAGACATTACTGAAATATCAGAAACTTAAAGGGACATTACACCTTATGTAACATATTCATTTTAAAATAAAAAGGTCTGTAACTTTGGAATACTTTTATTATTTCTTAGAGTTTTAAAGGGGCTGGCAACTCATTTACATAACTTGCCCATGTGCCTTAACAGCCATGATAATAATAATCCCAGTCCTGATCAGAGGTCCCATTAACGCCTCACCTTGTGTCATAGACGCATGATGAGGCACCGTTACCCCCAAAAATAATTGCCATGCGTAAAGTTACGCTTGCCAATTATTCCCTGTAGCGCGCAGGCTGAGTGGTCCGGCACGCTGCAAAATAGGGAAATGTCAGCAGCGTGATCACAGTGTGTGCCGTGTGTGTGTATGTATTACCGAAATGTTAGTGTGACCTCTGGTCCTGATACTCACTTTTTTGAGTCTGCAAACTTCCCATTTGTGGATCTTTGTTTAAATGTCTGAGCACTGATGAATAGGAGGAGCTGTAACTGCAGATTATGACATATCTGCTTCCTCCACTCCCCTCTTCTTGTGTCTGTCAGTGAGACGGACTGTGAGAGTAAGAGGCACAGCAGGTGACGTCATTAGGAAGGCCTGCAGGAATGAGAAACAGGCGGCTGTGTATATAATAATAATAATTCTTTATTTATAAAGCACCTACAGATTACGCAGCGCTGCACAAAGCATGACAAATTATTCCCTGTCCCCATGGGGCTCACAATCTAAACAACCTAACAGTATGTTTTGGGAGTGTGGGAGGAAACCGGAGGACCCGGAGGAAACCCGCGCAAACACGTGGAGAGAACATACAAACTCTTTGCAGATGTGTATATATGCAGAGGGCAGCATGGTGAGAACAGGGAGAAGCTCTCAAAGGAGGCAAAGACAGGTATATATACATGCAGAGACATGTCTAATGGGACAGATCTATTAAAAAGTGGTCAACCCCTTTAAGATCTTTAAGGGTCTTTCTAGAAAATAACATTGATGACAATTTCATTGGACATCATTATCAGATTACTGGGGAGCGATGCTCTGAATACAGGAACAAAGCTGTGAAACCAGACCATTGTGGCCTCCTTGTATATCTGACACAATAACTAAACCTAATGCACCGGTCTCAGGTGACCCTTCCCCATACCCACTAAGCGCCCCCCCCCCCCCCCCCCAACCTGGCGTGAGGGGGAACTTTGCAAATCCTGGGCATGCACCAGGAATTGTGACTTTATAAAACCCCAGCAGTGTTTGTGGCACAAATGTCAGACTTGGGTTCCTGGGCTCACCAGATAAAAATATTCTGGGGACCCCCTTTCATTAACCCTTTGAGAATATACCCTAGTACCCTCAAATTTGGGGTGTCTTGTAGGTAATTCCTGAGCTCCAGGGGTTAAAGCTTAGGTCCACTGTACGATCCTCTGGTACTGGTGGACCAGTCTGATCCTGGACAGCACAATGTTTAGCAGTAGGAAATGTATATTTTTGGGGGTGAGTATGCTGTACTGTTTTGACTCTGAGATTATCGTTCCACTTGAAATGATAAAACTGTAAGGTATGTAAGTAAATGTGGTACATCTATAAACCAAGAAATCCAAACTGATATATGCTCTGCAAAAGGGTTCATTGTACACATAAGAAGAGTGGTCAGTCACCCGGAGAACTACACAGTAAGTTCCAGGGTCTTTCATGCCATGTAGTGTGCAATACCATATTCACCCAGTAGAGACACCACTGTCCAGCAAATATAGATTATTGTCAGAGTCTATGACTATAGGAACCTAGTAATTCAGATACTACAGTAGGTTCTTATGTGGATTGTATCCAGGGGAGGCTGGGTACCATAGTAGACCTCTGCCCCCTCACCCTTAAAATTACACACACATGTTTGTACATACATGTACATACTTAGTAGCTGTAGGTAGTACATATATTTATATACTTACTACCTGTAGCTCCCGGCATTCCCCAGGATAGTAAATAACTGCTCTTAGCTACAAAATAAAATGGTCACAAAGATCTATGTATCTATCTCTATATCTATTTCTCTCTGTCTGTGTCTCTCTCTCTATTTCAGCCTTTTGTATCGCTCACTGTATGGCTCTCCCTCTGTCTATCCTTGTCTGTCTCTCTGTCTGTCTCTTTTTGTCTGTCTCCCTGTTTGTCTCTCTTTAGGTCTCTTTCTTTTTGTCTGTCTGTCTGTCCATCTCTGTCTGTCCCTCTCTCTTTCTGTCTTTCTTTCTGTCTCTCTTTCTGTCTTTCTCTCTCTCCCTATCTCTATCCATATTACTTCACACATAAATCTTATACTCATTACCTACAGTAACCAATCAAAGCTCAGAGCTCATATTAATGACCTGCAGCATAATAGTAACCATGATTGGTTGCTAACTGCCACAGCAGCCGGTTGGCAATGGCGCTTGTATATGGTGGTTAATAAGTGTATTTTGACTCAAAACCTAGTCTATGAAGTTCCCTAAATCACAGGCAGCAGCTTTCCATTTCTTTCCACTTCTTTCCATTTTGTAAGTTTTCCTTAAGTATGGTTTCGTCTGGAGTTTTTTGCACCAAAAAATGTTGCATATTTTAGACAATTTGAAATGAAATGTCATTTGTGACATTTAGCACATCTGGAATATAAGATAAATCTGTCTTACTGATGATAAACAAATGTCCCCAAACAGGTGCAAAAATTGCAATGCGCCAAAAAATGTCTCAAAAAAGACCCTAGGATTTACAAAAAGCATTGCTTTTTTCCAATTTTAGATATGCATTACCTTTACATTCACAAGGAAAGCTGAGTAAAGAAGACACAAAGCATGATGTGTTATTTATTCATACGGGTGTAGTTTGGTGTAAAAAAGGAGAAGATTAATCTTAGAAGATCAATGTACAATATGCACAAAAAAACAGACAACAATAAATCTACAATGATCTGGAATGCTGAAAAAATATTCCTGCATTGTTCTCTGTGTTTCATGGTCATTTTCTTTTTTTTTGATGAAGGTGAATCTTTATCCCATTCTGAAGTTCACAGTGTTGTAGGGTGAAGCTTCTCAGACTGTGAGGCATCCTCAGGTTCTTAGTTAAGCCAACTAACGAAGTAGTTTTGAGGATCTCAAGATTACATTTTTTTAAAATATAAAAGCATTCTAAAAAAAGTGGCATGGACTATGATCAATGGTGTGGGTCAATTATCACAATGGAGTGGCTGGTAATTCCATTGTAATCTTTTTTTCTCTAATTTGACCTTATGAAAAACATCCCTCCCAAATCCCTTGCCAACCACCATGATTCAACAAAGGTTCTGTAAGAGTTTTAAAGATTCTAAATGACACTTGATTTCATGATAGTTGGCATCCAGGCAAAAGTGATCCATCCTTGTTTCGTCAAAAAGGAAAATCCTGTTTCCAAAGGTACTTTTCAATGGAATGGTACCAGATTGGCTTGGAAAAAAAGTAACAAAAAGTACCTGGCACCCAAAATCTTTTTTAGTTTCTACAATGGGTGATCTAAAGTGGTACTATAGTGTCACTCGTCCAAACTGCCAAGATGATTGGCCAGTGCTGGCTCCGTCTTCGGAAGGAGCAGTAGGCGGTATCTGCAATGGAAAATCAACCATGTGTTACCAGTTCAAAATCGTGTCATTCCAACCCAGACTTAGCAGACTATGTAGAAAAAAAATGTGCTTAGATGTACTTGAAAAAGAATTGTAGATTAGTTTTGGAGAAAGTACCATTGTTTTTTTAAATTTTTCCATCTGCTGGTGCTCCGGCACCCGTATCCACTAAGACCCTCCAACAGCTTAGTAAGTATGGGTTCCAGTTCAGACCTGTAGACCAGATCTTATTTTTCTATAGTCTCCGATGCTTTTATGGCAGGCCAGACGTTCATACCCCCTGCTTGTCCTGTGCCAGCCCCCCTCCACATCTGCTCTCCTCCCTGACTCGCCCAAAGTGGCATGCAGCACAACTGTCGAGGAGAGGTAGATTCATGCATCTTCTCTCCCAGAAAACTGGCAATGAAGGCATAATAAATCTCCCCCATTATATCTTTGTAGATTCATGGAAAGACATACACCTGTTCTGCGTGTTGGGCCAGTCATGGTTTTGGTTCAGGCTGCGATCTCTTGTCCCGGTTAGATTTCATTAGGAAACACAACCAACTGGATTGGACTTCAACTGATACACATGCAATAGGTATGGAGTGAATGAAAAGGCACATAGAAGGTGGCCTTGTGACCATCTGTCTGAGTGGATCTACTCTTATGATGCAATTTGAATAAAGATACCTGGTGTTTGGAGACTGGCTGGACCGTATACTTCTTTCGCAGAATAGGTATGGAGTGCCACATGTTTTGCATTGAGTGCCACACGTTGTGCTACAATCACATAAATTTCATTTGAAATGCTTATGAGATTGGGCCAAGCCTATTCCAGTTGGGTTGCGTTTCTAACACAACCGTAAACTATGAACGCAGCCTCAGAATAACTGAAGGAAATGACTGAAGACCTAACAGAGATATGAACTTAATTTAAAGATTTTTTTCCAACCATTACAGAATGTTAAAAGTAACATTTTAACATTTCCTATCTTGTTCCCTAGTGATTCTGTTTCCAAATTTTTGCAAGTAGTAAATACCCTTTAAATTGTTACAGAATGTTTCCAGGCAATGGTAATTCTATTTTAGAATGGCTGCAACAATGTCTTTTAAAGTTCAGATAGATAGTAGAATATTTCAATCATGCAAACTTTTAATTACTAAATTTGACTGATACACTGTATAAAATACCGATGTAGGTGAAACTTTGACCCTTGATGGTTTGTTCCTCAAACCGATAAATATTACATAATGTTCTGCTCCGTCTGCCAGTAAATAGTCAATGCATCTCTGTATGATTCCCTTATATCTCAAACATCGTATTGCAAGATTGTGAAACCTAGCGGGATTCTAGAATAAACACAACAATAACATTTAGATGAATTATAAAATATAAATTTGCTTAGAATGCCAGGCTACAAAATTCTTACAATTTACACTTACAAATACTCCATAAGGAAATTAGAATATTTGATATTATAGAGAGACATTCCTTAAATGTGTACTCCAATGGATTATACAGTGTATACTGCAAAGGAAAACAGGGAATTTGTAAATTTGTAAAATTAAAATTGAGTCCCAGCATCTTTTCCGTTATTCACACGATGGAAATAATTGTAGGCTGTAAAAAATTAACATTTTTTATCAGTTTTTAATGACTGAATGATCTATGAAAACACTTCCGACTAAGACTTGCTCTACTTCTTGAGAGAACGCAAACCCTCCAATAAGATCTATTAATGTTTTAACACCACAGCCTATTTCTGTTACTCCTCAATTTACATCACCGTGAGAGGGCTTGTTTTCAATTAAACAAATACCGTTTTCTCATAGCATATTTTAAACATTCCATGGTATTGTCAGCGCAACCACAACCAGACTTGGTCCAAGCAAAATGTCCCTGCAGGCTATAGCCCTGCTACAGCAGATAAACCGCCCTGATAAGGGTGAACCTGGAACCTGGTGACAGACCCTGAGAGACTCTACAAGTGGATAAGGCAAACTTACTTGAGGAAGATTAAGGCAGAGAGAGACCAGCGAACACCCAAGGACACAGATAAAGACCGGGTCGATACAAAGTTGATGGCGAAGGCACAGAATTGAATTACTAAAGATAGAGGTCAAGTAAACGTAGCAGGGGTCATATACACAGAATAGCAAAGTAGTAACATGCAGTAATAGGGAAAAGGTATGAGAAGAATGGTAGAATCAGTAAGGTATAATGGAACTGGGCAGGTTTATAAAGGAGTTCCTGGATGCCACCCAGAGCAGCTGGCCGTACATCACTCTAGTATTCCTTGCTGAACAGAACTAGGCTGCAGGGAAACCTGCCACCTTCACTTTCACTGTGAGGTCCAAATGACACCTCCCCTTTATGTTTGGGGTAAGTGCAGTTAAAGAGATACCAAATTTATAAAGTTTTATTATGTTTCAATACCTTAACGAAAACATGTAAACTTTCAGAAAAGAAAAACAGATATCACTGTATTTCTGTTTTCAGACAAAACATCAGAAAGAACTTTAACACAAAAATGCACAAAAGGCACTTCATACCTTCATATTATTAATTTCTATGATTCTATTATCTCTCTTAATATACTTGAAACTGATAAATATCTGAATAAATCTATAATAAATATCATATGTGTTCCATGAGATCAGCCATGTCTTTCTCCTCCTTCTACTTCTTCCTGTAAGACAACTGGCTGTAAGGCATCTAGCTATATCAGGGGCCTCCCTGCTGTGCCCTGCCAGCAGACAAATAGATACATAAGCTCCTCCCTATTTAGTATTCACCACCCCTTTTCCCAAGCCACGTGCTGAAGATCGGATGGATTGCCAGGAACTCTTTTTTTTCTATGAAGGACTTCTACTACTGTAGATGTTTGTTTCAGGAAAGGCTACAGAATGGCAACAACGCAAGTGCCGAATTTCACTTTTACACTTATTTCATGGTTTAGTGTTCCTTTAGGTTTTACATGCAGTTTTTGTGTGGAATTTACTAATTTTGTTTCCCTTTAGTTGTTTTTACAGGAACTGTTCCAAGTTTCATTCCTTTAATGGAAAATTGAAGACGTAGCTGACTAGTACACTGCTGAAATGGAGCATAATATATGGAATCTCTTTTTATTGTTTTCAGCCTTGTAAGTTCATGCATTTTGCATCATGCAGTTTACCTAGTTTTGCTTTAGCTCCTTCCAACTAATACTAAACAACCATATCTGCTGCGGCTGAGGTATTATACAGTATGGGCCAGATTTACTTACCCGGTCCTGTCGCGATACCGCGGTGCGCTGTCCGACGAGGATTAGGGTCTACTGCAACTCACTAAGCTCATGTGCCCTCGTGTTCCAGTATCCGTTGCTTCTGCGTCGAGGTCCGCTAGAGTTCACCATCTTCTTTCCGGTTCTTGTAAGTGCGTGTCTTGGGACACATTTCTAAATGTTAAATCCAATCGCGTGCGCCAAAATCCCGGAGTGATTCGGCGCAAAACGGAAACGACGGACCCTTAGTAAATGAGCCCCTATATGAAGACACTGTACACATGAGATATTCCTAATAATATTGCTCTTTTGCAGGATTCCTTATGCAACCGTAACTTCCGCACTCCCAGACGCACTGTTTCAGCTTCTTCATAAGCCTTTTTCTCATTCATATAAGACCTTTTGCAAATTAGTCAGACAAATAGTGATTGAAGTTTTTAAGAACTTCAGTCTGTGAATCATCATTATTCAGCTGGTGCTGATCACTAAGACAAATGATCTTGACTGATATATATACTTGTAGATATATATACTTGCAGAAGGCTGAGTTGTGCATCAATTGTGTCTGCTCCTTTTTGATAAGTAGTATGAGAACCCTTTTCTAAGCCAAAGAAGTTTTATGTAAAAGAACTTCCAAATTTCTGGTGCCTGTAGGTGGAAGATTACATTGTATTAATCCAGCCTCTTCAAAAGGTACAGTACAATGAGAACAGGCTCAATTTCATAATCTTTAAAGGGAAAGATCTATACATAAATCAGTGATCAGAAGGGCAAATATGTAGCTAGATTTCCAATCAATGATATACACGAAAATGCAAGGTAGGGCTGGGTTCAATAGTCTCCACGCCTCCCCTTGTGGAAAAATAAGCTAGCATTTGTAATTATATCAGGACTTCTACACCACTTTCGTGGCATAGACATCCTAATATTAGGTGAGAGGCTCTAGCCATTTCACAAACAGTATAAGGAGTAGAGCACTAATTTTATATCTTTGATCCTAATATTAGGACCTACTGGATCTATATTAAAGGAAACCTACCACTTGTAGTGGCAGGTTTCCGATGGAAATACCGGGCACCAGCTCAGGGTGAGCTGGTGCCGGAGCTTATTTTAGTTAGTGTTTTAAACCGCGGTATCGCGGTTTAAAACACTTTTTAAACGCTGTACCCGGCGCAGGCAGGTACGCGCTCGGCGCTTACCATGCACGCGGCTACATAGGAAGTAATGAGAGCCCGCGTGCACGGTAAGCGCCGAGCGCGTACCTGCCTGCGCCGGCTACAACGTTTAAAAAGTGTTTTAAACCGCGATACCGCGGTTTAAAACACTTACTAAAATAAGCTCCGGCACCAGCTCACCCTGAGCTGGTGCCCGATATTGCCATCGGAAACCTGCCACTACAAGTGGTAGGTTTCCTTTAAGTATAATATTGCAACATGAAAACCAAATTCTAGACTGGTTTCAACACAATCACAAAGTGGTTGTGCAACATCTCCCACCGGGGCCTGACCTTTTTGGGCTTGCGGGCAGCTGGATTCCCTTTCGTACCTGAGTGGCTGGCTGAGCGCAGCCTTGCAGGGCATAGGGTCATGGTTGTTGAGTACCGGAGGAACAGGCCTTGTCCACGATGGGGAGGTATCTGGCTGGTAGATTGCAAGAAAAGATAAGGAGATGCTGCGGATCAAGGATAGTTCTCCATGGGGCACTCAGCATTTCATTTTGCAACAAAATATATTTTAATCATGTTATGTTGCAGTTGGTTATCTCATGATATCTAAACATCTCAAACCAAGTAATGGACATATCTGTATTATGGATAAATCTTTGAATCGGGTATCTGTTGCAGAAAATTATATCTTTGTGAAAAATTTAGATCATTTTTTGACTACAGTCGATCCCCAAATTACACCTCACTTACAGATGACCCCTAGTTAGAGACGGACCTTTCTTCCAACTGTGACCTCTGGTGAAGCTCTCTGGGTGCTTTACTGTAGTCCCAGGCTACAATGATTAGCTGTAAGGTGTCTGTAATGAAGCTTTATTGATAAACCTTAATCCCATTTTGCCTGGAGTTGCAATTATAAAATAATTGTAAAGGGACAGGTGCGATTGATTTACCTGGTGAGCGATTAGGGCGCTAAAAGGTGCCTGATCCGCCCACCATAGGATTGGAGATTTTGACGCTCCTCAAAGGGCTCTGCATTCTGCCACCTGAGGTGAGATTTTCATCTCGCCTTATGGTAGATACGGCCCTGACTGAAAAGGCTAAAGTGTTGAGGATAGCAAAGAAATGGCTGTTTATAGGTAATCAAGATAATAAGCAAAGTTGTTCTACATCACAAGAGTTATTGATTTGTGGTGAAAGAAAATTTCGGCGTTGCACTTTAAATTGAGTCTTTTCTCTTCTGTGAAAATACTGTACAGTGAGGTCTCTTCCGCAGAGGCCTCATGTCATTAGACCATGTCATTTGTTAGAAACGTCTAGGAAATTATGTTGTCACCAGTAGAGAGAAACTGTAGCAAACAGCGATGAACTAAGCTTAAACAAAGCTTATCTGTTCTCTAAGACGGGGGAAGGGGGGAGCTTGTTAAATTGTATCTTGGCAGAGACATCGGAAACAAGTGGCTAAAATAGCCAAACTATGAACACACAGCACAAAGTTTGTAGGCCAAAGGAATCAATGTCTAAAACTAGGCCAAGAGTAACATAAAAGCTCAGATCACAGAGGTAACGGGAGGAGAGGCACATTGGGCTGTCAGAGAGCAAACCAAGATTAGGAGAGGAATTGTTAGGAGAACCAAGGTCATCGTCAGCTGACTGGAGACATGAGTCTAGAATAGTAACGGGAACACAGTATCATCAGATCACATGAACACAACTGAATCATGGTTTTGTTCAGGGCGCTCAACATAGCGCAAGCCAGGGAAGTGTTGGGAGGGCCTTGAGATGCTCCACACAGTTTGTTAGGTCTTGGTAATTTGACCAACATCATATTACAAAGCCTGAATCATTCCAATGCCCTGTCAGACAAATTACAACTGCTTCAACAGTGTAGAAGAGATTATTACAGACACAGGACTTCTAATCTGAGGCTTAGAAACACTGCTGAGTTTTCAGAATACCAGGAATTGGTAGTACATACTTGGCTCCGGGACGGCCAAACGGTGCCAGGGATCACTTCCCTTACTTACATGATTAGGCTATTTTTGGAGCATGTAAAGCTATGAGTTTTAAAGACAATGGCACACATTTATCAAAAATAGTGCAAACTGCACTATGTGCACCTTGCCTGTAGAGGGTGCTGTGTGAGCCAGATTCATGAAATGTGTCCAACAATCTTCACTTCTCCGGCAGAATGTACCTTTTTTTTGGTGCATTTTCTTCATTCTGCAGAATTGTGGTGCAGGATCCAACTCTGCACTGGAACCCCATCTTGGTGCACATTTTTTCTGTCTTGTTTGACACAGTGCAGCTGCGCAAAAATGGTGCAAACACTTCTTAAATACACATGCAAGCAGTTTGCAGGTTCTTTCTAGTGCCAAGTCAGACAGAAAACTGGTGCAAAATTTAATAAATGTGGGCCATTCAAGCATAGACTGGAAATAAAAAAATTATGGCATTTAGATACAGTGGTTCTTATTTACTAAGGGTCCCACGGCCGCATTTTCGTTGAGTTTCCCGACTTTTTGGGGATCGCACCGGGGTTTGTGATGCACGCGATCGGATTTTGCCGCATCGGCGCCGGCTTTTACATGACAGAAATCGGGGGGCAGGCCGACGGATTTAACATTTACATTTGTGTCGCAAGCCATGCACTTACATGCACCAGGAAGAAGAAGGTGAACTCTGGTGGACCTGAGCGGGGAAGCGACACATGCAGGAAATCGGGCGCACAATCTTCTTGAATCGCGGCAGATGTGCATTCTGGCGGACATTCCGCATCGGGGATCACGCAGGACCTGGTAAGTAAATGTACCCCAGTGGGTACAGAAAGTATTCAGACCCCTTTAAATTTTTCACTCTTTGTTTCATTGCAGCAAATTGGAAAGATCAAGAAAGTTCTTTTATGCTCATTAATGTACACACTGCTCCCCATCTTGACAGAAGAAAATAGAAATGACAATATTTTTGATAATTCATTAAAACAAGAAAAGCTGAAATATCACATGGTCATAAGTATTTAGACCCTTGGCTGTGACACTCATATTTAACTCACATGCTGTCTATTTCTGATTCTCCTTGAGATGGTTCTACTCCTTCATTGGATCCCAGCTGTGTTTAATTAAACTGATTGGACTTGACAAGCAAAGGCACACACCTGTCTGTATAAGACCTCACAGCTCACAGTGCATCAGAGAACATGAGAATCATGAGGTCTAAGGAGGTCAGAGACAAGGCAAAGATCTTGCTAAGGTTACAAAAGAATTTTTTAGCACTCTAGGTTCGGAACAGCACAGTGGCCTCCATAATCCTTAAATGGAAGATGTTTGGGACCACCACAATTCTTCCTCGACCATCCAGCCAAACTAAGTAATAGTGGGAGAAGAGCCTTGGTGAGAGAAGTAAAGAACAACCCCAAGATCAGTGTGGCCCAGCTCCAGAGATGCAGTAGGGAGAAAGTTCCACAAACTCACCGATCACTGCAGCCTCCACCAGTTGCGGCTTTATGGCAGAGTGTGCAGATGGAAGCTTCTCCTCAGTGCTAGACCAATGTGGCCAAATACACAGATATCCAGGATAAAAACCTCTTCCAGAGCTCTGGACCTCAGACTGGGTCGAAGGTTCACCTTCCAACAAGACAATGACCCTAAGCTCACAGCTAAAATAACAAAGCAGAGGCCTCAGAACATCTCTGTGACCATTCCTGACTGGCCCAGCCAGAGTCTGGACCTAAACCCAATTGAGCATCTCTGGAGAGAATTGAAAATGGCTTCCACCATCCTTCACCATCCAACCTGATGGAACTGGAGAGGATCTGCAAGGAGAGGCAGAGGACACCAAATCCAGGGGTGAGAAACTTGTTACATCTTCCCAAGAAGACTCCTGGCCGTACCAGCTCCAAAGCTGCTTCTACTCAATACTGAACAAAGGGGCTGAATATTTATCACTGTGTGATATTTCCCATTTCTTGTTTAATAAATTAGAAATTCAGACCCCAGACCCCGGAGGCAGAGTGCACATTAATGAGCATTTACTAAGGGCCCCACGGACCACAATTTCGTCGGACATGCCGACGATTTCCATTTTGCGCCGCTGGGACAGGGATTTAAAAAGTGTTTTTGGCGCACGCAATCGGATTTTGCCACAATCGTGCCGGCTTTCATGTGACACAAATCGGGGGGCCAGCTGTCGGACGATCCGACCGATTCAGACAAACCGCGGGCTTTAACTTCAAAATTGTGTCGCAAGCCAAACACTTACATGCACTGAGAGGAAGATGGTGAACTCCGGTGGACCTGAGCGGGGGAGCAACACATGCAGGATATCGGGCGCACGATATAAGTGAATTGCGGCACAGTGCACAATGCACTTTCGGGAACTCCGAGGGACCGGGTAAGTAAATGTGCCCCAATGTCTTAGGCTATCTATACACATTGCAGATTCTGTGCAGATTTTACAAACAGATTTTGGTGCAGAAAAAAAGCATCGTATTACAGTAACATAAAAGTGAATTTTATTTGGAAAATGTCATGTACACAATGCTTTTTTCTGGGTGGGAATTGATGCTCAATGCAAAAAATAAAATAATGATTGTTAATTTCCTTGGGAGTACTCACAGATTTTTACAGGAATTTTTTTCATATTACAGTCTACGAAAATCGACATCAAATTTGCACAAATCTGCATCATGATGTCAAATGAAATGAAATGGCGTCATATCAGGTGAAACAAAACAGGTAAAAAAACTGCATGCTGAATATCTGCATAAAAAACGCACAATAAAACATTGACCAATCCGCATGCAGATTTTCATGCAGATTTTTCACATGACAATCCGCAACGTATGCAGATAGCCTTAAAGGTACTCTGTCACCAGATTTTACCCCTTTAGTACCCACTAACAAGCATTTGGTTTCATATTTAAGATAATAATCTCATCTTTAAGATCCCATCAGGCTTGTGGTTCTGTATCTAAAGAAACAGAGAAACAAGGAGATAAAGACATAGTTAGAAAAGTGAATTTCAGAAAAAGGTCCAGTTTTTGTCTATTTCTTTTGCTGCCTGTATCTGTAGTTTGTATCTCCCTGAGGCTGACGTGTTATAAAATAGGAGATTCCTAAAATATCACAACAAAAGCAAGATTTTAGTTACTATAAAATACCAAATAGTGATACTACTGCAGCCTCTAAACTTGACTCATCTTAGGCAGATCTGACTCTTTTCTGCTCACTTTCAAATGACTGTAGGATATTTTATTTCATAGATAAATGGGTGACATTTCATACAAAAGCGGGAAAGCTAGAAAGGGCATTTAACATCCTACCCGTGGGGGCAAGTAGGTTAATGGATTAAAATCTGATGACAGAATTCCTGTAAAATAAAGTTATAAAGCAGGAGAGGCTGAGCAGATTGTACATACTGTTCTATCTGCAGGCAGAATGTTATAGAGCAGGAAGAGCTGAGCAGATTACACATTGGGGCACATTTACTAAGGGCTTTGCGCTGCACTTTTGTCGGACTTTGCGCGTTCTTCTAGGCTAAAAAAGGCCTGCACAGGTATAGAAGAAGTGTCTGCACCGCTATTGTGGCGCATGCAACCTTTTGGTGGCGCAGCTACCATGCAACACTAATTAGGTGGTGTGTCATCGGTCGTCCAGACTGAACACCATATTTAACCCCTTAACCCCCTTTTTTTTCATTTCCATTTTTCACTCCCCACCTTCAAAAAACTATAACTTTTTTTATTTTTCCATGTAAAGAGCTGTGTGACGGCTTGTTTTCTATGTAACAAATTGCACTTCATAGTGATGGTATTGAATATTCTATGCCGTGTACTGGGGAGCGGGAAAAAATTTCCAAATGCAGTAAAAATGGTGAAAAACCACATTTTCACCATTTTCATTTTCGGAAGTGGTGATACCTAATGTGCTTATGATTTTTACTGTTTATTTATATCAGTTCTAGGTTGTCTGATTGATCCTACCATCTATATCCTAATGTTTGTGTCCTACAAGGCAATATTACTGTATACACATAAAACGTGATGGGCCACATGTAGATTCACAGAAGCCAAGACTGACCTAGGCATCCAGGCAAAATTTCAAGAAAGATAGAAGTTGCCCATATAAGCAAATTCCCAATAATAAACTATAAACCTTACATTACATAACAACGAACAGTCAAAATAATGAACAATAGAAATGTTAAATATTTAAGGACAATTCATAATAAAATGTCATAATTAACCAGAATTGAAAGGGAAGCCATATAGGTCTAAGGTGGATTTCCCACCAGACATTCGTGGCATATGCTCTTCTATACAAGGGACTTGAGGACAGAAGTCGCTGCTTTGATTTGTAGCAGACATGACAGTAATTACCATAGGCCATTCTGAAATGACCTGGAACATTGTGGTAGATACAGAGTTGTATTTTCCCATCCGTTCATCTTTCTTGGAAGGGAATTATTATAAAAATATACAAATTATAGTCTCATGAATCACCAGGCCAGGGTCTAAGCTGCCATTTTGAAATGTGGGTCAAGGGTCCAGGGGGTGACATTAATTGTGTAGTCGATCAAATTATGGATATTTTAAGTATTTCATAAGAATTTGTTATTGCTAAGTTTCTATCCTTTTACAAAAGGGAAATTGGTAAATAGGTAGTTAGCTTAAACTGAAATATACTGTATTTCTATTAACTTATTGTACATTTGAACCATCTGAGCCCATTTGGTGGGTGCAATCCTCTTTTCATTAAATACGGCAGATGATTTGCCATCTACAGTGATTTTGTGCTGATTTTGCATTCTGTCTTGAACTAGTCTGAACACTACCCTATTTCACTTCTGGTTGTTGTAATTGATTTCCACCACAACCGTATGTCATCTGCTGAAGACAGAAGCTCATTAATATTACAATCAAGCTCTGTGCAGAAGGATGGGAGGAGCAGTGAGTCACAGGTCTCTACCCACCAGTCCTTTCTACCTACCTGACAACAAATTGGATATATAGACTGGATAGACAGATAAGAACTGATTGAATAACCAGAAACCAGTTACTCCTGGACTACTAATCTCTGCATATTTTGATGAAAGGTTAGGTGTAGAGATGAGCGAGTATACTCGTCCGAGCTTGATGCTTGTTCGAGTATTAAGGTACTCGAGACGGCTCGTTGCTCGGACGAGTATTTCCCCTGCTCGAGATCGAGCATTTAATTAAAAAAACACAGTGAAGAACAATGAAGAATAGAATAAAAACAGTGAACACAGTGAACACAGGATCATTTAAGTGAAAAACACAGTGAAGAACACAGTGAAGAATAGATTACAGATGTTCGGCACATCTGCTTACTTGTCGGAAGATACGCGCGGAACGGTGCGAACAAAATAGTATGTGAAGAACAATATATATGTGTGAAGAACACGGTGAGCAGCACAGAGACATGGGGCAGCGGCAGCACGGAGACATCGGGGCACGGAGACATCGAGGGGCACGGAGACATCGAGGGGCACGGAGACATCGAGGGGCACGGAGACATCGAGGGGCACGGAGACATCGAGGCGGAGCATCGGGAGAGACATCGAGGGCGAACGGAGACATCGAGGGGCACGGAGACATCGAGGGGCAACAGGAGACTCGGGGGCACGGAGACATCGAGGGGCCACGGAGAATCGAGGGGCACGGAGGGGACATCGAGGGGCACGGAGACATCGAGGGCACGGAGACACGAGGGGACGAGAGGGCAGAGACATCGAGGGGACGGAGACATCGGGGCACGGGAGACATCGAGGGCACGGAGACATCGAGGGGGCCACGAGACATCGAGGGGGACACGAGGGGGGAGACATGGGAGACAGCGAGGGGAAGGAGGCATCGAGGGGCACGGAGACATCGAGGGGCACGGAGACATCGGGGAGACTTCAGTGGAAGAAGAGCAGCGGATCCCGGGACAGCGTATCTCCCAACAAGTAAGCAGATGTGCAGAACATCTGCAATCTATTCTTCACTGTGTTTTTCACTTAAATGATCCTGTGTTCACTGTTTTTATTCTATTCTTCACTGTTCTTCACATCTGTTAACTTGTCGGGAGATAATATACGCGCGGAACAGTGAAGAATAGATTGCAGATGTTTGCATACATCTGCTAACTTATCAGAAGACATTCTTTTTCAATTAATTAACACATTTTATTCCCGAACCATGGTCCCTTTGAAAAATGCTCGAGTCTCCCATTGACTTCAATGGGGCTCGTTATTCGAGACGAGCACTCGAGCATCTGGAAAAGTTCGTCTCGAATAACGAGCACTCGAGCATTTTAGTGCTCGCTCATCTCTAGTTAGGTGAGCTTAGCGGGGTTTTCCCACAAACAAAAGTTAAGCCCTATCTTCAGTGCTGAGACCCCCACAGATCACGAAAATGAGGGGTCCAATGGGGTCCCACATACCTCTGTCGGACCCCTCGTTGCTCCGCCAGACTAATGGAGCAGACGGCCGTGCATGACCGCTCTTCTCCATTAATCTCTATTGAGCTGACAGATTTCGGTGAGCGCGGTGCTAGTTTTCGTGATCTGTGGGGGTCTTAGCACTGAG
This sequence comes from Engystomops pustulosus, assembly GCA_019512145.1. Classification (NCBI taxonomy): domain Eukaryota; kingdom Metazoa; phylum Chordata; class Amphibia; order Anura; family Leptodactylidae; genus Engystomops; species Engystomops pustulosus. Next base: position 21,186,924 of record CM033650.1, on the reverse strand, counting down.
ATTCCCAATGATCAGCAAGTTAGGCCCTATCCCACGGGGAGGGCCTAACTATTGTTTGTAGGAAAACCCCTTTAAAGGAAACCTACCACTATGGATCTACCTTTTAAGGTAGATCCGGTGGCAGATTCCTCTCATGTATAGTAGTATAGCCTTTTTTAGGGCTAATTCTTTCGTGGCCCATAACTTTTATAAATTTGAATTCCCCCAATATTCAAATTTCCTAAAGAGGCTGCAGATGCATGGAGTTGCCTACCAATGCATCTTCAGCGCAGAGCTCCTGGCAGGTGCACGCACTCGTCTGCGAAGCTGGGTTCAGCGCATGCGCAGTAGCTCCGGCTTCAGACAGCTCCTGGTAGCTGTAAATGCATTGGTAATCATAACGCAAGAGGCTACTGGGGCATGGATTTGCTGAGGCGTGTAGCCTCAGCTCCGGCCACTCCATGCCCCAGTAGCCTCTTTAGGAAATGTAAATATTGGGGGAATTAAAATGTATAAAAGTTATCTGCCACGAAAGAATTAGCCCTAAAAAGGGCTATACTACTCTACATTAGAGGAACCTGCCACCGGATCTACCTTAAAAGGTAGATCCATGGTAGTAGGTTTCATTTAAGGATAACTATATCATGTCTTGAGGATATGGAGAACCTAACACTAGACCCTTCTGTCTTCAGTATAAAAACCTCACATCATACCATGGACCCCTTTATATTATTGTACTATTTATAGTATTGTACTTTCTTTGTACTTCCAGCATAGATATAATATTTATACCTGAAAGTCAGACTTTAACAATCCCATTATAAATTATAAATGTATTGTTTTGAAGAACAAACCAGACTTAGTATCTGATTTCTTACATGAGGTTGAGCTGATTCTACAAAGCCATTGTCACTAAGCTCTATCTGCATGATAAAACACAAGTAAAAACCACAAAGATTTCACTGCATTAGAATTACAAAGTGTTAGAGAGACCCAAAGGCGAGAGCACAGGCAGCGAGGTGGTTGTGTCTGCGATGCAAGCGGTATAAGGAATGAATAATAAGTCATTAGCTGGTCACATGCTCATATCATAGGAATATAACAATGCTGCTTATTGTGCACAACTTTCCAGAACAAGACGTCTCATCTTCCCCCCTCCATCCTGACTACTTCTCTTATCCTCCATGAGATGGCACTGAATGATAGTAACCTATGCAGCAATGCTGGGGCATGTTCACATTCAACATCACTTTCTTCAGTTTTTTTACATCTGAATCGGTAGATTAAATTAATTATATCTATTTATGGCCTTAAACCCTTGAGAAAATTGTTGTTATTAGAGGTTAACAGCCCTAAACCACAATGTTCAATGGGGACCCCAAACCTGGACTTCTTCCAGCGTTGGGGGCTCACACCCACCAATAACACCCAGGTTGGTTTCAGTACCAATCGGGGGTGTTAAGCCTTTAAATGCTGCCATTTAAATGGTTAACTGATGGTGCAGTCACCATGTGTTCGGACTCATGTTCGGGTACCTGAACCAAACTTTTGTAAGAGGTTCGGCCAAACTGTGTGAACTGGAACTCATCTCTAGTTAAGGCTGAACCCTCTCCATATTGCACAGGTGTAATAGGTGCTGGCTTCCGCCTAGTGCCTGAACTTATTGGGCCCCAGGCAAAATGTGAGCAAGGCCCCAAATTATAATGTATTGTTTGGAGTACTAGTCTTCTTATATAGGAAAGGTACACCACATGGGTCCTCTAGGCCCCTTGGGCCCTGTTGCGACCACACGATATGCATCCCGTCAAGTTACACCCGTGCCTCTGCCTCCATCTATGTGCCACAGTCAGGTTCAAAAAGCATCAGCACATGGTATTATAGGGAAGCAGTATTATAATAATGTACTTCAAACACCCCAGGGGGTGGAGACATAGTAAAAATAAAAATGTTTTAAAAAATTAAAGAATTCAAAACACCCCCCCCCCCTATTCCTGGAAAGCAGATAAATGAACATAAAATCGTATGAACACACTGTACATGGTGTAGAATCAATCATCCACAGCCTCTTAATACATTGGGCGCATTGTTGATATCACAACTGGGCACATTGTGCCATTAGATATATCCCCACCCAATCTTTCAAAATATAGAAATAATTATTCCATGTGGTGAATGCGTTAATGGAAAAACCATCCAAATGTCTACATTTTTTGCTATTTTGCCACCCATTAAAAGGTTTGTGCACAGTACTGTGAACAGGGAAAACATCAGCTCATAACATGGATATTTCATTTGAACCGACTAGTGAAAATAATAAAAACAAAGCCCATAATAATAGCCGTGGTTTTTGTCCATACTACTGCATTGGGAATTTTATTCTTTTGGGCATTTTTTTTATTTTGATTATTGGGAAAAATAAAGAATTTTAAAATTTTTACAGTCTTTTGACATTTTTTTAGTCACCCTAAGGTTCCCTACCAATACTGGGTTTATACTCTACAGGCAGTCCCCGGGTTACATACAAAATAGGTTCTGTAGGTTTGTTCTTAAGTTGAATTTGTATGTAAGTTGGAACTGTATATTTTATAATTGTAGCCCCAACCAAATTCTTATTGGTCTCTGTGACAATTGGATTTTAAAAATGTTGTATTGTCATAAGAACCAGGATTAACAATAAATCTTAACTACAGACACATTTAATAAGGGCTATATATCCTGGGACTAAAGTGCAGTAAGTTACCAACATCCAGAGGTCCGTTTGTAACTAGGGGTCATATGTAAGTCGGGTGTTCTTAAATAGGGGACCGCCTGTATTATAATTCACTGTTAGTTCCCATGTACATGACCGTTTGAGGGCCCATTATGTGACTGCACAAGTCATGGCCATATCACAGCCACATAGAGATCTATGGCACCTGGTCATGGCGCGGTGAGCTCCCTGAGACACACTTACAACTCCTGATGCGTTCCCCAAAAGTACATTGTCCGCCGATAATGCGCTGTGTCGCGATTCACTACAATCGTGTGCCTGATATCCTGCATGTGTCGCTTCCCCGCTCAGGTCCGCCCGAGTTCACCATCTTCGTCCTGGTGCATGTAAGAGCTTGATCTTGCGACACAATTTGAGAGTTAAATCCTGCACTCTTAGTCTGAATCAGTCGGATCGTCCGGTAGCACGCCCCCCTCCCCCCCCCGATTTCTGTCGCATCAAAGCCAGATGGGCGCCGCCATCTTACTTCCGATCGCCGCTCCCCCGAACGTCATAGGGGCGCGGCGATCGGTTGCCATGGTACCCTCGGGTCTTCGTTTGACCCAAGGCTACATGGCTTCTGCCTATTCATTACAATGAATGTGGCTCATTGTAATGTATAGTGAGCTGAAATGCCATATACTGCAATACAGTTGTATTGCAGTATATGGTAGGAGCGATCTGACCATCTAGGGTTAATGTACCCTAAAGGGTCTAAGAAATAGTGAAAAAAAAACTGAAAAAAAAAAGTTTAAAAAATGTGAAAAATTTATAAAATATAAATTATATCCCTAGAACTGATATAAAACATAATAAACAGTGAATATCACAGACACATTAGGTATCGCCACGTCCCAAAATGCCCGATCTATCAAAATATAAAAGCGGTTACGGCCGGCGGTGATCTCCGAGACGGTAAATGGCGCCCAAGTGTCCGAAACGCGACTTTTACACCTTTTTATCAAAATGTCGCACAGACCTAAAAATGGTAGCAGTGAAAACGTCGGCTCATTTTGCAAAAAATGACACCCTACACAGCTCCGTGCACCAAAGTATGAAAAAGTTATTAGCTTCAGAAGATGGCAAAAAAAATTTTTCTTTTATGTACACATTCGTTTATTTTTTGAAAATGTATTAAAACACCATAAAACCTGTATAAATTTGGTATCACGGCGATCGTACCGAACCAAAGAATAAAATAGAGGTGTTATTTGGAGTGCAGAGTGAAAGTAGTAAAAACTGAGCCCACTAGAACGTAACGCACGTGCAGGTTTTTTTCAATTTTTCCACATTTGGAATTTTTTTTTCCGGCTTCCCACTAGATGGCAGGGAATAATAAATAACATCATAGGAAAGTAAAATTTGTTACGCACAAAATAAGCCCTCACACAGCTCTGTACACGGAAAAATTTAAAAGTTATGGATTTTTGAAGATGGAGAGCGAGGAATGAGAGGAAAAAGCTTGCGTCTTTAAGGGGTTAATAAATAAGCCCCACTTTGTCCAAAATATAGGACATGTAATATATTATAAAAAAATTCAGCAGAGGCAGGTCAGCTTTCTATGGAGAGGGCAGGGCTGGCGTTAGGTGTCGACAAACTGGGCGTTTGCCCAGGGCCCCCTGTTGTAAAGGGGCCTCCTGTATGTGGACTTTCTTGCACAGAGGATGTATTGCTCTTTTAATACCCCTTAGAAGAAGGGGTATAAATGATCTACTTTATAATTCTGCATCTATAAATCTATCACCAACCTACCTATCATCTTTCTATCTCCTATACAATTCACATACAGCCCCATATTACACATTGCCTTACCACACTACTGTGTGTAACCTACAAAGTGTTATTATTGTGCAGGGATAAAGGAGCCTCTTACTGAATGTGACTGCTCATATATTTATTTTATTCTGGGGCCCCACTTTTAGTTTTGCCCAGGGTCCCACTTTGTCTAAAACGCTCATCCCCTCCTCTTCCTGCCTGTGTGCATGAAGCCTTATACATTTATACTGCAGTGTATTACATGAACGAGTACAGGGACTACTACACTGGAAGTGGTCTGCTTCCTGTTTTCTTCAATGTTTTACAACTGTGGTGGGGGGTGATTGAGGTTGGGGGTAAGTTTTGGAACCCTTTTAAGATGATATTTAGGATTCTTCTGCTCATTTTACTCTGACGTACCATGGATTAAGCCTGGAGTATAACTAAATCCCCCATCTAGAAGTCATATGCAGATATGGTAGGCCCCATTGACCGGTAGCACATGGATCTCTACTAGAGATGAATGAACGAGCACTAAAATGCTCGTTATTCGATACGAACTTTTCCCGATGTTCGAGTGCTTGTACCAAATAACTAACCCCATTAAAGTCAATGGGAGACCCGAGCATTTTTTCACTGAAAGAAAACATTAAAAGAACAGTGCAGAATAACACATTACTGATGTTTTGCTTGTAAGAACACATTGAAATAACACTATTCTTCACTTTCCAGGTGTTCGCGCGTGTCTCCCGCTAATTTACAAGGAAAACATCTGTAAACATGTGTAATGTGTTATTCTTCACTGTAAACACTGTTCTTCACTGTCTTTTATTAATTTAATGCTCGATCTTGAGCCGGCGAGATACTCGTCCGAGCAACGAGCCGGTCCGAGTATGCTAATACTCGACCGAGCAGTATACTCAGACGAGTATACTCGCTCATCTCTAATCTCTACCACTTAGAACTCATCTCTATCGGGAATAGTCCCCCCCCCCCCCTTTACCGCTGAACACCGCTCTACTTTTTAGACACCGGTCTATTTTTTTTCCTTTTTCCACTTGAAAACCTTTTTTTTTGTCATGTCTAATGGACCTCTTAGACAAGAAACATAGGGTAGAGATTTAAAACACACACAAAGAGCTGAGACAAGAACAAGTAAAGTAGCTGTAATGGAAAATATCAGAGGTCCACGTGTCCTCTTAGAGTTCAGTCACATGGAGGTTTAACAGGTGCAAAGCCCTGATGTTCAGAGAGTTTTCTATCAGACACAAGGTAAGATTACTTTTTGAGAAATGAGGGTCTCTTGTTCCTCAGTCCCCTGCAGGCTGCTCCACCACTTCTACTGCACTTCTGAAAACCTGGATTAAAAAGGGTCTCACAAATTTCAATTTCAGATGGAATGTTCTATCTTCTTCCAACAGATGATCACCCAGGACGCCGGCTGTGTCCTCCCGACATGTCAGCGGAGCCATAATAATAGAAGATAGGAACAATGAGAGGCGCCTCTTCATTTCTTGATGGTTCATGATTACAATACAAGAGCTCCACAACGATCTCACATCAAGTCCACCATGTTCCTGTGGTCCATTTCGTCATTAAAGAAGCCGGTGGCAGTGCCGACCCAGGATCTCAGGCCTAACAGCCCGACATCTGCATGGGTTAGAATTAGTTATTATTAGATGACATCACATAACTTACCTGTCTAAATTATAATTGTGATGTCACAGTAAGTTACTTCTCTGTATTACATTTGTCATGTCTCAGTAACTTACCTCTCTATATTACACTTGTGATGTCACAGTAACTTACCTCTCTATATTACACTTGTGATGTCACCGTAACTTACCTCTCTTTATTACACTTGTGATGTCACAGTAACACTTGTATATTACTGTGTCAACATAATTACCTCTCTTATACACTGTGATGTCACAGTACTTACTCTCTATATTACACTTGTGAGTCACAGGTAATATCAACTCTCATATATCTACACTTGTGAGTGTCAAGTAACTACCTCTCTATATACACTGTGATGTCACAGTAACTACTCTCATTTACACTTGTGATGTTGCAGTAACTAAGCTCTCTATATTACACTGTGATGTCGCAGTAATAATACCTCTCTCTATATTACACTTGTGATGTCACAGATTAACTGACCTCCATATATACATTGTGATGTGCAGTAGTAACTTACCTCTCTATACTACACTTGTGATGTCACAGTAACTTTACATCTCTATATACACTTGTGATTCACAGGAATTACCTCCTTATATACACTTGTGATGTTGCAGTAATACCTCTCTATATTACTTGTGATGTCCAGAGTAACTTACCTCTCTATATTACACTTGTGATGTCACAGTAACTTACCTCCATATATTACACTTGTGATGTTGCAGTAACTAAGCTCTCTATATTACACTTGTGATGTCACGATAACTAACCTCTCTATATTACACTTGTGATGTCACAGTAACTTACCTCTCTTTATTACACTTGTGATGTCACAGTAACTTACCTCTCTTTATTACACTTGTGGTGTCACAGTAACTTCTTTAAATTACACTTGTGCTGGTGGACAACCCTATAGGTAACTTTGCCTATGGTTTCCATATACAACATTCGCATCCAATTTATTCATTAATTAAACTGCATAGGAGAATATTTATTAAAATAAAGGTTTTACATCCATTTGCTTCTATAATTCTGCCTTGTTTTGCAGTTTGCATTTTGATGAGATGTACCATTGATAAGAGCTGTGTTATTTCCTAATCCCTCATTATATGTCTCAGGATGATGTCACTTAAGACAGAACTTGTCTTCGGCTTCAGATTATCCCAAGATAAGCATCACATAATGACTTTCCTGTATCTAGGGGAAACCAAGTCGCTGTATCTAGGGGAAACCAAGTACTTTTCTGTTATTGTAGACTAGAAATTAGCTTTATAGGAGATTTCCCTTATGTGTCTCATTCATTTTATTATTATTAGTTTTAGCTTAAAAGTCATCGACAAGACGCAACTTTTACTAATTGTGTAGCAAAGAAACATTTGTTGCATTATCAATACAGTTCTTCCTGTGATGTAACAGATCTATATTTGACATGACTTGCACTAAGTTGCTAGTTTTCTCACTATTCTGCTACTGGGGCTCTATATTCATAGATTGTAAGCTCTTCCGGGCCCTAGCTCTTATTGTTTCATTTGATCACACACACACACATATATATAAAATACATATAAAATATGAAGGTACTATATAAGTAACAGCATATTATTATTTCTGGAATATCTGGGGATAAATAAAGTAAAAGCAAAAACATTTAGAATTATGTGCATATTTAACTATAAGCACTACGACAGATTAACTAATAGTATGTAAAAGTTATACAGTTACAAAGCTATGTTAGACTATGGGAGTATGCAGCCATATTTTACCCCTTTAAACTATTGGCCCCCTGAGGTACAGTATAAAATCTACTTTGTAGAACTTCCCCTTTTATGTGCAATCTCACCTATTTACCTATAAAAAAATCTCCTCCAAATTCATGTGAAAATGTGCAAAGTAGAGTCATATTTTCATGAAAGGAGTGAAGTTTAGAGGCTGAAGATGCCCTTCTCTTTGGATCTATAGAACTGGAAACAATCTTTTCTGGATCTTTATCTGCAGTTTGCGTTTCCAACTTTTTCTTTAACTGCCCGTTAGTGTTGAGTGGACACGAACCACAAAGTTTAAGTTGGTACCAAACTTTTCTGGTGTGGTTCCCCCAGATCCAACCCGGAACTTCATGAAAAGTTAGGCTTTGGCTCAAGCATATCCCATTATGGCTTGCGATCAGTGCCTGCACTGATTGCGGTTGTTAAATCACTGTAAGAGGACCTGTCACCCATAAAGTGAGCACTGCTTCTTCCACAGACCGCCCCGCTCGCTCCATAGGACAGCAGTGACTGCAGCGCGTCATGTGGCAGTCATCGCTCCTAAACCCGCCCACAATAACGCCATCTCATGAATTTGTCGGACCGCTTCGAGAGTGGTCCGACGTTTCTATTGTACTCCGTTTGTTTAAGCACTAGGAGCTGCTTACTTTAGTGCCGAATTTATGGGTGACAGGTCCTCTTTAAATTACCCACGGCTCCACGTTCCAGCACCAACCCGCTGGGGTGCAGGGTGCTGCCATTTGTGAAAGAATCAGCGTTCCTTATGCCGACAGGTGCAGGAAATTGAAATGCTTCTGTGGACTTTTCCAGTGTCATTTAAACAGTTGATACTTGTGATCAGTGCCAGCACCTATTGCGCATGTTACTAGTTGGGGTCCCGGTTCAGTTCCCCGGTTCAGCTGACCTGGTCAGCATTTTAAATTTGAGTTCGGGTTCTGGTAACTTTTCACATCAGATTAGATTAGTCTTAGTTTATGCCAGAAGGCGGTGGTGGTCTCAGCTGCTGAACTGTGTGCCAAAATATGCATTTCTTATGGTGCACAGTCACATCTTAGGCCATACCCCCTTTAAATGAGGCCACTCCCTTTATACTGAGGCCCGCCTCTTTAAAAATTGTTAAATGTGGCACAGCGTGTTAGACAGATTGTAATAGAAGTTTGATACATTGTTGCACATCCAGGCTCTGAATGTTGGCTTATTTATACAAATCTTTAAACTTATTAAATAGACAGACAATTAATGGAAACATCAATTAATATTGTTTCTTCATATAAATACCTTGAAGAAACCCAAGAGGATAGGCTATGGTCTTCCCCACATTTACTGCAGATTCCCGGTGTTTTCCCTAGACTAAACGAATCTGATCAATCTCAATGATTCCTTTTTATTCTGTTTTGTTCTATGTTAATCTGTTTTATTATAGCAGTTGGCAACAATATATCATTTGTTTTGGCACAGGTTCTGCTCTTTCATAACTCACACCTGACTTTACTGTCTTCTGATTGAAGCTGTTTATTACATTAGACACCGTGTCACACTGTGTGTGGGAACATTTTGGGCCTCATACCAGGATTCATTTTTCATTCTGCTAAAGGCAACATCGAGCCTTGGTCCATTGAAGGACTAGAAAAGAACAGTGAGGAAAATAATGGTTATGGCGGTGTTGCAATGGGGGTTTATGTGTATTAGTTATTTATTTTATAACATGATCTGGTTTTAGTGTTTTTGTAAATCTGGCATAACCCAGAATGTTATAGAGCAGGAGGAGAGTAACAGATTGTACATTGTCTCCTATCTGCAGGCAGCATGTTATAGAGCAAGATAAGCTGAGCACATTGTACATAGTGTCCTATCTGCGGGAAGCAAGTTATAGAGCATGAGGGGTTTAGTAGATTGTAGATAGTGTCCTATCTGCAGGTAGCATGTTATAGAGCAGGAGGAGATGAGCAGATTGCACATAGTGTCATATCTGCAGGCAGCATGTTATAGAGCAGGAGGAGCTGAGCAGATTATACAATATGGCACAGTTACTTACCCGTCCGCTGAAGTTCACCGAAAGTGTATTGTCCGACGATAATGTATTGTGCCGTGATTCACTAATATCGTGCATGTGTCAGGTCCGACAGAGTTCACCCTCTTTTAAGCGGTGCATGTAAGTGCTTGGGCTTGCAACACAATTTGAAAGTTAAATCTCGCGCTCAGTCCGAGTCAGGTGGTCCGGCAGCACGCCCTACAATTTGTGTCGCATGGAAGCCAGCGTGCGCCAAAATCCCAGCGCAGACCCCTGTTAAATACCTGTCCGAGTCATACAATCCCTGAAAAAGGCGAACAGTCCGACAAAAGTGCGACCTGCGACCCTTAGTAAATGAACCCCATTGGGGGTTTTACTAAGGGCCCGATTCGCGTTTTCCCGACGTGTTACCCGAATATTTCCGATTTGGGCCGATTTTCCCTGTATTGCCCCGGGATTTTGGCGCACACGATCAGATGGTGGCGCATCAGTGCCGGCATGCATGCAACGGAAATGGGGGGGCGTGGCCAAATGAAAACCCTACGGATTCTGAGAAACCACCGCATTTAAAAAAAAAAAGGGTTGCGGGACACGCGCTTACCTTCACCAGTTATAGGCCGGTGAACTTCAGGGCATTCCGGCGGACCTCGGGGAACTTCAGCGCAGCAGCGCCACCTGGTGGGCGTCGGAGGAACTACCTTACTGAATTCCGGACGGACCCGATTCCACCACAGAGAACGCGCCGCTGGATCGCGAATGGACCAGTAAGTAAATTTGCCCCATTGTGTTCTATCTGCAAGCAGCATGTTATAGAGCAGAAGGAGCTGAGTGGATTGTACATAGCGTCCTGTCTAGGGGGAGAATATTATAGAGCAGGAGGAGCCGAGCAGATTTTACATAGTGTCCTATCTGCAGGCAGCATGCCATAGAGCAGGAGGCGCTGAGAATTATACATAATGTCCCATCAACATGCAGCATGTTACAGAATAGGAGATAATCGCCCAAATTTATCAATAGCGAAGCAAACTGCAGTCTGCCTCACGAATATGCAGAGTGTGCCAGATAATTAAATACCGGCACACAGTCTTCATTAATCTGGCGCCTAATGCACTGCTCGGAAAAGTGTGCACCATTTTTTTTGTGTTGCACCTTTAATATAGAGCGTGCCACACAATTCTGTAGAGTCGCTATATTAAATGTGTTGCAAACGCTGACTAAGGACTAACATGCCCCTTTAGGTAACCATTTTTTTGTCTTGTTGGCACAAAACTGGCGCAGACACTTCCTAAATACATGTGCAAGCTCTTTCTTGAGCAAAGTCAGACAAAAAACTGCCGCTGCCAGAATAATAGATCCGGGCCAATATCCTATCTACACCCAGCATGTTACAGAATAAGAGGAGCCAGGGGGAGGGGGTGGGGGGAAGTTTAGCTTGATGGTAAGTAATGCTTTACCTATTATTATTTTTAAAAATCCATATAGTAAAACACATGAATTCCTTCTTATCTGTTTCTATTTTCTCTTTATGGATCTTTTTGATTCTATTTCCTGTACCTGATTATGGACTTTTAATAAATACAGTCCATATTGTGAAGCTGAAATGGAAAAAAATCATAAAAATCATATCCTTAACACAAAAACTGGGTTTAAAATATGTCATATTTCTTTGGTCTTGCATTTCCTATAAGCTGCCTAAATAATTAAAGACTAGTCAGTCAAAGGTGGGAATAGTTAATGTGATGGAGGTCCTGTGGGTGCGTGGGGGCACGAGCTGAACTTTTTATGACTAGTCAGTATGTAAGATGCTGTGTGGAGCTGCATAGAGCACAGGGGTTCTAAGGAGGGGGCCACAGGCAACACTTTTTATGAGCCATTAGCTGGGAGTCCTGCATTATATATTACAATATAAACATTGAAGCTTTTTCTAACAACTAGGATATTGCATTTGCCCAAAAACTGCAGGTTTCGGCCGATATGTGATTTTTATAAGGCATGTTTAACATATACAACTGAAGAGACCCGTAAGAAACAGCTCAAGAGTCTGAGAACCAAGAGCTAAATCAGCAATCCCTCCTCCATGCTGATACTGTGTCTATAATATATGGTGCCCACAGGTAAAGGGGACTGTGGAAATTTACAGCTCACAGAAGTTATAATTCAGTGAGCGCGCCGCCATAGATTACACATTGAGTTGATGTACGGCGCGATCACAAAAAGAGAAAAGCAAAAATAAAACAAATTGAAAATCTGGTTGTGCAGTGACAATGTCTATTATCGTTTTATCATGGGGACGGTATTTGTGAAAGTCAAGAAGTTCTGCTCCCAGTGCAAATAGGGTTCTGACTTTAGGAAAAATAAAATTTTGTATGTTGAGAGATAAAAGAAAAATGGAACTTGCAAGTTTTGACATTGTGCTATAGACGGCACCAAGGTGGGTTACTGGTTAGCATTTCCACTGGGATCTTAGGAACATATTTATCTGACATGATTTTCATGGAGAACATGGGGCACATTTACTAAGGGTCCGCGGACCGCTTTTCCGCCAGGTTTCCCAACTATTTCCGATTTGCGCCGCATTTAACAGGGGTTTTTGGCGCATGCGATTGTATTTTGGCATAATTGCGATGACTTTCATGCAACACAAATGGGGGGGCGTGGCCGTGGGACAACCCGATTGATTCAGACTAAGCGTGGGATTTAAAATTCAAATTGTGTCGCAAGACAATGCACTTACATGCACCGGGAAGAAGAAGGTGAACTCCGGCGGACCTGAGCAGGGAGCGATACATGCAGGATATCGGGCGCATGATCTTGGTGAATCACGCCGGACTTCATCCCCGATGGACCGCCCGGATCGGGGATCACGACAGGACCGGGTAAGTAAATGTGCCCCTATATATTCTGCCTTCTTCTGTGTTTTTTTTTAAATTTACTCCTATTATCTACAAGCGCCATCAGTGAGGGTCTGACACCCAATGCTCACTTGGATCAGATAATATTACACAGAACTAAAGAAAGAAGCTGCATTAACGCAATCAGGCCACTACAGTAGTCACTTCTTAGCTCATATAATGCCATAGTCAGCTTTTCAGTGCAGGGTCCGCAAGTCAGGCCCCCACTAGTATCCTAAATATAAGCCACTAATTTTTAATCTTGGGGAACTTCTATAACTGGCTTCTTATGGAATTTAAAGGAAAATTATATTCTGAAACCTACTTGAGACTGAGACCGACAGGAATGGCCTATCACATGAAATGGTGCAAGATCTGCAGTGCTCACTGCTAAAATGACAGTATGGACAGGAAGTTGACAGGGAAAGGACTTCCTGTCAATCAAAACAAAGTAGGCGTGGTTTACTAGCAGTCCAGAGAAAACATGACTCTTCTATTCAGAGTTTGACTCTTCTATACTCATTTGCATATCAGAAAAATGGCTGTAATTAATTTACAGTGCCTTACAGTGGCAGATAATTTTAGGTGATATGTGGAGGACATTTAACCTTTTACCAGCAGGTAGCACATTATAGAGCAGGAAAATCTGTACTGGTGTTAGAGATAAAACTCACAGGAAGTCTCTAGAGAGTAGCATCAAACTTGGGGAGAAGATCGGGTGGCCATGGGCCCACTATGAGCCTGTGGCCTCAGGTAGCTACCCAAGCTGCCCATTTTCTAATCTGCTATTGGGATTGGTTTGGATATAGAGGATATCCAGGAGACAGGTTTTGTTATCAATAAATCGTAGTTGGGTCTTGGGGCAGATTATGTATTCAGGTCCTGCAGCTTTAAGTTTACACCTGTAAGTACTACAGTATAAACTCAATGGTAAAATAAGACTCAATGCATCCAAAGTACATTCCTCTTACAGCTCATGCTTAGTTACTTTAGGAAGCGTTCTGATATTATTGTGGATCAAACTTTTTATATCATGTAATCAGGATGGATTTATGTGGGAATTTGCATTTGTTTTAATCTAAATGCTTTCTAATCTGAGACAAGAGAAAATGTAATTAATATATTACATATAATTTATGGAGCTCTCTACAGAATAAATTCACCTTAATCTCTGCCTCCTAAGGGATCTTATTTTGATTTTATTTTGTTAGTCTTTATTCACACCATGTAGAAAGAACCATATGAATAAAATAACCAGGATTGAAGACACAGTAGCAGCTGTCATGGTGCTGATTTCCACTCTGCGATGGGGTGCAGATAGTGATACAAGGGGGGTCATTTATCTTCTCTCTCTTTGTTTTGGCTAGTTTTTGCCTGTTTCTTTTTTCATCTGCTTCTTTAGTAATTTATCAACCTAACTTTTTCCTTGTGTTAAATTAGGTATTTTTTTCAGATCTCTCTTTGAGACATTTGTTACAAATGTCGCAAAAATGTCTCAAGTCATTTCTTTCCATTTTCTAAGTTTTCCTTAAGTATGGTTTGGTCTGGAGTTTTTTGCGCCAAAAAATGTTGCAAATTTTAGACAATTTGAAATTATAAATGTCAATTGTGACATTTAGCACATCTGGAATAGAAGATAATTATGTCTTACTGTTGAAAACCAAATGTCCGGCGCACATTTCAAAATGTCCCCAAAAAGACGCAAAAAATTGCAATGCGGCAAAAAATGTCTCAAAAAAGACAGGAAAAACAGGGAAAAAATTAAACATAAATGACCCCCAAGGTGTAATGCAGCCTATGGTTAGAACTAACGTAATAACCCATTTACAGGCAGCCCCCGGGTTACGTACAAGATAGGTTTGTTCTTAAGTTGAATTTGTATGTAAGTCGGAACTGTATATTTAATAATTGTAACCCCAGATAGAATTTTTTTGGTCTCTGTGACAAATGGGTTTTAGAAATCTTGGATTGTCATAAGAACCAGGAATAACAATAAATCTTAATTACAGACACCTCTGATAACTGTTATAACTGTTCATTGAGCATAGTAAATTACCAACATCCAGAGGTCCGTTTGTAACTAGGGGTCGTCTGTAAGTCAGGTGTTCTTAAGTAGGGGACCACCTGTATTTAGCATTACTTCTGTGCTGTGACATCATTGTCAGTTTTCCATATTGTGAGGTGAGAGGTTCCTGGTAACATTTTAGTATTCATTTTGCACCAGTATTTCGGCATAGTTTGCACATAAATACATATGAAAACTGCTTGTGGATGTAATAATGTAGCGTTTCTGGCAATACTGCCGTTTGCCTCACTAATAGTAAATCTGGGCCACAGGGGGAGATTTCTCATCAAGTTTCTGAGGTAAAACGCTTCTAAACCAATCAGAGTTCAGTTTTAATTTTACAAACAGCTGTGGAAAAATGAAAGCTGAGCTCTGATTGGTTGTGATGGGCAACTAGAACAGTTCTGCTCTAAGAGACTTATGATAATTCTCCCCAACTGTGTGTATTAACCCCATACTGTGACATCACTGTGTGTATTATCCCTGTACTGTGACATCACTGTGTGTATTATCCCTCTACTGTGACATCACTGTGTGTATTATCCCTGTACTGTGACATCACTGTGTGTATTAAATTAACCCATACGTGACACACTGTGTGTATTATCCCTGTAATTTGACATCAATGTGTGATAATCCTGTACGTGACATCAATGTTTGTATTTGATCCCACTTGTAATGTGACATCCTGGTGTATTACCCATGACTGTTGAATACTGTTGATGATAATCCTGTACTGTGAATGCACGGTGTATTACCCTGCACTGTGACATTCAACTTGGGTTGTATTAGCGTGTGAATGGTATTCCCTGTACTGTGACAATCATTGTGTATTACCCTGTACTGTACCCACTGTGTGTATTATCCCTTTACGTGTGACCATCAGGTGTATTACCCTTACGTATGTACCTGTGATTATCCATCTGTACTGTGACTCACTGTGTTATATCCTGTACTGTGACATGTACTGTGTGTATATGCCCTGTACTAGTGACATCACTGTTTGTATTAGCCGTACTCTGACATCACTGTGGTATTACCCCTGTACTGTGACTAGTCACTGTGGTATAATCCCTGTGTACTGTGACCTCACTGTGGTATTAACCCCATACTGTGACATCACTGTTGTGTATTATCCCTGTACTGTGACATCACTGTGTGTATAATCCCTGTACTGTGACCATTCACGGTGTGTGTATCCCTGTACGACATCACTTGATGTACATCCTGCGTGTACCTCCCTGTTATCCTGATGTGACATCACTTTGCTTTATCTGCACGTGTGACATCATGTGTGTATTATCTCGGTACTGTGACATCACTGCGTGTATAGCCTGTACTGTGACATCACTGTTTGTGATTAGTCCTGTACTGGTACCTCAACTGTGATGTATTATCCCGTACTGTGACAATCACTGTGTGTAGTACCACCTCCTGTACTTGACATCATCTGTTTTACTACCCTGTATGGTTCTTGACACTTCACTGGTATCATCCCTGTTATGTCACTCACCTTGTTACTTCCGTACGTGACGCTCACTGTGGTAATCCATTAACTTGACACACTGTTGTATTATACCCTGTACGGGACATCATTGTGATACCTTCCTTGTACTGTGACATCACTGTGTGTATAATCCCTGTACTGTGACATCACTGATGTATTATCGGTACATGTGACCTAAATGTGTGTATAATCCCTGGACTGTGACATCACTGTGGGGTATTATACCTGTACTGTGACATCGCTGTGTCCGTATTATCCCTGTACTGTGACAGCGCGTTGTGTATTATCCCTGTACTGTGAATCACTGTGTGTATTTCCCTGTACTGTGACATCGCTGTGTGTATATCCGTACTGGACATCAAGATGTATATCCTTGACTGTGACAGCACGTGTGTTATCCCTTAAGGACGCAGCCATTTTACAGCTTAAGTGCTCAGTCCCATCTGTTGGATTCATTGACATGGTCTCTTTATATGGTTATACCTTGAACACTTTTACTTATCAAAGTGATTCTGAACTTTTTTTTCCCCACTTGGTTTCATTAGTGGTAAATTGGGTGATAAGTTTGGCGTTGTTTTTTTTTACAAAAAAAGAAAAAAATGATGAATTTTAGAAAAATTTGCCATTCGAATCAAAATACCGTTTTCAGCAGATCGAATGTCCACCTAAATACTTGCAGAAGAATCAGAATAACATTTCCCATGTCTACTTTACATTTTCATAATTTTGAATGTTGGATAATTTATTTTGACGTCACGCGGCCTACAAATCGCATAGCGATTTCCGTATTTTCAAAATACTATTTTGGGGATAAATACTGTGTTGAAATCAATTTTACAATTTAAGCAACAAAAACCCCTATATAACCAACCATTTTCAAATCTGCACCCATCAAACTACAGAAACAGCATTTACAAAGATTGTAAACCCCTGAGATCTCATAGTAATTGATCAAAATGGCAGTGAAATTTAGAAGGTCAAATTTTGTCGGTTATACGTTCATTAGCCTAAAAATTCACATTTCCAAAAGAGAAAAAGAAAAACTCACATAAAATTTGTTCTACAATTTCCTGAGTGCAGGAAACCCACCTGTGGCCGTTACTTGGTTATGGGGCACAGCGAGGCGCAGAGGGAAGGAGCAACCTGCACTGCAGGATTTTAGTTTTTCGTTGCCCCCTTTTGAAGGCGATAAAATATTCGATTTTCCGTTATTTGGGCAGTGATGGCTTTTTTTTTTGCTGCGATGAGATGCTTTTCCAGTGTTACCATTTTGGGGTTGGTTTTGGTGTATCACCTATTGTTGAAATTTGGAACTTTTTTGAGGGTCAATGGTCTGAGTTAGAAAAGCATCAATTTGGTACTGTGCATTTTTTACTTTTTTTTCGTGTTCACCATATAGCCTAATAATCATGTTATCTTTACTTCTAGGGTCGATACGAATTACGGCGATACCAGACATGAATATTTTTTCTTAAGTTTTACTAAATTTGCCAAATAAACCCTAATGTGGGGAAAAAATCTATAATTTTGCATCGCGTCTTCCAAGTGGCATCACATGTTAGTTTGGCTACCTACAGAGCTGGTGAAGTTCTTTTTTGGGGACATGTTGTTCTTTGCAAAGGTTCTCATTCTGGGAGACATATGTTTGGTCGATCACTTTTTCATTGCTATTTTAGTGGATATAATAGGTTAAAAATCATAATTTTGGAGGGTTTTTAACGTTTTTTTTTTTTTAAGGCATTCATCATATGGGGTCCAAATAGTCATTTGTTTGTTCTCTTGGATTGGTACGAGCAGGTGATATTATATATGTGGGGTTTGTGTATTGATTTAGGACTTTTTTGAGCGTTTATATGTCTCCGTATATGTTTTGGGGCTTATGCGGCATGTTTTAGTGTGTTAAAGTAATTTTTTATTGAAAAACATTTTTTTTTACATTTTTTAGCAGGATCCACATGGGATATAACAAGCATGCATCTGATTGCGTGCTGATGAACGCGGCATACTGATGAGAGAGGGTAAGCCGGGCCAGCTCATGCAGACTGGCATAGCGGGACCACTTGGGGGCCGTAAGATGACTCACAGACGACCATCTTAAAGGTAATCCCTCAGGATCGTCTCTGGTCCCGATCGCCCCCCCCCGGCCCCCCCGAAAACGTGCGGGGGGGGGGCGGGGGCGATGTCCGTGGGTTAAAGACCCCCAGCAAGGCATGTGTAAACGCCGCGGGTCGCGTTGACCGCGGCATTTAACGGGTTAATTAAACACCCGCGATCGAGCCCACTCCGACCGCAGGGTCTAGCCGGGGATTCCGGTGTCGTAATCCGAGGCAGTGCCGGGTCGGCTGCATACAGCGACTGAACCGGCATCGTCTCTGCGCAGAGCTGATACTGCGCTGCGCTATTCGCGGGACTCCGAGCAGTACAGCTACGGCGCAAGCGCTAGGGGGTATTATCTTTGTACTGTGAATCACTGTGTTTATATCCCTGTAGTTGTCGCACTGTGTGTTAGTATCCCTTACTGTGACATACTGGTGTGGTATTCTGCCTGTCATCACGGTGAACATCGACTCACTGTTGTATTATCTCTATACTGTGACATCATCGTGTTTGTATGATCCTGTAACTGTGCCATCACTGTGTGTATTCCCTGTACTGTGACATACTGTGTTATTACCCTGTACTGTGACATCACTGTGGTATTTATCCCTGTATTGTGACATCACTGTGGTATTATCCTGCTTCTGTGTCATCACGTGTGTAGTCTATTCGCTGTAGTACATCACTGTGTATTATCAGCTGTACTTGACATCCCTGGTGTATTATCCCTGTACTGTGACATCACTGTGTTGTATATCCCTCTTGCGCTGGATAATCTGTGTGACATCATGGTTGTATTACCTGTACTTGACATCCTGGATACACGATGATCTGTGTGTATAATCCCTGTACTGTGACATCACTGTGTGTATTATCCTGCACGTGACATCACTGTGTTATTATCCCTGTATGTGACCATCACTGTGTGTATTATCTCTGATATGCGCATCACGTGTGTATTATCCACTGTACTGTGACATCACTGTGTGTGTATTATCCTGCCTGTGACATCACTGTGTGATTATCCCTGTACGTGACTCATGTTGATTCCCTACGTGACTATGTGTATTCACCTCACTGTGAATCCACTGTGTGAGTATCCCTGCACTGTGAAGACATCACTGTGTGTATTATCTTGTACTGTGACATCATGTGTGTATTATCTGCTACTGTGACATCACTTGTGTATTATCCTTCTGTGACATCACTGTGTGTTTATCCTGTACTGCTGGACATCACTGTGGGTATTATCCTGTACTGTGACATCACTGGTTAATCCCTGTACGGACATCACTGTGTGTATTATCCTGTGTGGACATCACTGTGGTATTTACACCTGTAATGTGACATCACGGTGTATTACCCCCAGTACTGTGACATCACTGTGTGTAGTATCCCGTATGTGACACACTGGTGTATTATCCTGTTCTATGATCAGTGTGTATAACCCCTGCTGCTGTGACAACACTGTGTGTATTATCTCTTGCTACTTCCGTGTATTATCCCGCGTGACATCCTGTGTGTATTAATCCCTGGTCTGTGACATCACGTGTGGTATACGTTCTTACAGCATGTTATCCTGTACTGTGACATCCTGTGTGATATCCCTGTACTGTGACATCAATGTGTGTATGTATTATCCCTTGTACTGTGACATCAACGGGGGGATTATCCTTGTACTGTGACATCAATGAGTGTATTATCCATGTACTGTGACTCACTGTGGTATTATCCTGACTGGACATCACTGTGTGTATACCCTGTAAGGGACATCATGGTGTATACCCTGTACTGTGACATCACTGTGTGTATTATCCCTGTACTGTGACATCACTGTGTGTATTATCTCTGTTCTATGACATCACTGTGTGTATAACCCCTGCTCTGTGACAACACTGTGTGTATTATCTCTGTTCTATGACATCACTGTGTGTATTATCCCTGTACTGTGACATCACTGTGTGTATTAACCCTGTACTGTGACATCACTGTGTGTATTATCCCTGTACTGTGACATCACTGTGTATTATCCCTGTACTGTGACATCACTGTGTGTATTATCCCTGTACTGTGACATCACTGTGTGTATTATCCCTGTACTGTGACATCACTGCGTGTATTATCCCTGTACTGTGACATCACTGTGTGTATTATCCCTGTACTGTGACATCACTGTGTGTATTACCCCTGTAATGTGACATCACTGTGTGTATTACCCCTGTACTGTGACATCACTGTGTGTATTATCCCTGTACTGTGACATCACTGTGTGTATTATCTCTGTTCTATGACATCACTGTGTGTATTATCCCTGTACTCTGACATCACTGTGTGTATTATCCCTGTACTGTCACATCACTGTGTGTCTTATCCCTGTACTGTCACATCACTGTGTGTATTATCCCAGTACTTTGTAATGTACCATCAATGTGTTGTGCAATAGATAGTCCACAATACGTTTTTATAATCTTCCAGCCAAATGAATTTGTAGGTATTGGTTCATCCCCTTTATTTGGACGACCTTTCTTATAGAGCCTTGTGGGGGGTCAGAGTCTGCTCCTATAACATGTCCCTTCTTGCCTTTCAGCAATACTTATTCATTGAGGAATACAATTACCATATTTTACGGACTATAAGGACAATGAATGCCTGCTAAAACGTCTAGGTTCATATATAAGGCGCACCGGATTATAAGGCGCACCTGATTATAAGGATGAATGACCAGCAGGCGGCAGAGTTCAAGGCAGCTGTCTGTAAGTACAGCTCATATATAAGGCACACTGGATTATAAGGCGCACCTGATTATAAGGATGAATGACCAGCAGGTGGTAGAGTTCAAGGCAGCTGTCTGTAAGTACAGTTCATATATAAGGCGCACTGGACTATAAGTCCGAAGAATACAGTATTTAATTAACCTTATGTGGCACTGCCAATGTACTTGCATACAACCTGACAATTACCATAGGAAACTCAACGTTTAATAATATGCTAGAACGGTAATTTAATTTAAAACTATTCATGAGTTAAAACTAAATGGAAAATCATAGTGTGCACTGATACCAACACTATTGTCTCAAACAGCGGCCACCAAAGCTCACGTGCTGCCTAAAGCTTCCTATTAGTATAATCCCAACCCCCATGCTGGGATAATTACTGTACACAGTATACAGCTATGATCACTGCACACACTGATACCTATATACTGCAGCGTTACTATACAGACGCTATGCAGTGGTATACAGCTACCTCTGTTATATAAGATGAGTGGTGCTGTAGAAAGTCTAAATAAATGCCATGTACTTAGATAGTCTTACCATGGAATCACATATCAACATTATTACTTATACTATAATTCACTATGTCCAGAACTTTATTATAGAGCCAAGATGTTATTGCACATCATGCAGATTTGGGAGCTCTTGACTGCTACCATCATGCTAACAAGCTGTCCAGGACCAATATGGCATTAACCTTGGTCAATACGTTAGGTACATATTGGTCCTGAACTTTAGTCCCTGGCTGCAATGGTCATTTTTAAGGTGCCTCCAACGAAGTCTTATTGTTAATCCTTTATTCCTATGTCAACCCCAAATTTTTAAAATCTAATTGTCACAGGGACCAGACAATAATTTGGCTCGAGTTACTAAATATATATTTTTTAATTTACACACAAATTCAACTTAAAGGGGTATTCCCATCTGGGCATTCACATGCAGTTTCATTAATATTCCATAGTTAAACATTTCTTCAATTGGATGTTATTAAAAAAAAGTGTTCCTGTGTGAAGATAATTTCTCATAAATGTAGTCATATGGTCCCTTAGAAACAAAACTGTGTCCTTGGATACAACCACCTCTGCTGGAGTGATTGCACAAAGTAACAAAAAGTTATTTATATGAAATGTCCGGGAGTTACTGCATGTCTCACAGCCATCCTGTGGTAATGATCGCTGAATCCAGGAAGTCAGGCAGGACTCAATAGCACAAGTCTGGCCACCGCTGCCAAAATGTCAGGTGGTTGTATCCAAGGACGCCATCTCATTTCTAAGGTACAACATGACTACATTTATGAGAAATTATCTTCACACATTTTTTTTAATAACATCCAATTGATGAAATGTTTACATATGACAAATGAATTTAATTAAATGTGAATGCCCAGATGGGAAAACCCTTTAAGAGCAAACCTACAGAACCAGAATCCTGTACATACCCTGTGGACTGGATTTAATGATAACCTCTGATGGGTATAATATTAGTTGTTTCATTTGGAGAATTCAGGAATGAGGTGAAGCAACAACGTACATGTAGAAGACCATGCCCCTAATGTTCTCATGAAAGCTAGTGCTGCCATCAGCATGGGCAATTAGCTGAAGGTCACAATAACACATAAGCCTCAGGGATTAGGCAATAGTGGATATAAATAGGAATATAACGTAAATGATAGCCCATTGATTTCCATTGACCTGTGTTCTTCACAAAATGCTGCTCAGTCAGAAAAAATAATTGAAAATTGTTTGAGGTTGGACACATCCAAGATCGGCCCGAGAATAATAACCATACGTAATGTCTCACTTATACCTACAGTCCGGATAATACTGGAATACCAGCCATTGTAACGCCACACCGTGTTGATATAATATGCTATTTAGCACCCACTAACAATGACCTTTCTTTCTCCTGTAATTCTGAATATTTCATAATCTGCCATACAACATATTCAAGTCATCCAGGTTATAGAAGTAGTAGAGCGAGCAGAAAATATTTATTATGGCTCAGTATTATATTATCTATTATATATATTGCCTTGAATCATTGAACCATGAAGTTTGAACCTAAAAAAAGGGAAATATCTGCATGAGGTTTTGTATGTTTTCCCCAGTTTGGAGAAACATCTGTCCATGGAATAAATGGATGGCTTAAAGGAAGGAGTGAACAGGTGCTGAGTGTGACCTCAGTGGGGGACATGTAACGTAGTTGACCTCCGGTGAAGCTCTCTGGATGCTTTAGTATAGTCCCAGGCTGCAATGATCAGCTGTAAGGTGTCTGTAATGAAGCTTTATTAATAATCCTTGGTCCAATTACAGCAAAAAATTTTGAAACTCCAATATTCACTGGGGCAAAATAATTTTTTTGTCTGGATCTACCATTATAAAATATACAGTTTCGAGTTACATACAAATTCAACTTAAGAATAAACCTTCAGAACCTATCTTGTATGTAACCCGGGGACTGCATGTTTATATACACACACCATATTTTTCAGTCTATAAGGCACACCAGATTATAAGGCGCACTATCAATAAATGCCTGCTAAAACATCTAGGTTCATATATAAGGCGCACCAGATTATAAGGATGAATGACCAGCAGGTGGCAGACCTGTCCACAGTTCAAGGCAGCTGTTGTCTGTACCGTAAGTGCGGTTCATATATAAGGCGCACTGGACTATAAGGCGCACCTTCGATTTCTGAGAAAATCTAAGGATTTTTTGTATATATATATATATAGAAATATGTAAATAGATAGACAGATAAATTGATAGACAGATGAATGATCAAACTTATGCAGGTCAGACCAGATGTACATTGCCGAATTTTCAGCAATTAGATAATTCTATTTTTCTTGATAAATAAAAAAAGAAACAAAATCCACCCCCCCCCCCACGCCTCCTACTTGACTGAATGCAAATACCAAAGACTTATTTTGTCTGGATATTTAAGAAATTCAAGAGTGCGGTGCTATTTATCTAAGGATTATGTGACAGCTTCGGCTTTTATATTTACTTTATGAGCTTGAGATAAATATCTTCACTTTGCCATTAACCAAGTGCAAAACCTTCACGCTCCATGCTTCAAAAACTCCCCAATGTACCAGTAATAAATACTTCATATTAGAAAAGTGATAGTCATCTCCAAGCAAAACAGGCAGAATAAGCTCTAAGTGCCTGAAAATACTATGCTGCCGGATGAGTCACTTATCAGTAACAGCGAGTTTAATATTCACGTAAAGTTCAAAGTGACTTGTTGCTACAGTTACCCTCTAAGAAGCGGAACGTTCTCCAAAGATAATTATGGACCTTATGAGATTTGAGATGTTGTGTTGTATAGTACATACTGTATGGATATAGATGGTTACATTGATGGGGGTTGGGATGCACTATGTTTAGTTCTGATATTTTACGGAACAAATAGATTGAGAACCGAAAATCACTTTTACACTATATGAAAGGATAGATGTTCCCAGCGCCATAAAAAAAGTTGTAACAACAGAAGGGACTAAACAACATCCAAAATCATTCTTCACCAAACCTAAATTCAGAAGACACATTGGGGCTCATTTATTAAGGGTCCGAATATTTCCGTTTTGCAGCAAATTGCCCCGGGATTTTGGCGCACGCGATCGGATTTTGGCGCATCGGAGCCGGCTTGCATGCGACAGAAATGGGGGGGGGGGGGGGTGGCCGACAGACAACTCAACGGAATCGGACAAACCACAGAATTTAAAAAAGGATTTGTGTTGCAAAATCAAGCACTCACATACACCGGGAAGAAGAAGGTGAACTCCGACGGACCTCGGCACAGCAGCGGAACATGCAGGAACTCGGATGCACGTTCTTCGTGAATTGCGACGGACCCGAATCCTCGTTGGACAAAGCACCGCGGGATCACGCCGGGATTGGGTAAGTAAATCTGCCCCATTATATGATAAATGTTGGGTGACCACATGTCAAGAATTGCCGCATTGAGGACGGCCTTCTACACAGGACCTTGCGTGTTGCTGGTTATGGTCCAGCACTTGGCGGTTTTTCAGTGCCATCCATACTTGGTTTTTGGCTTGTTACCTGTATTTGTCTCCTTTCTGTGATTTGGCTTCGTCTTTGCATTTCTTTCCCCTCCTCTAGAACTCGATTTGTGGTTGCAGAGATGGTATAATTGTTGCACATATTGGTGGACAGTTACTTACCCGTCCACTGGAATTCACTGCAAATGCAATGTCTGACGATCATGCACTCTGCTGCGATTCACTAATATTGTGCTCCCGATATCCTGCATGTGTCGCTTCCCCGCTAAGGTCCGCCTGAGTTCATCTTCTTCTTCCTGGTGCATGTAAGTGCTTAGGCTTCCCACACAATTTCAAAGTTAAATCCCGCACCCAGTCCAAATCAGTCGTATTGTCAGACAACACGCCCCCCGTTTTGTGTGGCATGGAAGCCAGTGCAGCTGCGCCAAAAAACGATCACGTGCGCCAAAATCCCAGAGCAGACACCTGTTAAATACCTCTCGAAGCCGTGCTGTCCCCGAAAAAGGCGAACAGTCCAGCAAAAGTGAGCAGCGTGACTCTTAGTAAATAAGCCCCATAGTCTGATAAATTGACCCATAATGGTAATCTAGGTTCTTTGCAGCCAAGACCAATAACTATTTGGTAGATCTTTAGTAACCTCTTCATGTTCAGAGTCTGCTCTTATAACATGCCCCTTCCTACCTCTCTGCAATACAATTTATAAGGGGTAATAGTGTAAACCAGGGGCTTAACTAAGGCCTCACCGCACATATCAATGTTGGGTTTTGGGTAGCTTGTTATTCTGGTGGGGCTTTGTCCTTTTGATTTTCTGAAGACTTTGACAATCACTTACCAAGAATCCTATGAAGTGTTTGCTTATATTGTAATTCCACTTCACAACAGCTTTATTAACCTTGTATAACAATAACCAATGTTGCCCCTTAACCACCTTTAAGAAGCTGATAAGGAAATTTACCATGAACCAGGGGCACTTACTCTTAGCTCCAGGCACCGGTGACTGTGGTAATCTTCTTATATTTGTTATCCATTGCCTCCTTCCTTCTAAAATCAACTTTTATAATTATGCTACTGAGCCTTAAGGGCTCCGGGGGTGTGACTAGAGCTTCACAGACCTTAAGACTGTCTCATCCTCCCCCCTGTTCCCTCAGCACGCCCCCCCTACACCAGCCTCGTGTAATCTTGTACAGTGATATGGGGGAAGTGCTCCTGCACAGTGTAACAGCCTGTGATGTTACAGTCCAGTGGGGCTCTTGTGATGCCTCCTTCTCACTCATTAGCATAATTATAAAAGTTGATTTTAGCTGGAAGGAGGTCATGGATAACAAAAATAACAATATTACCACAGTCACGGTGCCTGAATCTATAAGTAAGTGCCCCTGGTTTATCATTCTTGATTTTGATTGTAGATTTCCTTTAAGTCCTTAAGTAAAACCCCATCCCCAGCATTTACATTATGAGCCTCCTCAGGTAGGGTATAAAATATAATTTTTACCATTTCCTCTTTTTTGTTAAAACTAACCCTTTAACCTAAACAAAAATCTTCCCCAAAGTAATATGCAAATTTAGAGTCACTTTCAGAGTGGGCTTTATAGGCTTTAGGCTTTATAGCAGCTAAAATCATGGTTCTGGTGTCATTTTAAAGATGAGAATCTAATCTTCTAAAACCATGTGATCCTGTGTGCTTTAGAGTTGGAAATACAGACAGTTAAGACATAGTTGGAAATGCGGTCAGCAGATAAAGATCCCATTCATAATAATGTTAATAATATATCTTTATTGATATAGCACCATCATATTCCACAGCGCTTAACAGATCATGAAGGACATATACAAATAAAATAGGATATTACAGACCAATAACAATGTCATATGAAACAACAGGAATGAGAGCCCTGCTCATAAGAGTTAACAGTATATAGAATATTTCTTTACCTATATATTTGGTTATATAGCACACAAACCACAATATAGAATTTATAAAAATGAGATTATCATATTAATAATGACACCAGAACTCTTGATTGTGGCCTCAATCACATAGGGCAGTGATGGCGAACCTTTTAGCGGCCGAATGCCCAAACTGCAACCCAAACCCCCCTTATTTATTGCGAGGTGCCAACCAAAAATGAAAGCAGTAACTTATTGCTCCCTGTTCAACGACTTTCAATCATATTGGCCGCCTGAGAACAGCAACACAATAGAAAGATGGAAAAATTTTATCATTTTAGCTTCTTTCCAGTGTCCCTCTGTACAGAGAAAATCTTGGGGCCAGCAGGAGGTCCTCCAAAGATAATTCGGCGCTGTCTACTCATTCTCCCTCTTCCTACAGTCCCAAGTAGCGAAGTAAATATCAAAATATGACTGAAAGCAGCATCTTTTAAGTTGCTTGGAACTGCAGGAAGATTCTTTGAGTCTTGTCTGGGGTGCTGGGGCGATGGCCCGGGTGCCCACAGAAAGGGCTCTGAGTGCTCCCTCTGGCACCTGTGCCATAGGTTCGCCACCACTGACATAGGGCCTTTGAGATCAGGGGAGCAGACAGTAGTAAGTATTAAGGTTCTTCAAGAGTGGTTGGTAAAAGCGAGATGCTTGTCTGTATCCTTTTAACTGTATCAGCATCCTTGGGATGCCAATGCAATTTATAGCCATGGCAAATCAAAGGAGCAATGGACTACCTAACTAGGACTATGGTATATATATCTACCCATTTACATTGCCAACACTGAAATATCAACTTTAAGAAAAAATTTTGAGATGTAGTGTGGCGTGAACAGAGCTGAATTTAAAGGGTTACATTTAGAGATGAGCGAACACTAAAATGCTCGGGTACTCGTTATTCGAGACGAACTTTTCCGATGCTGAGTGTAGTCTCGCAATAACGAACCCAATGAAGTCAATGGGAGACTCGAGCATTTCAAGGGGACCCAGGCTCTACACAGGGAAGCTTGGCCAAACACCTGGGAACCTCAGAAAAGGATGGAAAACACCAGGAAATGGACAGGAAACAGCAGGGGGCCGAAGCATGCATGGAGGCCTCTGAGGCTGCTTAATCGCACCACAATATCCAAAATTATGGGCAACAGCATGGCCATGAACAGAGTTGACAGAATGAAGCTAGATAGCCATCTTAAAAACATCCAATAATTGACCCTGAACTATAGGGGGCCGAGCATCAGAGGCAGCGGCAGCAGGCTAGAGGTGGCATGGACGACATACCCTAAATGGACTAGGCTTCAAACAAGGGTGGCAGAGAGGAACCAAAGGAGGTGCAAGAAGCGCCTCAAATATACATCGGGTAACAGATAAAAGTTTGCCAGTATATTTTGTGGAATTACACAGCAGGGTGGCGACAAATTAACATGAAGCCATGTGGAAAACAACCCAAAATCTGCTGACACACGTTCGTTTGATACGGGGCCCTTTATGGCGGCATGTGAACCTAGTGTAGATTAAAGGTGCTGCAGTTTTAAAACTATGTTAGTTGGATCTTGGCATGGAGCTGGCGCTCCGTCGCAGGCGAGCGTTCGCCCACCAAGCCCTGTCTATAGGCTACTCCCAAACAGCACTTCTAAGAACCTTTGTATAAGAATCAAGTGTGTAGTAGCGTTTTATAAAGTTTAGGATATGGCTGGGGGTGAGGGGAATGTAAACAGCTGCGCAAGAAGCGCTTGAAATAATATCCCTAAATGGTAAAAGTTTGCCAGTATATTTTGTGGATAACACAGCAGGGTGGACGACAAAGTTAACAACTTTGATGGGAATCCATGAAAACCACCCAAATTCTGCCTGACACACCTGTTTGATAAAGGGACGATGTATGGAGGCAGCTATATGGACGACGATTTCTGTTGGGAGGGTGGTGGTGCAATGGAGACACGTGTGTGGAGGCTGCTATGGAGACAATTTAATTTGGATAGTGCCTGGTGTGGCAGTCCCAAAACATTTTCAAACCAGAGGAGCAGGTAGGTGGCCCTCCAGTAAATGGAATAGATTGAGTGCCTGTATGTGGCAAGTCCAAACATTTTCAAACCAGAGGAGCAGGTAGGTGGCCTGCAGTAAAATGGAATAGATTGAGTGCCTGTATGTGGCAGTCCCAAAATGTTTCAAAAACAGAGGAGCAGGTAGGTGGCCCTCCAGTAAAATGGAATAGATTGAGTGCCTGTATGTGGCAGTCCCACAAATTGTTCAAACCAGAGGAGCAGGTAGGTGGCCCTCAGTAAAGGAATAGATGAGTGCCTGTATGTGGCAGTCCCAAAAATTGTCTTCAAACCCAGAGGAGCAGGTAGGGTGGCCTCCAGTAAAATGGAATAGATTGAGTGCTGTATGTGGCAGTCCCAAAAATTTTCAAACCAGAGGAGCAGTAGGTGGCCATGCAGTAAAAAGGAATAGATTGAGTGCCTGTATGTGGCAGTCCCAAACATTTTCAAACAGAGGAGAGTAGGGGCCCCCTGCAGTCAAATGGAAAGTATTTTGAGTGCCGTATAGTGGCAGTCCCAAACATTTAAACCAGAGGAGCAGGTAGGTGGCCTCAGTAACATGGAATAGATTGAGTGCCGGTGTATCTGGCAAGCCCAAAACAGTTTTAAACCAGAGAAGCAGGTAGGTGGCACCCAGTAAATGGACATAGATTGAGTGCCTGTATGGGCAGTCCGCACAATGTTCAAACCAGAGGAAGCAGGTGCGTGGCCGCTCCAGTAAAATGGAGATGATGATGCTGTATGTGGCAGTACCAAAAATGTTCAAACAGAGGAGCAGGTAGGTGGACCTCCAGTAAAACTGGAAATAGATTGCGTGCCTGTTGTGGCAGTACCAAAAATGTTTTAACACCAGAGGAGCAGGTAGGTGGCCCTGCAAGTAAATGGAATGATTGAGGCCTGGTATGTGGCCAGTCCCAAAAATGTTCAACCAGAGGAGCAGGTAGGTGTGCCCTCACAGCTAAAATGGAATAGATGTGAGGTGCTGTATGGGATGTCCCAAAAAATAGTTTCAAACCAAAGGGAGCAGGTAAGGTGGGCCCCAGTAAAATGCGAATAGATGGCGTGCCTGTAGTGGCAGTCCACAACATTTTCAAACCAGAGGGAGCAGGTAGGTGGCCCTGCCAGTAAAAATGGAATAGATTGAGTGCCTGTATGTGGCCAGTCCCAAACATTTCAAACCAGAGGAGCCGTAGGTGGCCCTCAGTAAAATGGTAAATAGATTGGTCGTATGTTGGCAGTCCAACACAATTGTTCAACCAGAGAGCAGGTAGGTGGCCTGCCATGTGAGAAAAGGATACGTGAGTGCCTGATGTGGCCGTCCCAAAATGTTCACAACCGAGGAGCAGGTAGGTGGCCCCAGTAAAATGAATACGATTGAGAGCGACACGTTTTATGTGGCAGTCCCAAAATTGGTTCAAACCAGCGGAGACAGGTAGCTTGGGCCACTGCAGTTATAAATGGGAATAGATTGAAGTGACTGTATGTGGCATGTCACCCAAATAATTGTTATCAAACAGAGGAGCGGTACAGGTGGCCCGCCAGGTAAAAGGGAATATAGATAGAGTGCCTGTATGTGGCGAGTCCCAAAATGTTTCAACCCGAAGGAGCAGGTAGTGGCCCTTGCCATGTAAAATGGAATAAGATTGAGTGCTCGTAGTTGGCAGTCCCAAACCATTTTTCAAACAGAGAGCAGGTATGGCACTCATGGTAAATGGAATAGATGGTGCATGTATGTTGGCACAACTCAAAAAAATGTTTCAACAGAGGACCGGTGGTAGGCGGCCCTCCAGAAAACATTAATGCATGAAGTATAGCAAGAGCCAGTGGGCCATTTCAAAAAAAAGGCCATGTTCCTCTGCTTTACTGTACAAAGAGGAGGAGAAGGAGGAAAAATTGGAGAGAACGGCAGAGCCAAGGAGGAGTGATGATGGCATCAAAATTATGTCAGGTTGGAGCTTCCTCACCTGGTGGAGATTGGACTTCTGAGAAATCCAGCCTTTTCATTTTAATAAGCGTCAGCTGTAGCGGTCAGTCGACAGGGTGGTACGTTATGCGGTGATGATGATGCCACCAGCTGCACATGAAAACCGCCTCGGACAACGACGCTAGCGGCCAGGGAGGGGCAAGGCAAGAATCCTCCAGGAGTAAGCGCAAGTTGTGCCACATGTCAGCTTTGAAACCCAGTGTTGTGGGAGCTGTGTGATCATTAGGAGAATGGATGGTCAAAAGTACTGTACTACCTTCACCATCTTTCTGTAAAGATCAGCCCTACTCTGCCAGAGATGGGGACAGGTGACGTGTCGTGTGTGGGGTACATTAACGCTGGCAAAAGCTTGTAAAGCGTACCCTTGCCAGTTGCTGGGACAAGCTGCTGCTCGCCTTATCTCCCTCGCTACTTGTCCCGCAGACTACGAATCTGCGATAGACGCGTCAGAAGGGATGAATTACTGTTACAGCTTGTGCCCAGGCCTGCGGTATATGCATTCACCACTCCTTCCTCTGCAGGATGAGAGTGGGAAGAGTGTGCTTGTACCGTGGTCCAGGACGAAGTGAACACCCGTAATCGGTGCTGGAATAATATACTCTTTGAACGCTCGGGGTCACGAGGATAGAAGGCCTAGCATGAAACTGCCATATGCGCAGAGTACCACACGCGTAAGATTACTCCCCCACTGGCCTGACTGTCCATTCTCCTCCTCCAACTCCTCCAACTCCTTTTCTTCTGCCCATACACGCGTGACACAGTGAAGGACTTAACAATGGTCCCTCTTGGTCTCGACCACATTCTCTCCTCTTCCTCCTAATCCTCCTCCACCTCCACCTCTCCGAATATGCGCTGAGAAACAGACCTGAGGGTTGTATTGGTATCAACAAGGGAATAATCTTCCCCGTCTTCTATGTGACGAGACGACAAAGCTTCGACTTATGCTGACCAGAGAGTTGTTCAAACAGGCTCAATCAAGCGCGGGAGGTGAGGCTGATGATGGCTGGCATCGCCACTGACCATCGTGTGGACTCTTCAAAAAGTTCCTCCGGACCACCTGACAGAATCACATCTCCATGTCCAACCATACTTGAGACTGAGGAAGTGACTGACCTGACCTACTACAGTTGCTGGTGGAAGTTGAGCTCTGAGTCCAACGTCTGCACGGGAAGGATAACATGCGTCCTGCGAATCAATGCATGTGTTGGAAGCTCAGGTAAAACAGGTCGGTGACCATTACATCTCATCGTGCAACATCCGGTGGGGGCAGTTGGAGGCGGCGCTGCCGCTGCCCTGAGAGTGAAGACATCTGGGCAGGCTCTGAATGCGCCAGATGCGAAGCGCAACCTTCGTGACACATCAGACAAAGATGGGGTATGTCTTGGGAAACGCGAACTATAAGATTTAAACAATGGGCCAGGCATGGCCACATGACTGTCAGTCTGCCGGGAGTTGCAAGAAGCCGACACCAGGGTTAGGCCTGTTGTACACACAACCATTACAGGATTGAGGTTCAGCGGTGCAGCCACAGATCAGTCTGCGCCGTGATTGCCCGTAATTAGCTTCTTGGGAGTGTGCTTTTGTCGCCTAGGCCTAGCAGTTGAGCACCGCTGATGTCGCTTAGCGACGGACTCGCTGCTGTGCTAGAGAACCGACTGATGGCGCCGTGCCCACGGATGGTAGTTCGAGGAGGAGGTGGAGGAGGGGTGGGAGGGGAGGAGGATGGCATAGTAGGCATGAAAACACCTGGACCGAGGTAGGCCCGCAATCCTCGGCGTCGGCAGTATCAGTATATGAGCAGCCCCAGGGTCGTCCGACTCGTCCAAGCCTCCACCAAAGTTAAACCCAATGTGCCGTCAGCGATATATAGTGGCCCTGCCTGGCACAGCCTAGTCCACGTGTCCGTGGTCAGGTGGACCTGTCAGAACGGCGTTGGTGCAGGGCCGGATGATGTTGATGACACGTGGTGGTGCAGGGCGGACGGCACACATGGGAAAAAAAGGATGGCGGCTGGGGACCGAATACCGAGGAGGCGGGCGCCGAATGAGTTTGCGAAAGGCCTCGGTCTCTAACTAGCCTATAGGGCAGCATCTCAGGGTAAGCAATCTGGAGATGTTGACAATTAAGGGCTTGGCGGCGGGGGGTTGACACTATTATATTGGCGTTTAAGCTCCGCGTTCTCGGGTATGGAGAGCTGAACCTGGGTTGGATGCTGTGGGAATCGAGCAGAGGGTTTGTTGTGCAGGGTCCTGGGCAGGGGGTCTGACTAGCACTGGACACAGGGGAAGACAGTGTGGGTCACGGCCGCGAGTGAACGGGCTTGTTGCCACTGAGTGGGTGCTTAGCATGTCATATGTTCATCAACTGGTGGTCTTAAGCTATAGTGGTGGAACCCTGACGCTGAGTCCTGGTTTGGCAAATGTTGCACAACCACAGTCCTCGGTCATCCGGGTTTCCCTAAAGAACCTCAAGCTTCTGAAGATCTAGCCTCCGCCGCAAGAGCCTCGCACCGGAGCTCACGAGTTGACTTTGGCGACTGTGCGCCCTCTGCACTGCCTCCAGTCTGTCACCACCATGCCGCTTACCAACCTGTTCTGGTCGAGGACCTCCTCCGTCTAGAGCACGTGTTCCACCCGCCTCTCAAACCCCAGCGTGGGTACTGTCAACCATCTCACTCGTCCCTCGTACTGGCCTCCCCCTCGAACTTCTGCCTGCACACACTTCCACACCTGTCTGAACACCGGTGCTCCTCCGTCGGACACTCTTAACAAACTCCACACGTCAGAAGGTCATCATCAACCACAGAGTGATGGGGAAAACCTGCGGCATCGGAAAAATTGCTCAGCAGCAACCGGACAAGTGGTTTGGACTGGTGGAAGGGTTCCAGAAACAGTTCCTCAGAGTATGCCCGGTTCACATGGCAATTTGTCATGGGGGGGGCAGACTGGGGGGGTGAGGCGTGAGGTTGGCAGAGTCCTGGAGGGTGGCGATTTCCGGTGACATGGGTGACTGCGTGGAAGACTACTGGTGGTGGACAATTGCTCGAAGCATTGTCGCAATCCCGCATACCTGTTTGCCCTGTCTCCTGGCCTCAACAGTGCTCTACCACGTAACCAGTAACTTCAGACATGAACCAGGGGAGTGTAGGCTCTGCGGCGTTCCCTGCCGCTCATCAGCGGTGGTCTCACCCGCCCGGGCCACGGCTCCCCTGAAGGGCCCTGCAGTAGTTGGCGCCAGTTCCCCGCCCTAGTCCTCTACCCCTAGCCATCGGGTTAAACATTTTTACTAAATGGAGTTTATAACTTTTTTTTTTTTTTTAACTTTTTGGTTTTTTTTGGTGTTTTTTGTTTTTGTGTTTTTTGTTTTTTTGTGTTTGTTTTTTTTTTTTTTTTTTTGGTTTGTTAAAACCAAACATGCTTATCCTATTGCTATGGAGCATTTTCTAGTCCAATGTATCAAGCACACTACTATGCCATGATAATGACACTGAGTTATGCCTAATGAAATCCCAACCACTACTAATTTTCCCACTTCGTCTATTGTCTATGGATTATGCGTCACTAAGCGTAGACACAGCGGTCGCAATCTCCGACAAATGCTCGAACTTTGCTAGTACATGCACTGCAGAAAGTACAGCCACCAAAGATACACCAGAAAATCAAAATATAAAGATCCCTCTATGTAGGCGTAAAGTAAGCCTCTTTGTATCTCCTATGGTTATTTTAGCCAAGGTATCAAGACACACTACCTATACCAGATGAGTATGACACGGAGTTAGTGCCTATTGAAATCCAAACCCCTACTAATTTTCCCAATCGGTCTTTGCTATGGATATGTGCGTCACTAGCGCAGAACAAGCGGTCGCAAGTTCCTACAAATTGCTCAGTAATTGGCTAGTCACCAGCACTGCAGAAAGTACAGCCACCAGAGATCAACCAGAAATCAAACTATATTATAGAACGATACTGTAGGGTAAGTAAGCTCTTGTATCTCTCATGGCTATTTCTAGCCAAGTAATCAAGCACACATACTACTGCCAGATGAGAATGACACTGAGTTAGTGCACTATTGAAATCAACCCCGTACTGAATTTTCCCACTTCGGTCTGTGCTATGGATATGTGTGCCACTAAGGCCAAATACAAACGTTTAGCACAGTCCCCCTGCTAATTCCTCACAAAATGGTACTGATGCAATTATTAAAATAAAAAAGTAGCACGTATTGTAGCCCTAAGAAGGGCTTTGGTTCTTGGAGAATCACCTGCCTAACAGATAAGCCTATAGAACACCTAACGCTTTCCCATGACAGAGCAGAGCTCTCATCCCTAGCGCATCCAGACACAGAATTGATCGGACAGCGAGAGGCAGCGGCTAATCTATCCACAGGGTCACCTGATCTGGCCAGCCAACCACTGCTACGACCGTGTAAGGGTACCACGTGCATGCTGGGTGGAGTGCAGCAGAGTCTCCGGTGCTGGTGATTGGCTCTGTTTTCTGGCCGACAAAAAGCAAAACGGGCGGGGAGCTGCCCATTTTCTCGAGCGGCGCCAGGAGGAGCGCCTTTCCGAACCCTATTTGTCATTCCGCTGCCTTACCCCTTAACCCCTTCCCGAGCACGAGCAAGGTCGAGTACCCTAATGCTCGACCGAGCATCAAGCTCGGACGAGCATGTTCGCTCATCTCTAGTTACATTGTTATGGTTCCTTTTCAGTTGTATAAACAAGTGTAAAATCTGGACTGTGTCTCCTCCCTTAAAGTAAAATTGTGCACATTGGGACAGATTTACTTAGCCGGTCCGGTGCATTGTCCGATGAGGATTCGGGTCTGCCGCGATTCACTAAGCTCGTGCTCCCGAGTTCCTGCATCCGTCGCTTCTGCACCAAGGTCTGCCGGAGTTCACCTGCTTTTTCCCGGTGCTTGTAAGTGCGTGTCTTGCGACACATTTCTAAATGTTAAATCCTGCGCGTTGTCCGAATCCGTCGGGTTGTCTGACAGCCCAAAATCCTGGGGCAATTCAGTGCAAAACGGAAATCGTTGGGAAACCCGACGAAAATGCATCCGACGGGCCCTTAGTAAATGAGCCCCATTATTCCTGAACTCAGACTTTATAGTGCAATGAAAACAACCATAGACTTTAGCAAAGACCTTTTGTTCTCACCGGTGGGAAGCAGCCGAGAGGAATAGAATGTAAAAGATGAAGAGTAAAATAGATTCTCTACACGTCACTATCCCTTAGGAGGACGGGAGGATAGCTAATGTAATTGTACATAACTTCATATAATTCAAATAAAATATAAACTATTTTAACCGTTGCAATACCAAGGGTCATTGGTGAACGCCCTGGTCATTTTTTGCAGTTTTGTTTCCCACCTTTTGAGCAGCTAAAATATATGCTAAAATATAGCATACCATAAAATAAACGGAAACCGATCAAAACACTTGTTGTATGTACCTTATATACTCGAGTATAAGCCTAGTTTTTCAGCACAAAATTTGTGCTCAAAAACCCTAACTCGGCTTATACACGAGTCAACTAAAAAAATAAAGACAAAACTCACCTTTCTGACGTGACCCGTAGGTCCTCTTCTGTCTGAGACAGTCTGAGACAGAAGAGGACCTATGGGGGACGTCGGAAAGATGAGTACAGTGTTATTTTTTTTTTCTACTACAGGGGTTGGGCAGGCTGTATGCTACAGGGGCTGGCAGACTATATACTGGGAGGCTGTAACCAATGCATTTCCCACCCTCGGCTTATACTCGAGTCAATAGGTTTTCCCAGTTTTTTGTGTTGAAATTAGGGGTCTTGGCTTATACTCGGATCGGCTTATACTCGAGTATATATGGTATATTGTTTTTTTTAAACCTGATGAAGGCATTAGTCCAATGCCGAAACTTGTTGTTTTTATACACCTTTTATATGACTTTTGTAAAAAAAAAATAAAGAACGTTTTGACTTTGGGAAGATGCGCTTCTAGAGTGGACTGTCCTTGCTTGCTGCACATTGGATTATACCATAAAATATACACTTTTTTGTAATGTGTGCCAATAAAGTATGCAGAAAAAAAAAGGGGGGAAAAACCCAAAATAGGTTAAAAGTATGTACAGTGGGTCCAACAGTTCCCCAGTTTCAGCTATAGATGCAGGGAGTGCATGTTCTCTGCAAACTGTCAGCTCCTCCTTCTTTTTCGTGATGCCCTTAGCTGACAGGCAGGAGGGGGTCACATTTCAAACAGTTAAGTACAGTGGCAACTACAAACACAGTTCTGGTGTCACTTTAAAGAGGAGAATCTCCCTTATGTCTTTCTAGGTGCTATAGAGATATCAACAGTTAAAGTTATAGTCGGGAATGACAACTGTATATGAAAATAATTCTCCAGACTGTAACTTTAACAGTGGATGTCTCCGATTCTGTGGCATATCAAAACACAATCCTTATACAATATTAAAGTGGTAATTATCCTTTTTTAAAACAGGACCTATATTTCTTGGTGCTGCAGCTTGGAGGATATAGCCATTCCATTGTGCAAATATGATGTACATATAATTGTATGATGAAAAGGTTAATATTCTGGATATGTGGGGCAGAAGTGGATCAAAATGGATCTATTATACAATATTCTTGCGTTATAAGGGTAAAGTTGTTTAACATTGATACATATCTAATGTTTTTTTGCCAGGTTCCTGTGCAGATTACACCTAATCATTGTGGGTCTCAGCAGGGGGGCCACCTTGGATCAATTTAATTTATACTCTAACAAAATGTGATGGTCTACAGTGCACATCCCTTTAATAAGGCCTCTATGACTGTTTCCTATATTGGTATCACTGTAGTGTGACAAAGATAAGCGCAGAGAACCCTCGGATATGGTGGATGGTGGTGTTATGTTTCGCTTTTATGAGTATAATTCCTTCTGTAATTTGAGTAGTCGATCCTATAATTAATTATTAGGACATCGGTTTGACTGGGGTCAACATCCTTCCCAAGACCTCCAGTGTAGGATCTCACATTACGTCAATCTCCATTTTAATTAAGGATCAGATTAGGTCTTTTTGGACAGCCATGCCATGTAAATAGTGTGCGCTTAACAGCAGCACATGCCATGGCTTTTTTTAGTTGGCGAAGTGTCGACTACATTTTTGAGCCTATGCCAGAATACACAGGAGAAGAAGAAGCTGGATGAGCGCCAGGAGCCTCTGTTCCAGTTTAGAAGTGACACCATGCTTCGTATAATTGGAAGTTTTTCTATTTGACGTTATGGGTTTCTAATAAGATGGGACTTAAATTAGAGCTTCATAGATGGAGAGGGCATCTCCATGGCCATAAAAAGAACAGTCTTTGGCCCATGTTTACCTAGCCATTACCGTAGTCATTTCTATAAGCGGCTATTTATGGTTGGTTCTAAAAACTTTACATATAGACATTCCCTTTCCTGCTCTGATTAAAGTGTTCTCATATTTTCCTTACTGGAAAGTTCTTAGTAACAAACAGAGTGGGAGATTACTGTAGTGTAGGGGAAGGTATTCAGGGGAGTACCTAGGTATTTTGTTTGTATGAAGACATTATACAACATATCTTTGTGTGAAGACAGCCAATGGTTCTACATTGTGGTGTGCTTCCATCCAATAGTGTTGCACTTCTGGGGTCGAACCACCCTATAGTATTGCCCGCTTGTGTACTTACACGCCCTATGCAAAGTGCCTCATGATTTCCTATATAAGGAAGCTCCTGCTAAAAATAAACTAGAAGTGAGTTCAACCACGACTGTGGGGCTCATTTACTAAGGGTCCGAACGCCACACTTTCGCCGGGTTTCCCGAATATTTCCGATTTGC
The DNA here is from genome assembly GCA_019512145.1 of Engystomops pustulosus. Taxonomy (NCBI): domain Eukaryota; kingdom Metazoa; phylum Chordata; class Amphibia; order Anura; family Leptodactylidae; genus Engystomops; species Engystomops pustulosus. The sequence continues at coordinate 21,147,833 of CM033650.1, read as the reverse complement.
GCCGAATTGCCCTGGGATTGTGTCGCACATGATCGGATTGTGTCGGCGCCGGTTTTCACGCAATGGAAATCCGGGGCGTGGCCGCCAGACAACCCGACGGATTCAGAAAAAACACGGAATTTAAAAAAGAATTTGTGTCGCAAGATCAGCACTTACATGTACTGGGACGAAGAAGGTGAACTTCGGCGGACCTCGGCGCAGCAGTGACACCTGCTGGATATCGGGCGCACGGACCTTAGTGATTGCCGGCAGACCCGAATCAGCGTCGGACAACGCGCTGTGGGATCGTGACTGGACCGGGTAAGTAAATGTGCCCCTGTGTCTCGTCTTACTGAATACTGGCTTCTCCCAGAGCTATTTAAATTGGAAATCACCTTATAACTGTGATGGAGACTGTTAAAGGGGACCTACCACCACATATCTAACTATAAAGGTAGATCTGGTGGTAGGTACATCAATAGGACGTGAGGATAGTCCTTTTAAGGGCTAATCCTCACATCCCCACAGTCTTTTGCTAACTTTTATTTGGCAAATATGCACATTTTCTAAAGCGGATTCTAGGGCGTAGAGTAGCTGGAGCTGAGGCTCTAGGCGCGGCTACTCCACGCTCCATTAGCATATTTGTTCCTCCTACCAAAAATCTCATAGCTGCGCGCCCTCATCCGAGAATCCTGCCGTCTGCGCATACGCAGTGGCTCCGGCTCAGGAGCAGTAACCGCACAGCATGGGCCTACTGTTCTACGCATGCGCAGACAGCAGGTTTCGAGGAGGAGCTACGAGGAGCTGCGCACCGAAGATTTTTGGTAGGAGGAACAAAGAGGGTACTGGGGTGTGGAGTAGCCGCACTGTGTAACCTTAGCTTTGGCTACTCCATGCCCCAGTAGCCGCTTTAGAAAAATTACATATTTGCCAAATAAAAGTTAGCAAAAGATTGTGGGGACGGGGGGATTAGCCCTTAAAAGGACTATGCTCACGTCTAGAGATGAGCGAACACTAAAATGCTCGGGTACTCGTTATTCGAGGGGGGCTGTATACCTAAGAAAACAGGGGGCTGTATACCTAAGAAAACGGGGGGCTGTATACCTAAGAAAAGGGGGGCTGTATATCATAGAATATGGGAGCTGCTTATTTTAAAATAAAGGGGCTTTATATAACAGAGGCTGCATATTAAATAATATGGGAGGTGAGCTGGACATTATATAACCTGGGGGTGGCTTTTAACCATAATTTAACTACACATTTGTTAGGATCAGTGGATCCTCTGGACCACCGCGGGAGATGTAACTAGCCAACACCCGGGACCGGAGCCTAGCGGCACCTGGTATTCACCAGAGCCCGCCGCAAAGCGGGTTGGACTTGCTGCGGCAGGATACCACTAGGTCGTTCCCAGGTGCGACTAGCCCGCGGTGGCAGCCGAGGTCGAGGTACCTTAGCGGATGACAATCTCGTAGACAGGTCCAGGCTCAGGGTCAGGGCAGGCGGCAGAGATGCAACGTCAGGTCCAAGTACGGGTTCAGCAACAGGAGGTCCAGGCAGGTGGGACCGGGAACACAGGCACACAGCAACAAGGAGGAACTCAGGTAACACGGCAACACAGGAGTCAGGAACGGGAACACACAGGAATACACAGGAATACAGGAATACGCAGGAACACAGGAATACTCGCTTGGAAGCTTTCTCTAAGGCTATGAGGCACAAAGATCCAGCAGGGAATGATGGGAGACAAAGGGTTAAATACAAGGCAGGAAATGACCAGCGCCAATCACCTGCGCGCTGGCCCTTTAAATCTTGAGACCTAGTCCGGACGGGAGCGGGAGCCAGGAGGGGTGAGTGCACAGGAGCGGGACCGGGGCAGCGGAGAGAGGCACGGGTGCACCCGCGATCCGCGATATGGATCGCGGGGGTGCCCGTGACAGAGGCACGGGTGCATCCGCGATCCGTGGTATGGATCGCGGGGGTGCCCGTGACAACATTATATAATGAAGGTGGGCTGTATTTAATATAACTCGTGGATGAAGCATTATATGGGAGGGGGCTGTATCTTATATAAATATAGGAGGGGGGTGTATTTAAAAGGGAGGATGGTTTATATGGGGTACTGTATGTAATTTAAGTGAGTGGGCGCATGATTTAAATAAAATTTGGGGGCGGTAAATCTGTATATAGTTAAACGTGGGAGAATCTGGATATAGGGGTCAGATTTTAATTAAACTATATGATTTGTATATAATTTAATTAGGGGAGAGGAACTTTTATTATACATTTTTAAATAAATGAAGAAGGGATTCCATATCCACTGTGTGTGTGTAATGGGGGGGGGCAGAGTGGTTCATTGTGTCATGAGAAGTGTACAGTATATGATTAAGGAGCGCTGTTATTTCGGTGAATGTATATTGTAAGTGGCTGTGGTATATTATTGGTGCAGTCCGGAGATGTGGTGCCGGGAGCTGAAGACATCTGCAAGCAAATTCAACAGTCCTGGGCGGGAGAAGACGTAATGAAGTCCTCTTCCTGATGGAGCAGATCGTCACCTGTGAGGTACTAGTTGGCACTTTTGTCTGTGTCACTGACCGGCTAGTGGTACCACGTGTGGTGTCACAGAGGGCCAGTTAATAATTTTAAGTAATGTTCTCAGCATTTTTATTTTAACAGGTTGTAAATGCTTTTTAAAAATGTGGAAGTGGGGGCGTCATTTTAATTTTCGCCTCAGGCAGCAAAAACCCTAGAATCGGCCCTGCCCCCAGCGATCTATAGTGTGATTACGGGATAAGTTACATCTTTGGGACAACCTCTTTTACCACTTTGATGGCTGATAATTGATCCACAGAGACTGTGAGGGATTGGTTCCCACTTTTTAAACTGTGTCGGTATCCCTGGATATTCATTAGGCAGCTGTTATATCTCTACAATAATCCGAAATCTAACCCACTAAAATATAGAAACATGTAGGGCAGCAAAATAATAGATATACAAAGCTCTTCAGTTATCCTCTATTCAAGTATCGGAGTGATTCTGGAATGGTTACAATTTTTCCTCTTATGTCTAACATTCTCAAGCAGTAGCATTAGTTTGGACACCCAATATGCTAATTAGACTCTTCGTTGCCAGATGGGCGGTGCCAAGATTTCCGTTCCAACCCAAGACTGCCCACTTGACAGTATGGAAAGGCTAGATGCATCTATCATTAACAATTTTATTAGTTTAGGATTTTCAGCAATGCTATAGGTTTCCAACTTGGGCATAATATACAGCTCTGCTCTACTTGCAGCAATATCTGCTTAAGCTTCGGTCAACAGGTCCGTTAGATTTACAGCACTATTTTCTTTCTGCGCATTGTATATAGATTTCTAGAAACATTTATATTGGAATCTTGCACTTTAGAAAACTTGTTTCCCCAGGAGACCCATACGGCAGCAGTTATTATAAATCACAATATACCGTCTAACAGCCTTTACTAGGATGCAGTTTTTATATTTTACAGAAAAGAGATGGAAAGGAAAGTTTATTGGAGATTTTAGGTCTAATGTCGCGGGTGCTCCGGTGACCCATGTCCCGGGTCGCAGGTGCACCTGTGCCCCTCTCCAGTTGCCCAGATCGGTTGTCCCCCGCAGCTAGCTGTCTCACTTGGCCACATTCCAGCTATGGCTACGGTGGCATGGCGCGCCCATCCCCCGTCTCCTAGAGGCTTCCGGAGATTTAAAGGGCCAGCATGCCGCTAATAGGCGCTGGCCCTCTGATATCCATTAAATAGCCAGCCTCTTCTCACATTCCCCGCTGGATCTTTGTGCCTCATGTCTGAGAGAAAGCTTTGTCCCTATGCCTTGTGATTGTCTGCTGATTTCCCATTGTGGCCCGGTTCCATTCCTGACTTCACTCCTCTGCTGCCTGACCTGACCTTCCTCTACATCCCTCCAGCTCCCCACCTTGACTTCAGTGTTCAACTCTCCTCCTCCTTGACTTTCAACAACCAACAGCTAACTTCAAAGTTGATTTTCTAGATGATGCTGCCGCAATGGACAATAACTAGAAGGTCTTACGCTGCTTGACAATATTCTGAATTTGGTTTATTAGGCTAAATGCTCATGACATTTTCCCTTTAAAATCTGAATTTAGATGTAGAAAGTTGAGTTGACCTCCATCAGCTTTTCGAGATATAATGATTATTATGAACAGCACTTGGTGCAGTGCCAGACCCTCTATTTTGTGAAATGGGAATGAGCTGTAATGAGAGCTGCTATCTTAATCACACATGGCCATTTGTCAGATCACCTCATACTTAGACATAGAATTTAATATGCAGACGGTAGAGGACCCTTTCCAATGTAAAAGTGTGACTCCTCCATAAACTGTGTCTGCTCTGTAGACTGTGGCATATGCTCTGGGCAAACTGTGTTCTGAGTTTACGGGAAATGTCTTATACGTCAGATAAATCCCAGAGACACAGCTTAGTGTGAGAGGCTGCATTACATATTTCACGCAGAGCCTTGTACAGATGTGCGCCATTAATCAAGTGTTTTAAGGCTTGTTCTGTACAAGTAAATAACAAATCCTTTTTTTTACGGTGGAAAGTGACTAAATTACTGTTAAAAATTGTCAAGTCAACAGAGACACAGAGACCACACAACACTGACTGCAATATGGATAAGGGTTACTGCGAAACATTCAAGCACAAAAAGGTTAAGATTCTTTACATACCTTCTTAAAGGGTCATTCTATTTTATTTATATTAAAGGATATCTACTGCATGAATGCAGTGCCTCTAAACAGCCACGGTCCGTTGTTCATTTTGCTTATAATAGCTTAGATTTTGAGAAAAATATATATTTTAATGTTATGCTAATGAATCTCCGGGGCTCCCTCTGGCTTAGTTGTCTGCTAATTATTCACACCTTTTTATTGGCTATATTTTAGGAGGAACCCCCATCATGTATGTGTGCTTGGTTGGAAGAACTGCACCCATGTAGTAGATTTCCTTTAAAGACTGTAACGGTACACAGACACGGGACTACAGTCTCTTTGGAAAGAGTCCGGAAGGAGTCTGTGGACCAGTGGACCCTCTGGACAACCGCGAGATGGTACTAGCCGACACCCGGGACCGGAGTCTAAGAGGCACCTAGTTTACACCAGAGCGAGCTGCAAAGCGGGATGGTCTTGCCCGCCATGGCAGCCAAGGAAGCAGGGGGTGTAGGACACAGTCCGAGCCTGGGATGACAGCAGGAGTATGGCTCGGGAGGATGGGCTGGAACTCACGACAGGGAAGCAGGTAGCTGGCATTTGACCCAGGCAGACAGGAACGGACAAGTCCACAGAGGAGAGCTGGTGGCTTGGAGACGTCTGGGAACATGGGAGCCACAAGGAGCGTCTGGGAACGCTGGAGACACTCAGGAAACACGGAGGAGTCTGGAAACACTGGAGGACAGGAGCTTCTGGAAATGCTGGAGACACACAGGAAACATGGAGGCATCTGGAAATGCTGGAAACAGGAATGTGTCTGGGAAAGCTAATGGGCTTTCTCTTCCTTAGAAGCAGCTTTAGGAAGCTGGGTCTGGAAACCCTGGAAGATCCTAGGAGAAGATCCAGCAAGGCAGGAAAGGGGTGCCGGACTAGAAGGGTGAGACGGATTAGCCAGCGCCAATCAGGAGGACACTGGCCCTTTAAGGCTAGGAGAGCCGGCGCACAGGCGCTTTAGAGTTCTGGGACGCGCGCGGCCTAAAGAGAGAGGACGCGGCCTAGTTGGGAAGCAGGAGTGTTGGAGAGGTGAGTCCGGGCCAGGGGGGTTGCTGAGCCACAAGGAAAGGCATGGGTGTACCCGCGATCCATACCAAGGATTGCTGGTGCGGCTGTGACAAAGACCTATTTATAAGTGATCAATATCAATTTTCAGTCAAATGAAAAGAAGCACACTAATCGCCGGTTGATAATGGTGCCAAAGCCTTTTACAAATAGATGATTAGTGGGGGTTCGGAGTGAATGACGCCCATCCGAGATCGATGACCTAAAGGTGGGAAATGCCTTGTGTCCAGTGTCCATAAAACAGAATGCCACTGCTCTTTCGCCAGAGGAGTAATATATGCCCAGTTGTCCTGGCCCATTTGCACTCTCTAGACCTTGATATGGATCCATTTTTTTTTTTTACACAATGGGGCAAATTTACTTACCCGGTCCATTCGCGTTCCAGCGGCGGCTTCTCCGCTCTGGATTCGGGTCCGGCCGGGATTTAATAAGGTAGTTCTTCCGCCGTCCACCAGGTGGCGCTGCTGCGCTGAAAGTAAACTCATCGCGCCGGAATGCACCGAGCTGGACCAGGTGAAGGTAAGCGGTCCTTATGCGACACATTTCGGTTTTTAAATGCGGCGGTTTTTCCGAATACGTCGGGTTTTCGTTCGGCCACGCCCCCCGATTTCTGTCGCGCGCATACCGGCCCCGATGCGCCACAATCCGATCGCGTGCGCCAAAAACCCGGGGCAATTCATGTACAAGCGGCGCAAATCGGAAATATTCGGGAAAACGCGAATCGGGCCCTTAATAAATGACCCCCAATGAGTACAGATGCTCAATCAATGGGTCAGGCCAATCCTTGGATGAAATGCTGAAGTTTTCATTTTAGGAGGACCCCTACTGAAAATAGTGTTACCTTCAGTGGAATAAGCCACGCGTGGTCTCCTTTGAAGTTGGAAGCTGCTCTTTAACCTCTTCATTTTCCCTTATCCTTTTATGTCATAACAGGACTATGATCTTTCAGTTTGTTTTTCTACAATGTGAACATCTTCAGAGCAAGGGAATAGAAACTTCCACAATGTAAAGGTCAGCTTTCTTTTTTTTAATCAGTGCTAAATGATAGTTTGGAACAAATATAGTTTTGCGACATAACATTTCTTACATAGCAGAAATTCTGACCTCAACAACTAATATGAGATTTTGTGATAGAAGATAGGAACTCCGGGGACCGGGTAAGTAAATGTGCCCCTTTATCTTTTTAAAATTGTGTTCCAACAAAAGTCAGCTGTAAAAAAAAAAAATCACTATAAAAAATAAAATACTTTGCGCCCACACCCCCAGGTACTTACTGCTAAGAAATCTCATTGCTTCATTTCCATCACTGCCCGATCCCTGAATGCTTCCACTTTCTGGTCCAGCAGGAATGTACCAAAACAGGTCAATCAGTGTTTGGCTGCAGTGATCACAAGACCCAATTCTGGGAAGTTTCTACCGGACCAGAAAGTGCAAAAGGGAAAGGAGATTAAAGGACATCTACCACCAGGATGAAGGACTGTATTCAAATAAGCCTGAGGGGCCCCTCAGGCTCATTTGCATACAGTCCTTTTTTTCTTTTATGATTTATACATCTCGCTGAACCATTTTATTTTTCTGAAACATCCCCTCTAGGGGGTCATGGACAAGCATAGTACATGTCTAGTGTGCACTGTTGCAGACCCAATATAGCTATATACAGGCAGTCCCCGGGTTATGTACAAGATAGGTTCTGGAGTTTTGTTCTTAAGTTGAATTTGTATGTAATTTGGAACTGTATATTTTATTATTGTAACCCCAGACAAAAAATTTTTGGTATCTGTGACAATTGGATTTTAAAAATGTTGGATTCTCATAAGAACCAGGATTAACACTAAAGCTTCATTACAGACACCTGTGATAACTGTTATAGCTGTTTATTGTAGCCTAGGACTAAAGTACAGTAAATTACCAAAATCCAGAGGGCCGTTTGTAACCAGGGGTCGTCTGTAAGTCAGGTGTTCTTAAGTAGGGGACCGCCTGTATTAAAAAAATAGCCATAGCCTCTGGGAATAAGGTTGCTCCTGGTGCCACTCAGTCGAGTGGAAAACTTCTCTCTGATGGGATACTACAGCAAAGGGAAGGAGTTCATTTGAGAGTGCTAAGAGCACAGCAGTGTGAGGACCTGGCCTAAGTGCAATGGGAAAAGTTGCAGTCCTAATGCCTTTTTAACAGTCCTGCTGCTACACTAACAGTTCTCCCAGGCGCATACCTAGCACTGTGTTACCCTTTGTCAGGTCACCTTTAAGCCCTATGGGTGAAAATGCCTTTTACGTGTGGTTTATCTACAAATGAACATATTGTCAATTGTTTTTGGTCCATAAACTAAACGACAAGTAATTACCCAAGACATGTTCTTCCTTTATGGCTTCTACCCATCAAGAATCTAATATATACAATTACATATACCATGACATATGGTATATGCACAGGATAAATACATTGTACCTGACACTTGTGCTTTTGGCGGTACGTGCTGCACTGCATGCTGGGAAACTGTCTCCGCTAAAATCAAATCCTGAGTGTAGTGATTTGTAACTGATCATGATACATCGCAGAAAGCAATGATAGCAATCTACCATGGTGGGGTGTCATAATTAGCTTACCGGGCGTTGCTGCTGGCAAAGGATACAAGTAATTAAGACCTCATTCTGCTGTGTATACGTCTCATTTGTCATCATTTGCATATATTTTCAGTTTTTACAGCTCTGTATGGATCCTGAGTATTGTACAGTATAAAAATAAAGTGTATATTAACAGTAATGAAGGAAATTACTATGTAAAAATTACAACGTATCTCTTATACACAGGGAGGGAGCATCAGCACCCCTGCACAACTGTAAGGCTAAATTAACGTCTTCTTTTATTCCCTCTGTTTTACAGATTGGGAGGATTCCCAATGTATCCTTAAAACGGGCTACAAATTATTCCACTGTATGCTCATGCAGTGGGATACGTTATCTGCTTCAGCCCCTCCCACTGAAAACGGGAGGAGGGAACATCGGCAGCCCTCAAAGACTGCTTCCTACGTTCTGTCACCCGCTTGAAGTAACTGTCCTTATATAAACAGTTACATCCCAAAGGAAACACCCACAGTGTATGCTCAGCAGAAGCCGCGGGTGGATGCCATACAGTAGTGTCTGTCCCACATAGGCTCAAATGGCCTCCGCTGAATATATATTATTAACAGGATGGAAAGCTTTCCTGGAGTACAAGCTAAATAGGGGCCATGTATTATCGTATCTGCGCCTAAAAAATGCCGGGATCTTTATTTTTTTGGGCGCAGAAATGTTGTGGAGCATTTATAATGAGTTTGTGCCAGAAAGAATGGATGTTTCCGACTATCACGACTTCTCCATTTTTTTGGGCACAATTGGACGTGGCCTAACTTTTCCACATTGTCCGTCACATTTATGTGTATTTTTAGGCGCAATTTTTGGCGCACAATAGACCAGGAAAAAAATGGTCAGAGAGCAAAAGTAAGGCGCAGTCCATGTACGATTTTAGCGCACACCTCATTGATGTTGGCGCAAGACTGATTATTACGTCTATCCATTATTTAATTACAGCCGTGCGCCACTTTAATACATCGGCCTGTGCTTTCCGGAGACTGATCTCCGATGCCGACAGTCGTGCTTGCGCCAGAATTAGCAAATCCCCCCCAATGTGTCCAAATGACGTGATGTGAATGTAACATGAAAGTATTGCAAGTTGTAAATTAAGTGTTCACACCTACATGTGAAAACAGCCGTATGCAGCCCGGACATTGCAGTACAGGCTGAATACATCCCCATGCATTTCAATGGGCAATAAGTCCATTCATTTTTTAATAAGATGGAGCTTGCTGTATCTTCCTCCTTAGCCCCCAAAACCCCCCCCCCCCCCCATGTCATACCGCTCAACTTTAAGGGGCCACACTAATAACTAGAACCCTACATGCGGCAGACGTATAAAAGTGGAGACCCCTAGAGTAGACCTTTAACACCAAAGACCCCTGGAGCAGACCTATAAAACTGGAGACCTTCACAGCAGATGTATAATAGTGGATACCCCAAAGCAGACACTAGTACTGGGGACCCCCGGAGCAGACATAAAATAGTGGAGACCCCAAGAGAAGACGGATAATATTCAAGAACCCCAGAGCAGACATATAACAATGGAGACCTCCAGGGCAGATAATAAATAGTGGAGAACCCCTTGAGCACCCAAAAAAATAAAACAAACACTCACCTTCTCCTTCCTCAGGATCCTGACACTGGTTCTATGTTAGAACCAGGTCAGTGCAGCACCTGGAGCAGGAAAGAAGCTGAGAGGTGAGTACAGAACAGCTGATATATCCTCCCCACTCAGGTCCCCTCTTCCTCCAGCACACTACTAGCATCCAAAGCTGATCTAAACAATGAGATTCTTATCTTTAATAAGACACCAAAAGCGTCTCTCTAGGTGCTATAGAAACGAAGATAGGGGCCTCTCCAGTATTGCTCCCTGTCCAGCCTATAAAAATGACTCATCTCATGTAACATATGACTCTTCTCTGTTCATGTGCATGTGACTTTGGATGTGCTAGAAGTAGTTGAGCAACACTTCATAGTGGATTTAATGTTGGAGCTGGCGGATGTGGTGATAGATGCTCTTTAAGTCTAACATTTCTATCCTAAAATTGTTGTCTTTATTCCGAGCCGCCCTTCTACTGGAATTTGCACCACTTTCTGTCACATCTGGGATGTTATCTGGACTTTTCAGAAGTGGAGAAGACTAATGGTAAGTTCCAGCGTGCATTGTCCACTACTTGCTATACAGGGCAGGCAGGTTATGTGTAGCGTGTGCAGATGTGATGTAATAATTGGCTGCTTTTTGAGGGCGTCATGAGAAATCCACAAACTACTAAACAAAGAATGTGACTGTGATACATTCCTCTCCTAATGATTAATTAATGAAGCTAATTTCTATGTGTTACATAGTGCACCAGGCTCTTCCCAACACCGATCATCACAGATAATGACATATAAATCATCCATGTCTGTCAGCGACCAGATACCTGCAAGACAAGAACTGTCACCCGGCTGATAACAGGAATGAGGAAGAGGAAGATGTGGAACATTCATACTGTCACCTTGTAAATCCAGGACAGGTATAGAGATTATTACCAGCTATGTCTGAATATAATTCATGGGGTGTTCCCATCATAGACACTTATCACATACCCATAGGAAGTGCCACACACGTCTGAATGGTGAGGACCTATAACTAGCGGTCCTTCCACCTTGTTCTGCCTGGTGAAGAAGAGTCCAAAAGGAAATACCCAGTATGTGGCATATGAAGCATTGTGCCCGCTATGGAGAGAGGGGGCATTGTTAGAGTTACACAGTAGATGCCATGAGGGCATTGTAGTTATTATGAGGGCACAGAGCTAATGCCAGCAGGTGCCATGGTGTATAGGTAGATATGGGGCTGCTAGGGATTACCTGTAAGCTCCACTCATAAATGAAAGCCTTAGGAAATGTCTTCATCTGAATAACTGCATGGGAGAGGAAATATTGAAAGGGTTTTTTTGGGGAGTTCTGTATTACCTCAGTGGGCCTCTTCCATGTTCTACTTTACTGAAGTCCAATAGTGAATTCTGAGTCTACTAGGAAGACCCAAACCACCCACCAAATTTAATACTAATAAGCACCTTCACCCATGAAATCCTAATACATTTGTTCCTGCTCTCCATACACATGTACACAAGTGCCATTTCAGGACCAATGAAGGTCCATCAAAGGTCCTTGAACCACAGATTGAAAGCAGGCAGAAGGGACACATCCTCCATTCCCCAAGAATATTAATTCTAGTACCATATGTAGGAAGTGATTCCAGACTTGTAGGACCTATAATATTGCTACAGCCCAGGGCCCATGGCAGTCTTAGGCCCCATGCACACCGACGGACTGAAAACGCATGCTTAAAAAGGGACCAACAACGGCCACGCGTGGCATCACCCTTAGTCATTCAGATCGGAAAAATTGTAGAACAGAGTTCTGAAAGCCTTGATATATGTGGCGGAAAACATTTTTTGTCGCAAATTACAAATTAGGCACAAATTACACCAGGAGTGAGCTCAGGAATGCCCCCTAATTTGTTTCGCACAATTTCTTAAATACCTGCACCTGAAAAGAACAGGCAAAGTCTGACAGAAAACTGGTGCAAGGACCTTGCATTCGGGCCATGGCGCTCATTCAAAAACACATGCGTTTGGGCCAATCCCCTCCCACTTACATTTTCGATGCGTTTATAACGCATTGTGTGAACGTACCCTAAAACCTTCAATAAATGGCACAGGGCCTTTCAGATGCAAATTATTTGCATCTATCTACTCGTGTAGACAGATTGATACATCTCCCCCAACATGTGATCAGGGGTGGAGCCGGGTGTCAGGGCGGACGAGGCATCCGGGTGTCAGGGCGGACGAGGCATCCGGGTGTCAGGGCGGACGAGGCATCCGGGTGTCAGGGCGGACGAGGCATCCGGGTGTCAGGGCGGACGAGGCATCCGGGTGTCAGGGCGGACGAGGCATCCGGGTGTCAGGGCGGACGAGGCATCCGGGTGTCAGGGCGGACGAGGCATCCGGGTGTCAGGGCGGACGAGGCATCCGGGAGTCAGGGCGGACGAGGCATCCGGGAGTCAGTAGGGATGAGGTACCGGGGTGTCAGTAGGGATGAGGTACCGGGGTGTCAGTAGGGATGAGGTACCGGGGTGTCAGTGCGGATGAGGCATTTTGGTGTCAGTGCGGATGAGGTACCGGGGTGTCAGTAGGGATGAGGTACCGGGGTGTCAGTAGGGATGAGGTACCGGGGTGTCAGTAGGGATGAGGTACCGGGGTGTCGTAAGGATGAGGCATTTTGGTGTCATGCGGATGAGGTACCGCGGTGTGGTCAGTAGGGATGAGTACCGATGGGTTGTCGGGTGCATGAGGGATGATGTACCGGGTGGTCATAGGGATGAGGTAACCGTGCGTAGGTGATACCGGGGTATTGCGGATGAGGCATTTGGTGTCAGTTGCGATGAGGTACCGGGGTTTCATTAGGATGAGGTCCCCGGGTGTCGTTGGGATGAGGTACCGGGTGTCATAGGATGAGGTACAGGTTGTCAGTAGGGATGAGGTGCCGGCGGGTGTCGTGGGATGAGGTACCGGGGTGTCATAATGGGGGATTATGTCGGTGTGGTCAAGTAGGGATGAGGCACCGGGTGTCAGTAGGGATGAGGTACCGGGGTGTCAGTGTGGATGAGGCACCGGGGTGTCAGCGCACATGTGACGCGCACATTCCCCTCATGCCGCCAGCAGTCCGCGGCTGCTAATTTTAGCTCCTTCCTTCATACTTCCTTTGCAGCATCAGCTGCTTCCAGCTTCAGCTCAAGCCAGTCAGCCAATCAACAAGCGAGCGTGTCTCGTAGCCCCGCCCCTTCTCCCTCTCTCCACCAATCACCTCTCTGCTCCCGGGCCCTGCTGGAGCATAAGCTCAGAGCCCGGCCCCGCCCCCTCCCGCTGTCCCCGGACACTGAACCTGTTCGTTATTGTTGTTATTGCTGGAGCGGGGTGCGGTGACGTCACCGGGTAAGGCCTGTGAGCTCGGCGGCGCGCAGACACCAGTGCGGGAGCGCGCAGCAGCGTCCCGCCCCGGCCGGACAGTTTCTACAGTGACGGCTCAATAAGTTTCCTGGGGCAGAGCGCACGGAGCCGCGACCGGGAGGAGGCGGGCAGCTGTCCGGTACGAAGTTTCCCATGGGTCGGTGAGGGAAGGGGGAGGCTTCTGGGCCTCGGCTCTGACTGTTGTGTTTCTCCTGACAGAGGCATCGTGCTGACGGAAGCCATGGACTACCCTGTGCCCCGGGGGGAGCTGCTGCCGGACAGGTGAGGAGCCCGGGGACTACAACTCCCAGCATGCTCCACCACTGCCTGCCTGTGCTGGGGAGCAGGACTGCTGAGGTCTTCATGTGCTTTGTCTCCATCCCGCCTGAGGACTTGTCAATGTACACTGCTAGGATGTAGTGTGATGTCATCATCTGGGGACAGCGTGATGTCACAGACTCTAGCAGTGTGATGTGAGGTCATAGTCTGGGTAGCATTTGTGTTATGAGTGTCACACTATATATTGTCAGTCTTTGTTAGTGATGACACTGTGATGTCATCAGGTATTGGAGTGTGACCTGTTTTTCTGTGATGTCATTGTCTGTAGGAGGGCAGGAGCCCAAGTGACATGACTGTTGGTGGGTAAGTGGGATCCTGCATGATCTGTAAGAGAGTAGGACCCTCTGAGAGGATGTTGTCTGTAGTAGAGCGGGAGAGAAGGACTGCTGGGTGGACGGCGCTCCTTGTCTTTTGGGGCAGCGAGACCCTTTGGTGGATGGCGCCCTGGTCTATTGGGGGGGAGCGAGACCCCTCAGTGAACGGCGCCCCGGTCTATTGGGGGGGGGAGACCCCTGGGTGGACTGGAGAACAAGTCTATTGGGGGGGAGGGCGGGGGGGGAAGTGGGGGAGGGGCCGGGGGGCGGGAAGCGGGGGGGGACACGAGGGAAGAGACACTGGATGGAACGGCAGACCCGGTCTATTGGGGGGGGAGGAGCGTTGACCCTAGGCTGGAAGGCGACACAGTCTATTGGGGGCGGGGGCGAGAGTGACCCTTGGTGGACGGAGCCCCGTTATGGGGGGGGGGGGAGCGCGACCAACTGGGTGGCGGCGCCCCCGTCTATTGGGGGGGGGGGGGGAGCGTTGACCCATGGGTGGACGGCGGCCCCCGTCTCTTGGGGGTCGGAGCCGGGGGGCGATGATGAACAAGGGGGGAAGGAGAAAACGTATAGGGGTGGGGCGCGGGGCGGCGAGAGTGACAAATTGGCGGGGACAGGGCAGACCAAGTATATTATTGGGTCCGGGGGGAAGCGTGACCCATGGGTGGACCGGGGCCAAAAGTTCTATGGGCGGGGGGGAGCGGTTGACCAACTGGGGGAAGGCGCCTCCGCTATTGGGGGGGGGGGAGCGTGACCCCTGGGTGGAAGGCGCCCCCCTCTATTGCCGAAATGATCGTCAATTTGATATTCGGCGTGTGAATGGGACCTGCAGGGACTGGTTAGGTGCGGCGCATAGGTTACTTCTGTTTGGGCTTTGATTGTTGAACAGCCTAAATGCAGTGGGGAGGAATGACCCCTTTCATGCTTGGGGGTGAAGCAGTTGGTCACTTTATCTTAAGTACTCCCTGCACTCCGAATGCCCTCAGCCTCCTCAGCAGGTGTAGCCGGCTCTGACCCTTCCTGTGAAGTGCTTTTATGTCCTCTGCCCGCTCCAGTTTATTGTTGAGGAGGACGCCCAAGTACTTATAGGACTTCACTGCCTCAATGTCTGTCCCCTTGATAACAACCACTGGTTAAGATGGACTGTGCTTATGGAAGTCCACCACCATTTCCTTTGTCTTCCCAGCATTAATCCTAAGGTGGTCTTGCTGGCACCAGTCCACAAATTTCCGTATCAGTTCTTTGTACTCCGTCGTTCTCACCTGTAATGAGGCTTACTACAGCAGTCAGAGAACTTCTGGAGGTAGCAGCTTGTTGCATTGTACCTGAAGTCTGCTGTGTACAATGTGGTGAGGAAGGAGCCAGAACTGTACCTTGAGGTGCACCAGTACTACTCATCAGTGTCTGACACAGTCCCGGGCTCTCATACTGAGGTCGGTTTGTGAGGTCTAGGATCCAACTATAGAGATGGTGGTCCACTCCAGCCAGATCCAGTCTGTCCCTTAATAGCCCTGGCTGTATGGTATTGGGGAACCCAGTGAGATTTTACAGCATATAGAGAGTAACTCAAGTAGGTGCTGTCCATTTTGATGACTGATGGCCTGGTCCATCGGTGCCTTGTGATCTGTTACTTTTAATGGCGGTGGAGAGGAACTGATTGTTGTGAGAGTCTTTATTTTACTTCCTAGTTTGAAGCCATTTAGATCATGCAAGTCTGGACTACTTTATTTGGTGATATTTCAAGGCTTTGGTCTGCAGGGCTCTTTTGCATTGAGCTGCATTTAGATTTCATACTTTGTGTCTGTGGGGTTTGTGGTTATACTGACTGTAGACACAACAATGTAAATCCTTGTTCATACTTGTACGTGACTTTGGATATGTATTGAATCTTTTTTACGTACCGTGATGTGATCAGTATCTTTCTGTAGTCCATTTCCTCCCAGAAGCAAATAACCCGGGTTTCGATGTAAAATGCAAAGTGCGAAACTTCCCGTGTAAATTAGTGCAGAGCGTGTAATAACGTTTGTGCAGAATATCGGAGGTGTGAGGACGCCAGGAAATAATAATGGCTTTGTCTGTTGTCTAAGGCGCATCTAACTTGTTGAATTACTGTCTCTGCTATTCTTGCCAAGGTATGAAGTATACCAGACATCTTTATA
The DNA here is from genome assembly GCA_019512145.1 of Engystomops pustulosus. Classification (NCBI taxonomy): domain Eukaryota; kingdom Metazoa; phylum Chordata; class Amphibia; order Anura; family Leptodactylidae; genus Engystomops; species Engystomops pustulosus. The sequence continues at coordinate 21,131,619 of CM033650.1, read as the reverse complement.
TATGTTGAAGTGGACATTTTATGTCTCATTTTATGTCTCATTTTATGTACACGACCGTAATGGGGGGCCGTGAGCTGGCTGCACTATTTGTGGCAAGATCTCCATAGAGGTCTATGACACCCGGTCACAGTGATCAGCGCATCTGATCTCACCACACTGTGATCTGGCCACTCTGCTTTCTATGGAGAGGGGAGGTGTAGAGGTGGGCAAGTGCTCTTCACATCTGTGTTATGGCCCAGGTGAGCACTTTGCTAAAGAAGAGCGGACCCAATGTTTGGGCATCAGCCCACACAACCAGCCGATCCAGATTGCTAGATTTGCTGTTTGGCTGCCAAACTTTCAATATGTCCGGTTTGTGTGGGTGGAGCGCAAGCATTTGGTCTGCTTATCTGTTCACATGGCCATGTGCAAGTAGCCTAACTCTTAGGCCAGAGCCACACTATCCTGGTTGGTTTGTTGATCACAGGCTGGAATTCATAGACCAACCACAGTGCCAAAAATGCATCTTTGTGGATCATAGTGACATCACTATGATGTCCCCTCTGTCTGATATCCAGTCTGATAACTTGTAGGGCACTGTATCTGACCACTGACTGCAGGTCCTGCTCAGCTGCCCTGTAAGTTACATTGAAGTCATTGCTGCACCTTGATTTCCATGAGACTTCCACTGTCAGCTTTTTGGGTGTTAGATATAGGAAATCCCCTTCTGTATAGGGCAGGTCAGTGAGATTTGTGGAATTCTGTTCTGCTGATTGCCAGGGGTCTGAGCAGTCACACCCCCATTCACAGGACCTTTAAAGAGGACCATTCTTCTCTCCTGATGTCTGTTGTAGCAAATACACTTTGTCCTATAACGCCTTGTATCATTCTTGTATAGATCCTTGAAATTTATAAATAGGCAATTGTTTGTTAACTTTCGATTGTCCTCATATAACATCTGATTTGTCAGTGCCGATTTGCTGTAAGTAAACATTGCAGGTCACATCCTCGGGCTGAACACCCATGTGGAGCCTAACCTCACACTTGTCGCCATTTTTGTATAATGTCACATTGTTGCTACTTCTTCAGCATGATTTCCTTTACTGATACATTGTTGCAAACAATTTGATAGGAAGGACGTTGTCCTGTTGAAGGATTCTTGTAGGGGGATTTCCGAACGTATCCATAGGATGGATAACTACTGTCTCATCAAGGGCTGGTGTCTCCCCCTTTGTATGAATGGAGCAGTAGTTGAGCATTTGTGCGGCTGTTGGATTCAGTATGATTGCAGGGTTTTCTATTTCAATGATCATAGGACTGTTCAGTGTCTGTCTGATACTGAACAATTTCTTTCACCTGCAACATCTCTCCATATGACTCTGAATTCTCGACCTTGTGTTAGAATAATAGGTGCTGCATGGCCGGCCGGCCGTGTTTCATAACCTCGGACTAGGGAGGACACGTCTCTAAATCCTTCTATTTATGCAGTGTAAGAGACTTGTGGAAATTGGTTTTTCTCTTCCCACAGAGGTGACAATTGTATTGTATGTGACTGCTATGTGAACTGTAGTTTCGCAGTTAGAGATTATTTTACATTTTAAGAACCACTGGAAAATAAAGCTCTTCAGAATGCTTTTCACTGCTCGTGTCTATGGTATACCCTGAACAATGACAAGTAGGGTCGTTCTGGTTTTATATGCTCTGTAATAGATACATTGACAGTGAATCTGAAGGCATAGGTTACAAAAGAGTCTATACCCCTCGCTAGTATGTAATGGAATGCACAGCCACGTGGCTTACCTCCTTATAGACCTATATGGATAGCATATTGAGGCTTGGAGGTTGTAAGGAACAGCAATGCACACGTCTCCATTACCCTAGGGGTTTTCACCATTAATAATACTTGATTTCAACCCACATGATGGAGGATTTGTCTTATCAATGGGGGTCTGAGTGCTGGAGCCCCCAGAGGTAATGTGAACAGGGTCCCAAGGTTCCTTTTCTATGTGACTTGTGGGTGGCTGTACTTGGCCGTCTCACTCAAGGTAGCAAAAGGAGGCATCCATTTGACACCCTGGAAAACATACTTGCATACTTCCCAGAATTCCCTAGTGGAGCATCTATGGCTTTGAGTCTCCACACGCCTTTTAGGTGGCCTTAATTTGCAATCTTTCCATAAGGAGAACACCTACTGTCTGACCCTAGTCAATTGCCTCTCACATCCTATCCAGTTCCCTACGCTGTACTGAGGAGACCCAACCAGGTCGAAACAGCGCTGTCCACAGTTGTGAGTCTGTTCCTTATGGAATAGATATACTGGTTTGGCTTAATCCCACATCATGTTTTCAGACTTCATGTAGGTCATACTTGATAAGGAGGCTGCCCTTCAAGGTAGCAAAAGGAGGTATTGTTTTCCATTTAGCACCTTGTAAAACATATTTGCATACTTCCCTTAGACTTGAACAGAGTTGCATTCACAGAAGTCAACCTTAAAGGGTTTGGCTGAAATTTGTCATTTCTGGGTCCACAGAATTCATACCCTTGCCATACACGTGATTGGGGGTCCCATTTTGACTTTGCAGCAGGTCCTGCTGGTCCATTCAGTGTCTGTGTGCCTGGAGCAGCAGGACCTGCTATGACTCATTCTCATAGTTGAATGTGAGCGGACTTGATATCCACATTGATGCCCCAGTGCTCCACTGATCCCTTATTTTGATAAATGATAAATATCCTGACCCCTGTTGTTAATGCTGGGGGGTTCCCTTTAAGACATACAATGCTGGCTATTTTTAACGTTCCTTTAAAAGGCTAAATGCCAGAGTGCCTACCTGTGCTTCTGATATGAAATTACCTATAGATGTTTACCATTATGGTTTGTGTACTAACATATTTTGCTGTGTAAATGGGCCTCTGGCTTGTCGGATATTCAGTTTTGTTAAAGTTTTGAGTTATTTTTTTTTTTCTTGTTGTTGAGCCAAACTAACCTTGTGGTTCCAGCACTGCAGTGTCTGGCAATGCTTCCCTTTCATCGTATAGGTCTTGTGTTCATCTTGTGCTTCTGTCTTAGAATCTACTTTCTCATGCAAATCTGGAAAAAAGAGAGGGTGCCGTCAGGGGCCGCATGGCCGTGTGATCCCAGTCTGATTGCCGGATGACTTCATCATCAGAAAATGTCATTAGTCGTGTTCCAGCTAGACCTCTGAAATATTATCAGCAGTTTCACATGATCCTCGGCAGACTGCAGTTTTCTTTAAGGTTATGTTATACTTGGGATGTTCCATATATCCTGGAAGGTCGTGGAAGTCTTGGAACTTCTCTCGGCTTTTTGATCCATGTAGCCGCTCTTCTTTACTGAGTTGTGGAGGTCTGAGCAGGTGGATTCTGTGAGCTGAGGGGTAAGTCTGGTATCTGATGGATTCAGTGCACTCGACCTTTGGTGTTTGTTTTTTTTTTTTTTACTTTTTGATCTGTTATGATGTGACTTAAAGGTTCCTGTAACTAGCCTCTCCTAAATTAGCCACATTTTCACTGACTTGGTAACAGTACACATTGCAGGCTCAGATTTTTGTTTATGTAGGTTGTTTGGGTGATCACTTTGCACCTGGCATGGTACGGAATCTGGTTGTAGATCCAAATTGGTTAATTTTACAGAAGTTCAAGTAGTACTTTCTGTGACGCCACTATAGTGTAGAGCTGAACTGACTGCTAAAGATATTGACTAGTTACATTTGCTTGATGAAAAGGCGGTTGTACACATGACATCGGGAAGATAAAGGCCTAATGTTATGAGAACCGTAACTTCTGATCCACCTCTTGTGATTTAGTGCCTCAGTAGGATGTCGAAGTCTGAGACTTGTCACTGGAGGGTGCAGTTTTCATCACGACTGCTGCTTGTCTGCTAAGAGGTATCTTGTCTTAATGTGTCCTGACCGGTGCCTGACCGTCCTTATTCTTCTGAGGCCCTGTTCAAATGCAGCGTTTGAATTGTGTTAACCAGGGCATCCTTAGTCCTAGATCCAGGCCCTGTGACTGTGTTGTTATGCATGACCTCCTTCCTTCTAAAATCAACCTGTTACTTTATGCTAATTAATCAGAAAGAGACTTGGAGTGTATTCGAAACCCCTCCTTGCAGATTCAAAGGCTGTTGCATTCTGAAGTAGCATTCTGCCTGCACAGAGGGCTCCTGTAACATGTCCATAGCCCTTGAGATTTATTAGCATAACTCTGATTTTAGAAGGTAGGTGGCCATGGATAACACAGAAAATTACCATAGTCAGTGCCCAGAACTATTAGTAAGTGCACTTTGTTTATCATCCATGACTTGGGTAGATCTCCTTAAATGTTGAATTTGCATAAAAGCAATATGAACACGGCCCTGTTCTTCCTAGTGTAGCTGATCTGAACCAAGAATCCATGTGTATAAGTGGATTGGGAGGAATAGCTCTAGAGCTTAATCAGGGTTATATGAACTAGTTATTCTTTGGATTGTACCACCTTAAAGGACATTTACCACCAGGATCAAGCATTTTAAACCAAGCACCCTGACATGCAGGTGGGCCCCCTCTGGCAGGATCCACTCTTTAAGAACCTACAAAGCTACAAGAGCAGATCCTGCGAGAGGGGCGCGCACCAGTATGTCCGTGTGCTTTGTTTACAAACCTTCATCCTGGTGGTAGATGTCCTTTAAAGGGGTCAAAGTGAATGGATATAAACCACTTATCGGACCCACATAGTCTCCAGTAACTTATCCCCAAATCGGCTACTTTTTTGATCTTTATGTAATAAAATCATAAGCCTATAAGCATCATGTGGCACCAATGTTAATATCATAGCCCCTCTGAATTTTATTCACGTGGAAAGCTTTCACTACTTGTCCCCCCTTCCATTCATAATTGAGGAAATTTCCCTCCATCCAGTCTTTCCACTTCACATACGTAATATAATCTCATATTGAAATAAAGTTTGAGTCAAACTTTTCCTGCTTCTACAATGCAGTGTTCAGTATAAATCGCATGCTTTTAATTGTGGTGTAGAAAGTGTTATTTCGGGTCCCAAGGGGCAGCACCAATAAGCGGTCAGCATAGTCGCGTGTGTCCTTGTCACTTTACTTTCTCTTCCTGTTCTTCACACCATTAATAAACTCTCGGTGAGTTCCAGATCTCTTCTTTCATCGCCGCAGCTGGCTCCAACCTCTCTCACTTCCTGAGCCAAGTTTATTCTTCTGTTTTGCTGTTCCTCATAAAACAGGAAAACTAAAACTACTTGATGTAGTTTTCGGGCCTTTTCTTGACTGTCAAATGAGAACAATAGATGCTGGAGTTTCCAAAGTATTTTCCTGTTGAGTGTTGATTTATTATACTCTGTGATGTTATATTGCCTGCTGTGCACTTCAGTGACCTGTGTAGTTTACATGGTTTTATCCAGTGTTTTGTTAATGAGTGAAAGCGACTACGAAGGGTAAAACCAACGACTATCTTCAGTATTGGAGGTGGAGCAATTCTTATCCAACAGGTCGTATTTGGGCGGATGATGAGTTGGGCGTAATACATTTCAATATATCCTTAAACCCTGGATTTTGTCTGAATTTGGAGTGTTGCTTGCTGTCCCATATTGTTCTTGGAGAAGATGGATCTACCCCACTCTTCTCCTTTTTAAACACTTGCATGCTCAACGCAGCTGGATGCACTTATATAATGGGATCAGGAAGGAATAGCTATCACCCTGCAGCTGTATATAGAGACTGGTTGGCTTTTCTGGCTGGGAGTGCATCATACAAAGTTAACAATGTCTTTTATGCAAGTTTATTCTCCATTCAATGCTATCAGTGCCTGAGATACCCGAGTGTTGGCTCCCCACATGCACAGCGTCCATCCCATAGCAAGGATGCGGCAAGCCCGAAAGGTGTTGATACATTACTCTTTGATCTTGCAGGTAAAGTCCTTTTCCACATTCTTGTAACAAATACAAAGGGTGAATCCATAATTTCAATGTATTTGACCAAAGAGCGTTGAATCGATACCCTTTCGACGCAATTGGTGAGGGACTCCACACCCCCCTTTGAACAAGATAGGAGGCTACCTCTTTGGGTTATTCTTGGCTAGGTTTATGGATGTCGGAGAGCATCTTCACACAGAATGAAGTAGAGCATCAATTATACAATTATATGAATGGCAGAAAAAATGTACGCTTTTACTTTTTGAAAATGTATTAAAATACAATAAAACCTGTATAAATTTGGTATCGCCCTGATCGTACCGGCCTAAAGAATAAAGTAGAAGTATCATTTGGAGCGTACAGTGAAAGTGGTAAAAACTGAGCCAACAATTTCATCACATTTTGGAATTTTTTTTTTCTTGCTTCCCAGTACACGAAATGGAATAAGCAAAAAATAAACCCTCGCACAGCTCTGTACGCGCAAAAACTAAAGATTTTTGGTGGTGAAAAGAAAACAAATTATACATGTGCCCAAAGGTCTATCGAATGAGTGTGGCTCCTCTCCCTAAAACACTGCTGTTGGGGAACCTGAACTCTGGCCTGAACCGGGAATAAGAAAGGTTCTATTTCCCCTTCACCACGACGGCACCAACCAGAGAGAGGGATCCGCCCCCAGGGACAGGAAACCTGAGCATAAAAACACTGCTACTCATATCCTGCCTCAGTGTTTTCCTGTCCCTTCGAAGGGACCTGAGCGTGGCTGAGGGAACACTCCTGGTTGATGTCCGTCGGTGACCGCATTCTGACTGTACCGGGGGCGCGTCGGTCTAGCGGAGAAGGCTGGCAGCAGTGGTCATTCTCCCCTGTGTTGCGCTCGCGGGGTGTCTGGATGCGCGCGACAGGAAGGCTTCTCAGAGGAGGAAGAACCGGGTCGCATCGGCGCTGCCTGAGAACGGATGGGCAGCCATGAAGACAGGAGTAATAAAGGAAAGAAAAACACCGGTGAGATGTCCGACCGGGGTATGTTTTGGGGAGCTGGCTGGGCTCGTTCTGTGCATATGGGTATATGCAATAGAAGTAACGAGCCGGTCAAAACTGGAACCGCCGGAATGGTTTTTTTTTTTTGCGTGCCGGTCTGGATTTTCTTCCATTTTAAAGCGTCCATGCAGGAGTAAGCATTTGGTGCTGTTGCAGGCTCAGCCCAGTGGAGAATGGCTGTATAGCTGTTCTCCCTGTAACCGCACCTGAAGGGGAACCCAATCCGTTAAAGGAGCGTAGGTGGAAAGGAGGTAGCGTGAGTGAAGTGTACCCCCCAGTGGTGTCAATTTATATGAACAATCTTAATGTTTCTGTTCTTAATGGTTTTAGGGAGAGACAAATATCACAGAAAAGTCCAACTAAGGTACAAAAAAACAGCACATAGGATCTTTTTTATGTAGGAGTGCGGTTAGGAAGTTGCCGTTCTGGTTTATGAAAAAAATACGTGTGTCCTGTATTGGAAAGATTCCTCAGGAGAATCCTCATCATGGTTTGGAGACCCTTCGGTTCGGTGTAATTAGAGAAGAGTCCAATTGACAGTTAAAAGAAACGATTAATCCGGCACCATATACCGGATAAAATCTTCCGGGTATTCGCACTGTAACAGCCCCGGAAGAACCTTCAAATTCTGAAGAAGAGGGTATTATTCAGGATGGAGGATGAAAACAACTCTTCGCTCTCTGAGGAGGAAATTGACGGGGCGTCCTATTCCTAACGGCGGACAACTGGATCAATTGTTTAAAAATGATTAGAGAGCTTACTATGGACAGGAAGAAAAGAGGAGAGCCAAGTCAGTCCAGGGACCATTATGTTTGAAAGTTAGCGGAAAAGAAGAAAAACGCACTTTATCCCATTCATAACACTTTGTCACACATTAATTCAAAGGAGTGGGAAAAACACCTGACAGAAAATCCTTTTATTCCAGAGCAATATTAAAAAGGAAAACATACCCCTTGATTTGGATAAATACTCACATCCGGGGCCCCTCCACCTAACGAGTGAGTTCTTCGATCATAAAAATGGGCCGTGTGGGGCTTTCCTACCTTGAAGATATTAGTTACCCTAAAGGATTCTTAGATAGGAAGCGGATGATACCTTAAAAAACTTTGGGAATCTTCGACAAATGCGCAAACCAGCTGTGGCAGTCCGCTTGCACGGCCCGCAGCAGTATGATGGTGTTAGGCCAATTGGGGAATGATATACAAAATAAAGTCCTAGAGAAAGTCTGCAGTCCCCATTGCCAAATACAGAAAGGAGCGGCCTCTTTAGCAGACTGCCTCATTGATAGTCTGAGACTATCAGCAAGATCTGCGGCACTATCTCAAACTCTGCAAGAGAGCCCTCTGCTAAAAGAGCTGGTCGGGGGATTTGGCCTCCAGGAGCGACTGTGTATATACCCTGTAATGGAGATTTTTTATTCGGGTCCCGTCGGTGGATTTGCTCTGAAAAGCGGGGGGGGGGATAAGAGGAAAGGATTCCCTTCCCCGTATTGTTCCTTTAAATCAAGATGCCTTTCGGTCCTTTCGTGGTACTAGGGCAAGGTTTTGTGAAAGGAGAGGAGAGAAAGACTCAGGGCCAAATTCCTCCAGACCACAGAGGAGGAATAGAGGGGTTCTTATTTAACCAGTCTAGGAATCAGTCCAAACCGGCCCATTCCCATACCAATGACATAAGGGCCCAAGGTAGGAGGGTAAGACTATTCCTTTTCCTCCCGGCCTGGGAAAACAAATCAGACAGCCAGGAGCTGGTCCTAATCCATCTCAAAAGGCATAACCTGGACTTTAACAACACTCCTGCCCTCAGAGATTACAGAATTACAAAAAGTCACCGTCCGGAAAAGAAAAGGTGGACTAGCAATTGATATCAGAAATTCACTCTTCTTCCAAAAAGGTAGCTGTTCAGGTGTACGTCGGGAGGGGGAAAAGGGTCAGGTTTTTATTCAACTCTTTTCTGGGGTGTGAAAAAAAAACCAATCGGGTCATTAAGAGCTATAGCATAAACTTAAAAGGTTATTTAACATTGCACATACTTAAGATCCCAAAGTTCTTCAAGAAATGGCAAACTTTTTAAAAGGGTCGCACGGTAGAATCTGACTCTGTCCCAGGATGTCAGGCAGCGTCGAGAATAGTAGCGACTGGGCAGACGCTTATTACCCAGAAGGATATCCAAGAATTGTAGGCAATCGCGGGAATGAGACACAGCCCTGTCCCTGGGGGCGGATCCCTCTCTCTGGTTGGTGCCGTCGTGGTTCGAGGAAACATCATTACCGGTAAGTAACTACTGTTTTCTTTCCATTTTGGGACATTGCAGTTGATTTGCACTCATCTGTAGCAGGAATGAGAATAGTGCTCCATGTGTATGGCACAGATAAGGTGTTTTTTGTGCACTAGCATTAGTTTGTTTATCAGTTTCATCTGACACCAGCAAGCAAAGACAAAAAACATTCCTGACAATGTCAAGCCATTGAGTGACCATGCAGCCACCTGTTGTGTCTGTATACCCGGTGACATGGAGCCCGGCACGTAGGATTATCTGTGCTCTAATGTAAAGGTGACCTTATTACAACTGGGGCCTATATTAGGGCAAGACTCAACATTCACATCTGATGTCACTTGTTTTAATATATTTCATTATTAGGGAGAAGGAACATGCGGTAATGCCAGAAATTTGCTGTTGTATTCAGACATTGTACACACTTCCCAAGCCTTTCATCAGGAGTAAACACGTATTTGTATAGCACTGATATAGTAAGTATAGTATATGCAGTTATTGGTCTCAAAGAGCACTCATTTTTGGCCTCCCTTAGGTGAAAGCAGCCTTTCCGGCAAATGTGTATGGCATATCAGAGTCTGCAGGAGCCAAGATGCTGGAATGTTGTAATGCCAGAAAATCTAAAAATCCATGCAGTGACCAATTCTTAGTGTTTGGTGTGATGTTTTATCTTCTAAGATTTTGCAGTATAGATACCTACACTGTGTTCCAAATTATTATGCAAAAAGTGTTTAGGAGTTATTAGGTGAGAATTTTTTGTTTGTTAGTTAAACTCCTTGATGGTGATGTGTGGGATCAGACAGTAGGTGTTCTCCTTAAGGAGAGAGAATGCCAATTAAGGCCACCTTAAAGGCATGTGGAGACTTAAAGCCATAGATGCTCCACTAGGGAATTCTGGGAAGAATGCAAATAAGTTTTCTAAGGTGTTAAATGGAAAACAATACCTCCTTTTGTTACCTTGAAAAGCAGCCCCCTTATCAAGTATGACCTACATGAAGTCTGAAAACATGGTGTGGGATTAAGCCAAACCAGAATATCTATTCCAGAAGGAACGTACTCCCAACTGTAGACAGCGATATTTCGACCTTGTTGCGTCTCCTCAGTACAGCGTAGGGAACTAATTTGGCTATGTGTGAGGCTATTGACTAGGGCAGTGATGGGCAACCTTTTGAGCTTGCTGTGTCAAAATTCGCCAAAAAACCAAGCATAACTCGGGTGGTGTGTCACCTTGACAAAAAAACATAATTTTGTGATATTTATAGTTTAAATAACAAATATGTATAACTATTTAACTTCTAGGGTACTTTAACCGTAGGTTGTCTGATCCTACCATGTACTGCCATACTACAATATGGCAGTATATGGGGATTTTCCCAATGATCTATTACTATGTGCAAATCGCACATTGTAATAGATCGGTTACAATCAGACAGGTGTGGAAATGCTTAGTAACCTGTGAACTTTCTGTCATGAAAGTTCACAGGTTATAGCGAGGGCGCAGGCCCCGCTGTCTGGATCTCCTTCATGCCCTCTTGGCATGGAGAAGGTGTGAGGAGCAAAATAATCGCAATGTCTGGCGATTTGCAAGGCGTTGCGATTATTTCAGGAGCTGCAGAGGAGCCTCCTGGGTGTATGGCCGGGTCACCTCTTCTGCTGTGCCCCATGCTGATACCTGTGCTGACTGGAGACACTAGGCACAGCTCACACATGGGGAGGGGCCGGCCCGGGGGAGGAGGAGGAGGGGGGAGTGCTGGAAGCTCAGTGCAAACTCTCAGCCTCCTGGCTACAGCACCTGGTCATGTAGGATGAAACTTAACTCTCAGGCAGCCGTGTGTCAGTGAAAATGGCTACGCGTGTCATAGGTTAGCCATCACTGGACTAGGGTCAGACAGTAGGTGTTCTCCTTAAGGATATAAATACTCAAAGAAAAAGAAGTGTGCTACTGAGGACCAAAACGTAAAGCAAAATAATTTTTATTGAAACAATTCATGAAATATACATAAATTAAAATCAATTAAAAATATCACAAAGAACACAGGGTAGAGGGAGTGAAGTGACCCCACTCTATCCACCTCCCCTAACCGCATGTATGCTGACACGTCAGTCAGACCTAAATATCAAGGTGAAATACCCGGGTTACAACCTGTGTGTGGCAAACATGCAATACAATAAACATGCAATACAATAAACATGCAATACAATAAACATGCAATACAATAAACATGCAATACAATAAACATGCAATAGATCAACATCTGTATGATGTATTGTATTGCATGTTTGGGATACATTTATTACTTCAATTCGACACAATTCCAACAGCGTTTGGTTTATATGGTGCAAGTGCACAGAAGTGAGGACTGCACGAAGGCAGATGGTTTTCATATATTTGCCCATTTTGTACATGTTAAGTTTTAGAAAACTGTAAGTGATGGAACATATAGCCAATGGACTCTCTGGAATTCTGGCTAGGAGAGGAGATGTGCTTCATAAGGTAACCTTGCTGTCTTTCTATAGAAAGGTTCCTTGTTTACTTCCCAAGGATTAACGCCAGTCCCTGGTCATGTGATGTCACACACCTGTGTACTTCCTGTGAGTTAAAACTAGTCCTTGGTCATGTGATATCACACAGGTGCACGGCTTGTTGTATCCCTGGTCATGTGATTTCACACAGGTGCACGGCTCATTGTATCCCTGGCCTTGTGATATCACACGGTTGCACGGCTTGATGTGTCCCTGGTCATTGGATGGCGTACACCTGTGTGACATCAAATGACCAAGGACTAGTTTTAACCCCTTCGTGTCTATGCCATTTTAGACCTTTAGGACCAGGCCTGATTTTTAAAATTTGCCCTGTCATTATAGGAGATTATAACTTTGTGGCGCTTTAACTTAAACAGGGGATTTTGAGATTGTTTTACCGTCACACATTGTACTTTAAAGTAATAGAAAAATTTTGATGATATCTTTTGTGTTTAGTTATGAAAAAAATTGAAATTTGGCAAAAATTTCTTAAAATTATTCATTTTCAAAGTTCAAAATTTTCAGCTTTTCAGGCAGATAGTCATAGCACCCAAGTAGCTTTATAACTAACATTTCCCGAATGTCCGCTTTATATCGGCACAGGGTTTTATGCATCTTCTCTCTTTTCTAGGTTGTTAGGAGGTTCAGAATTTCGGGTGAAATTTTTCTCATTTTTATGAAAATCGCCAAAACCCTTATTTAGAGGCACATGCTCAGCTTAAACTGACTTTGAGAGGCCTAAACAACAGTAAAACCCCATATATCATGCCATTTTAGAAACTACACCCCTCAGTGTGTAAAAAATCAACTTTAAAAAGTGTGTTAACCCTTTAGATGCTTCACATGGGTTAAAACAATATGGAGGTGTAATTTACAAGCTGTAATTTTTTTAAACAATATATTAATTTTGGCCAAAAATTAAACCGTTACAAAGTATTAAATGACAAAAAACTCCACAAAGTTTGATACCCAATTTCTCCCGAGTATGAGGATGCCCCATATGTGGTGGTGACTGCTGTATGGGCACACGGCCGGGCATAGAAGGGAAGGAGGCGCCATTCAGAGCAGATCTGCAATGTCACATTTTACAGGCTATAAAATGTTTATTTTTTTTGTAATTTGGACATATGGGAGATTATTTTTTTGTGGATGAGATCCACTTTTCAGGTGCATCATTTACAGGGGGGCTCAATAGCTAATAATCAGATTTTATTAACTCTTTCTTGGTGGTGGTTAAAAAATCATTAATTCTTGTTTATGGTTTTTAGCATTTTTTTCGCCGGTTGTTCACCATACCATAAAAATTTGTTATCTTTATTCTACGGGTCATCACGATTACAGCGATACCCCATTTATATGGCTTTTTTATGGTTAACTTGTTTTGCAGAATATAGAACTCATTTTGTGAGAAATTTGTTTGTTTTTGTATCGCCATGTAACAATGGGCAGAACATTTATATTTTTTTACAGAGCTGGTTTATAGCTTAATTTTTGCAGGACAAGCTGTACTTATTCTTGGTATCATGTCGGGGTAAATGTTACTTTTTGATTACTTTTTATGCGCTTTTTATGAGGTCAGATGTGAAAATTTCATAATTTTTTTAATTTTTTGAAATTTTTTTGTTTTTTTTACGCCGTTCACCGTACAGGTTCAGTGACTATTTTATTTTATTGTACGGGTTGTAACGGACGTTGTGATGCCCAATATGTTGTGTTTTTTTGGCGATTTTCACTTTTTTATATTTTATTGGGTAATTGCATGGGACTTTTATTCTTTTTTAATAATTTTTTTTAATTGCACTTTTTTTTAACTTTTTTTTACTGTTTTATTTTGTCCCAGGGTGGGACATGAACAAGTGATCATTTGATCACTTGTTCATTGTAATATACTGCAATACTAATGTATTGCAGCATATTACATAGTCAGCCTATGCATTCTGCATAGGCTGGCATCAGCACTGTTAGATCGTGTTGTAAGCACGATCCTAACAGGCTTCTAGTGAAGGCAACCCTGGGGTCCTTATCGGGCTTCAGGGTTGCCATGGCAACGATCGGCACCTCCGTGCCTTGCACAATGACCGCGGCGTCTATAGGGTTAAACAGCCGGGATCGCGATAGTCGCGATCCTGGCTGTTACTGTGGGATCCCGGCTACCGCGTACCGCCGGGATCCCGCGGCGATTGCCCGGGCTCAGCTTCTGAGCCCGGGTGATCGCCATGACGTGATACTACGTCAAGGTGCGGGAACGACCCGCATCCTATGACGTAGTATCACGTCAAGGTGCAGGAAGGGGTTAACTCGCAGTAAGTAAACAATGAAGCTTTCTATAGAAGGACAGCAAGCAGGGATCAGGAAAACGATGGGGAATTGATACAGAAAGTATATTGGAAAATTAAATAACACTGCATTACACAAAGAATATCAATTATTTGTTGAAAGTTTCTAGATCTCTAGAAAAGCAAGCAGAGATCTAGGAATCTTTCATAGTCTATTATATGATAACTTTACATCATGTAAATACTATTCCTTTGCCAATCATTGGATTTTCCAAAATAACCCTATTACAGACAGCTTTCTGTGGTCCGTGAAGAACTATCATTTTCACTGCATCTTATTCCCTCCTGGCTGGTGCAATGGGTTTGTGGTGGTTTGCTTGTTTGTGTATTTTGTGTGCTTTGCTCCTGGTTGATGTGTAGTTGCAGTTCTCCTGTGTCCTCCAGGTGGCGCCTCACACTGGATGAAATCCTATTCCTCTCCATCTCCTTGCTAGGCTTAGCTGTTTTATCGGAAGGGTCTCTAGGAAGACGTTGGAGCGTGTTATCTGCGCCGTGAGCATGATTAGCGGCATTACCCGACTTTACAGACTTCAGTTGCTTTTGCAGTAAAATTTTTATTGTTCTCATCCACCTGCTGCTGTGATGCACTGACAATAACTCCTGTATTTCTGTATGAGCGCGATTGGCCTTCAGGGGATGTGTGCGGTTTATTGGCTAACTTTCCGGTTTACCTGACAAACGCGCTTACTACGCCTTTTAGTGTTTACTTTTTTTCTTGCTAACTAAACGCAGTCTGTATAGTCACTTACTGTTATATTATATTTTTAAAACTTTCTTGTTTTGGCTTTGGTTATGAGGTATCACACTGTAGTTTGCATACAAATGGTTAAAATTTTACATGGATTACAAATAAAAGGTCGTCTCAGCTGATTGTGCGGACTTTAGTGTTTCAATAATTCTACTGCAAAGTGATATGAAGGTTTTTTTGACAAACACTCATAATAATCGTAGCAATACTGTAATTATTGCAAAAAATAGAACTTCCCCACTAAAGGTAAACATATGGCAAGCTTATCTTTGTTATGTTATTAAACGGTTTTAAAGCGTTTAAACACTTTAGTAATCTATACAAAGTAGTGCGGCTGAATAGGAAGCGGTCGCGCGCACGGTGCGGTGAAGCTACTTCGTATATGAAGATTACTAAAGCGTTTAAACTCTTTAAAACCGTTTAATAACATAACGAAGATAAGTGCCGGCACCAGCTCTCCCTGAGCTGGTGCACGGCATTTGCTGCTTAGAAGCCCTATTGGAAGTGGTGGGTTCCTTTAAGATTTGCATGTAGACCTAGATCTTTAGATTTTCTGGGCTTTCCATGCAAGGGCTTGATTGGTCGAAGATGCTAGAAAAGTGGTTCTTGATCGTGTGTATTCTAAGATATGTCTCTGATTTTCCTGTTATGGAGAGTCATAAGCTAGTTGTTGGCTAAACACTTGGCTAAAGAGCTGACTGCTTTCTCCAGAATTACAAGTATTCAATACAAGCGTCAATGTGGGGGACATTTATCAGGGCTCTATAAGCCATTTTTTTAAAAAATGGCTATGAAATAATTGGAGTTACTAGTGAATCGCAAGGAATTGGGATTATTTTTTCTCCATGCCACGTCCTCGGCAAGTGGGCGCAGAGGGGCACGGACATTGTGGTGTGTGGACTAGGTGCCTCAGCTGCATGGTCGCTATAGCCTGCAACCACTCAAGCCTCAACGGTCGCTGGCAACACTGCGATTCTATGTCAGGCAACACTTGTGTAGCCTAGAGCCTCCTAATGTATCCTATGTCTCGGTTGGTGGGGAGACGTTTGTTCATCATAAGTTAATCAAAAACAAAATGGCTTTAGTAAGTTTGAAAACAACTGGTGTCTATGACCTGATACTCCAGGTTAGACCTTGGTTAGGGACAGGTTCTTTAGGCTACACCTGCCTATGATTTTTTAGCTCCTAATACACCACTATAGACTTCCCCACTTATAGAAGCGCATCTCATATTATCAAGTACCCTCTGTCTGGCCCGGTGCGGTGTCTGAGGGGTTCTCTTCGGACTTCAATCTGTACCTGGCATCGCCATCCCAGACCCAACACCTTGGCATATTACAGTGGACACGTCTTGCCTTTTCCCTCGAAGACTTCCCACGCTGCTTTTGTTCCTATGACCATGAGAACTTATCTCCTCGCCTATCAGGTGCTGTTTTACTAGCCCTTTGCTATAAGTTTGGTGTGGGCCATTATTCCGGGGTGGTGCACATATGGCATTTACAGCCATCCCCTTACATTCCAGCTCATGGATCCTATTGACGTCTCTACACTGGCTTTTTGTCGTATGGACGGACCGTTCCGTCAGATTCTTATGGCAATGACTCGGTTTATTGTGTGAATCACTGATGCATCTGCAGTATTGTGTGTTACAGTAAGATGACTGTTACATTCTTATTTTATAGTATCCAGATGTTACAATGTGTCATGTACCTGTGTAATGAGTTGCAGTGATATGAGTGGAGTAGCTTTGATACATTGTGTATTTTCAGAGATCCCTGATGACAGAGGTGACTATATAGTGTATATACACGCAGTATACAGCCTCTTTGCAGGGCACACACTCAGTAGGGGGCTTTTGTAATGAATCCGGTGCTCTTTTGTTTGCCGATTAGCTGCCGCACGCCATCCCTTTCTGTGGACTTGCCTGAATTGCATGTTTATCTGCTGCCCCCATTTGAGAGCTCTCAGTCAGTCATCCAGCCATCCTCTGGAGGTCAGCAGACAGAGCCCGGAGCTGCAGCGTGGCCCCCAGATGGACACCTGCATGCCTGGCTTCCCTGTCACTACTTTAGGCAATTTGTGATCTGTACAGGGGGGGGAGGAGGAGGTGGTGTTTGGGGGGGTGAGCATTGAATCAGATTGTTGATAACGTCCCTACAAGGACTGCTATTAAGAGCACGCTTCTCTACTGCAGAAGACAGAGATATCCCTGAACCTCCAGCATGTTAGCCGGCCAGGAACCTTCTCTTCCAGAATGTGGCCGGAGACTAGGGCAATGAGCGAGCCGTCACAGCCCTGCGCTATGCAGACATGTCTTTTGCAATTTTCCGTCCCATTGAAGGATTAAAAGGACTTTGATATATTTTTTTTTTTCTTTCCCCTCTCTCTTCACTATGGCAATCTTGCATTGTGTGACCAGAGCTTGCTCCAGAGGAAGACAGGCTGCTGAATTTAGCCACTGATCACTCTCTAGCCCTGGCCTAAGGCTATGCTGAGATTTCTATCCCATTTGTATTGTTGCAGCTCAAAGGAAGAATGTTCAGAGGATGACAAGTGTATTCTGAGTAGGTATGTTTTGTTTTATGCAAATCCCCCCCCCCCCTTTCTCTTTCCCACCCTCTGTATTGGATAGGAATCAAGCTTTAGAGCCGTGGGTGCTTGATGAAAGTGCCACTGCAGTGTCCTTAGCCGAATTCCCTTACAATCAGGGTTTTCTTTGCATTTGATATCATAGAGCTGCATTGTACTGCCGTGTGCAGTGCAGGGCTTACTTTTTTTTTTTCTCCCTCCTTCCCTCTCTCCCACCATCTCCTTACTATCCACTGCAGTCAACGCTTCCCTGGCGTGGTGGCACTATTGTTAAGGTAGAAGGATAGACTCATCAGATCGCTTTAGGGGACAGGAGGATTTAAAAGGCAATGCCTGGCAACCCCGTATCACAGATCGGAAGCATCGGGTTGAGGGCATTGGCAGAGTCATTTGCTTGTGTGCAGAGCGAGCGGCAGCATCCTCATCATCCTCCTCAGCAGCAGCAGCATCCATTGCCATGTCAGTAGCGTGTGGGATGGAAGTCCTGGTCGGTAGTCTGTTATGGAAACGCTGTTTACTGTTATTGTAGTACCGTGGTGACAACATGCCATTGAAATGGAAAACCAGCTCTCCTGCTATCTGGAAATTCCCTGTTCCCGTGCTTAAAACATCCAGGTCATCGCTGCTTTCTCCAGCATACATGTAAGTGAGAGACACGAGGAAACCTAAGGTGGGCTTTCATTCCTGAGAATACCCTCCGGGCACGAGGCCGCCCCGGCATTTTGCTTTCCAAAGTTAGAAATTTACACAATATTCTTTAAGAAGTTCTTTTGGGCTTTATAATCCTGTTATCTACAATTCTAGATATGAAAAAAAAATAAATTCACAAAAATATACCGCTAATTTTGATTCGGTCACTGTTGGGTATTCTACTTCGAAATAAGGTCCATCCTTAAGCTTTTAGTGGTCTTTGTAAGTTTCCCTTTAAACGACGACCCATTGGTGTTTCAGTTTGTGTAAAGGTTGGACGGATCCTCCTCTGGTTATTATCTTGGGCAAACCATAAAGTGCTGTTGTTTTTCTGACCACTGTGTCCAGTTTGTGTCCCGTGCCAAGAAACCTTCATAAATCATGCGTGACCCCATGATTTATAAGACGTGACCTGGTCCTCCTGCCTCCTTGTATGTACAGCGGAGCATGTCGTGTGTCTGTATATCTATACTTTATATATTATGCAGTTTCTTCCAGTGTTCCCAGTTTGTCTATTTTTGCTTGTTGTATATTAATATATATATTTTTTTTATTTTATTATGGATTGTAGGGCACATATGGGATAAGTTTCAAGAACTATAGTTTTGTATCCTGTTGTATTTCAGTGACCGTTTTTTGGAGTTCTAATTTGATTCCTTTTTAATAAAATGTGATAGTTTATTTATAATATAAAGCACTAACATATTCCATGGCGCTGTACAGTCATTGTCATTCACATTGATCTTTAATATTGGAAAAAGGAGCTAAGTATGTTTTATGTCCTCCTCATGGGGATCTGCTGTCTCTACTTGGCATCTTAACAAGGGCCCTTCTTCATTCCCCTATAGCTCTACAGAGATTCTGGGGGGTTCTGTAAATCCCTACATTAAACTTTTAGTGAAGGGTTTATTAGTTTGAACCCTACATTTGAGTAATTGTATAGGAGAATCTCCTATCTGTATCCATCCATCCATCTCCGCTTCCTGAACCCCCTGTGGTCACACATGGGAGGGTGAAACAATGGGTTAACTAGAGTGATGCTTCATTTGAGTCGGACTTGTCTTACATCCCTGACCTTTTCCTGAGATCTTGTACTGTATTATATATTATACAATGTGCATTATGTCATTCATGTTATCAAGGTCTATTGAGTCTTTCTAACAACAAGAGAAGCTCAAGGCAGGCGCAGGCTGGAGTGTGGTACAATAGGGGTTAAGTGGATGGCACCAACAAAGGAGCCCTTTACCACTAGACATTGTACAGCGGGGGCTTTGTCACCTATCTCCTGCTTTTATTATGTTGGTTGAGGAGAGAAGTCGAATTACAGCAGACTGGATTAATAACCCATTCCTGGACCTTGGATGTGTCATTTTGAATAATACTTTGTTTATGATGGGCATAAACTGAACTGCATTGTATTAGTAACTGTGATTTGGTGGACATCTTCAATGTTTTTCTTTGGAGCCATAGTTTAAATCCTTTAAGGTTTACGTCATTTGGACCCACAGACCTAACTTTTATGTGATGTGTATTAGGTTGTCCTGACTCACCTCCAGCAGCTAGTATTGTAGTGTAATAGCCTGAGAAGCAGCCACCACAGTTGTCTAGTAGAGATTTACTTCCCCCTACACAATCTGAACACATGCATGCTCGGCCAAATTGAGTATGTGTATAATGGGTGGTCAGAGGGAGTAGCCGTTGGCCTGTTGATGGTTAAATTACAGCAGCTTAAAGGGGTAAAAGGGGATAATAGTTAAAACTTAACTTTTATTAAGATCAACGTATAAATACAAAAAACAAAAAATAGCATAAGTACTCAGTGGAGTGCACTGCTAAGCGGAAGTGGACAATCTGCGATCATATATCACATATATGGACACCTGGTGGGACAACATATCATCAGTATACATAGAGTCATCTCCTACCGTGATCTCTGTGTCACAGCGAAAGGCAGGGTATACGGGGTATCCGGACCATGCTGTCCCTCTTGGAAAAACCCTTAACTCACGCCATGACAAGGGCAGTCCACAGCTGTCCTGTCCAAGTAGATGCATGAACTCCGTAAAGCGTCACCTTCCCTGACGCGAGTTTTCGCACCTTGACTTTCAGGGAACTAGTGTGAGCAAAAACACCGCCTGGTGTAATTGAGCAAAAAATGGCATGAAAAATGTGGGTTACTCTGCGTCTACAACCAGCCAAAGTAACTCCGCTGTCGCTAGAGTATGGACAGATGGGTCCTGCTAGTCTCCAGTCCTGGTGGTGGACTAGGAGACCTGGTGTCAGGCTTTGTGCAGTTCGCGCCAGATAGGAGGCACTTCCGTCTATTTTAAACCTAAAACCCCGCCTCAGAGGTTTCCCATTGGGCGCAACTACTCTAAGGCGAGACTCCATTGTTTATAAGCGGGCCGCGATGTAGGACTAGCGGGGGACGCAGTGTAAACCAATGGATCGATGGGTGCGCCCACTATGCCGGTTTGGCGGGGAAGATCGCGTGAATGCGTCTCCATGGAGACGCTAGTGTGCCCAACCCCATGTGGGCGCATCTACCATTAGGAGGTGTGGCAGTGAATCATGGCAGGTAAGGAACTCTCCTGGGGAGGGTTTTGTTAACAAAGTAATGCCATAGATTACGCTTCCAATGCGACAGCTCAAGCCCTCGTCCATTAAATATATGACATTATGTTTACTATTATTTCTATACACGGGTTGCGATACACAGTGCCTTCAGTGCCCCTTTCAGGCGCATGCCCAGGCACTAGTACCTTTCGACATGTCGCTGTCCTTATTTAGGACACTAGTACTCATCTATACTTACCTGTGATTTAGGTGAGTAGCGACTACTATGCTGGACTGTGCCCCATTTAAAAAGGACTTTGATATCCTGGCTTGTGCACTGTTGTGCTGCAATCCCGGCTATTGCCGTTTTAGTTTACCCCTAGCCTTCCTTACCTGCCATGATTCACTGCCACACCTCCTAATGGTAGATGCGCCCACATGGGGTTGGGCACACTAGCGTCTCCATGGAGACGCGATCTTCCCCGCCATACCCGCGCATGGGCACTCCATCGATCATCTGGTTACACTGAGGTCGCCGTAGTCTACATAGGCGGGCAGCCTTATAACCAAGGGATTCTTTTAGAGTAGGGGCGCCAAGGGAAACCCTTGGAGGCGGGGTTTAGGTTTAAATAGGAGGAAGTGCCTCCTATCTGGCGGAACTGACAGGCAAAGGCATGCACACCAGGTTCCTCGGCCACCAACCAGGGACTGGAGGACTAGCAGGCACCATCTGTCATTTAACATATTAGGCGAACAGGAGTTAACTTTGCTGTTTATACGCAGGTAACCACATTTTCGGACCATGCCATTTTTGCTCAATTACCACCAGGCGGGGTGTTTTGACTCGCAACTGTTCCCTCTGAAGAGGGTCAAGGGAAGAACGCGTCAGGGAAGGTGACGGCTTACGGAGGCCATGCATCTACTTTGGCAGGCACAGCTGTGGATGCCCTTTAGGGAGGGGGAGTTGTTAAGGGTTTTTCCAAAGAGGGACAGACTAGGTCCGGATAAAACGTTATACCCTGCTTTTCGATGGAAACCAGAATCACGGTAGGAGATTGACATATGTTTTTTTTTTGGTTAATACTGATGAGATGTTGTCCACCAGGTGGTCCATAATGTGATATATGATACGCAGATGGTCCACTTCCGCTGAGCAGTGCACTTCCACTGAGTACTTCTGTTTTTTTTTTTTTTGTGATATGTATACGTTGTTGATCTTATAAAGTTAAGTTTAACTATTATCCCCTTGTACCCTTTAAGCTGATGGTAATTGGATCATTGTTGTGGTGGTTTTTTGTTACGCTATAGTAATGCTGATTTGTACTGTTAAGGGTTTAAGTCAACAGGCTTGATAGGTTGTAAGCCGGGTCGGATTTTACTTTTTACACAATTATGTGAATTATAAATAAATATTATACCATTATGGTAATTTTTAATATAGTTTTTTTTTTTTCATGATTTATTTTTACTAATTTTAAAAGCACGAAATATTCTACCCAATCTTATTCTCCTACATGTTCTTAAAATTCTTACCCACATTGGGTATAAATCCAAAAATGACTGTCCGCAATGTACAAAGATCTACCTTGAGTCGGATTAGTGCTGGTGCTGTATTCCTGTGGTTTTCTGTTCGCTATTCCTTTCTATGTGGATAATGGCTTTTGTCTTGGAGCTTGTTTTGCCCGGTCAAGACCCTTTTGCTCTCCTTATTTGGAATACACCTGAGCCCTTTATTTGATCGTACCTAGGATAGGATGTTCTAGGTATATCATTTGGGTGTATTGTAGAGACGAGCAAGCACGAAATGCTGGGTACTCGTATTCGAGACGAAACGTTTACCGATCTAGAGTGTCGTCTCGAATAACGAGCCCCATTGAGTTCAATGGGAGACTCGAGCATTTGTCAAGGGGACAGGCTCGGACAGGGAAGCTTGGCCAAACACCGGAAACCGTCGAAAGGATGGAAACACACGGAAATGGCAGGAAACAGCAGGGGCAGCATGAATGGATTGAACTCTGAGGCTGCCTAATCGCACCATTATGCCAATATTATGGGCAACGCATGGCCATGCAGAGTGACGATGAAGCTAGATAGATAAAAAAATCATAATGGACCCTGACACATGGGGGACGGCAGCAGAGCCAGAGCCAGTAAGGATAGAGAGTTCATGGCGACCCTACCACTAAATGGACTCAGGCTTCAAACCAATGGGTGGCAGAGAGGAACCAAAGGAGGTTGCGCAAGAAAGGCTCAAATAATATCGGACATATAAACAGTTGCCAGGATATTTGGGATAACACAGCGGGGTGGCGAGCAAAGTTAACAACTTGATGTGGATCAGAAACATGAAAACCAACCCAAGATTGGGCTGGACACACTCGTTTTGATAAGGGGACGAGTAGGAGGCAGTATATGGACCGACTTTGGAGGACTTTCCGGGGATGTGCGGCGTAGGCACTGGAAGACAAAGTGGGAGGATTGCTATCGGAGACAATGTAATTGGATAGTGGCATGATGTGGCAGTCCAAAAAAAAATTGTTAAACAGAGACCGGGTAGGGGGCCCCTCCAGAAAAATTAAATGCATTAAAGTACTATAGCTAGAGCCCGTGGCCCGTTGTCACAAAAAGCCAGTTTCCTTGCTCTTAGTGTACCCAAGAGGAGGAGGAGGCAAATGAGGAGGAGGGGAGGAGTGCCTAACTTATTCAGGTTGAGCTTCCTTCCCCTGGTGGCGATTGTAGGCCATTATGAGAACTCCCGGCTTTCTCATCTTAATAGTGCGTCGCCTGTCATGCGGGCAGTCGACCGGGTTGTAGCTTATCGGTGATGATGCCACCAGCTGCCCTGAAAACCCAGCTAGGCACAAGACGCTAGCGGCAGGGCCCAGGGCAGGCAGAACCTCAAGGCGTACAGCGCCCAGTTCGTTGCCACATGCCAGTTTGAAACCCAGTAGTTGTGTGAGCTGTGGTGTGTGTGATAATTTAGGAGATGGTAGGGTAGCTAGGACTCCTCACCAGTTTTGATAAAGATCAGCCCTATCTGCCGGAGACTGGGGACAGGTGACCTGTCTTGCTGGGGGTGTGACATAAAGCTGGCAAAAGCTGTAAAGCGTACCTTGCAGTGCTGGACCAAGCTGCCTGCTCGCCTACTCTCCCTCACTACTTGTCCCCGCAGAACTAAGCACTCTCCGCTAGCGCTGTCGAAGGGGAAAATACTGTTCAGCTTGTCGCACCAGGGCGGATGGTATTATGCATTCTCACACTCCTTTCCTTGCAGGGATGAGAGAGTGGAAGATTTTGCTTGTACCGTGGTCCAGGAGGAATATGAATATGAATACCCAGTAATGGTGTGGCAAATAATTCTTTGCAACGCGAGGGTACGGATAGGCATCCTAGAATGAAATCGTGCCATATTGCGCCAGAGTCCCAAACGCACAAGAATCCTCCCCTCAGGGCCTGACGTCCCATTTCCTCCTCCTCCAACTCCTCTCTTATGACCATACACGATGAAACAGTGAAGGTCTGAGCAATGCATCACTCTTGTGTCTCGCCAACATTTTCCTACCTCTTCCTCATATCCTCCTCCACCTCTCCGATAGGAGCTGACGAACACAGCCCTGATGGGTTGCTTCGCCTATCAACAAGGGACTTTCTTCCCCGTCTTTGTGACGAGCGCAAAGATTCCGACTCCTGCTGATCAGAGAGTTTTTAAACAGGCACAACCGCGGGATGGTGAGGCTGATGATGGCGGCATCTCCATGACATCTGTGTTGACTCCTCAAGTGTTCTGCGATGCACACCGACAGATATCAGACACGCCCGTCACCATCCTCTTAGACTTGAGGGAAAGCTGACTGAACCTGACTACCAGTTCTGGTTGGGAGAAAAGGAAGTTGACAAATCTGGAGCATGCTACAATCGGTCTCTGCGCTGTGTAAACTCTGGATAAAATGAATTTAATGTTGAATTCCCCAAAAAATGTGGGCACGCGGGCACAAAAAGTCACGGAATGACCGGGCGGTCGGCAGTTAGGACTGCGGCCGGCGCCGGGTGCGGACGCTGGCCATCGAGAGTGCAGCACATCTGTGCTGGACTTCCTGAAATACGTCACAGATGCGGCCAACTTCGTGAGTCATAATCAGACAGATTGGGGTATTCTTGAGGAAACGCATAAACTATCAGATTTAACAATGGGCCAGGCATGCAAACAGCATGTCAGTCTTGCCGAGTTGCAGGAAGCCCCGGCGAAGCGTTGTTACCGCCCAGCCTGGTTTCGTCACACCAATTGTGCAGGCTCACGGAATCACGGTCACCACATCGGCGCCGTAAAGATGCCCTGTTAAATAGTTCGTTGGGCGGTGTTGTGCCTTTTGGCCTAGGCTGCAGCCAGTTTGAAGCACCGCGATAGCTAGTCGCTATACACGGCACTGCTGCTTGGATGGCCTAGAAAGCCAGCTAGGACGCACTGATGGCGACCATGACCACACGGATAATGGGAGTTCGGCAAAGAGGTGATTGGTGAAGTTGAGGGGAGGGGGAGAAGGAGAGAGAGGAAAAGGCGGGAAGCGTAAAGGCAATTACTAGACGATAAAGAAAACACGACAGAGTCCCCTGTGGTAGTAATGCGCCCGCATCCTCGTCGTCGTCAGTAAGGGTACTCATGACACACCCGGGTCAGGACTAGTCCCATGGGCTCCACTCAATAAACAACCCAATGTGCGTCAGCGAATATAGTGTGCCCTGCCCGGCAACACTATCCACAGTGTCCATGTCCATGGGAACTGTCAGAAAACGGCGGTTGGTCAGGGCACGATTGATTTTGTCTGACACGTGCTGGTGGCAGGGTGGACAAGACACATCTGGAGCAAAAGTAATGGTGGGGGGGTGGGCACGAAATACCGAGGGGCGGCCGCCGCATGAGGTTGCAAAGACCTCGGCTCTATGCCCTATAGGCGCAGCCATCTCCAGGTAAGCAATCTGGAGTTATGTGGACATTAGGGGCTTAGGGCGCATGGCAGGTGGGTGTTATGGCCTAATATGATTCTTATCTTCGCGCTCGCAGACTTACTGAGAGGGGTATGGAGAGCTGAACGCTGTGGTATATGCTGTGGAGAAAGATCGTGAAAGGGGAGAAGCGAACTTGCTGAGGTTTTTGTGGAAGCAGGGTGGTGCTAGGGGGCAAACAGAATGGCATGCAGTAGGACACAAAGGCGAGAGGAGCGCGTAGGAAGTGGTGTCACACGGGGGAAAACCGGGAAGGTGTGAAAAACGGGCAGTAGGTAGCCCTACTGATTCAGGTAGGGGTTGTAAGCATTCATATGCCTGCGAATACTGTGATTGGTAGTTACTACTAGTGGTGGAACCCCTGGTGATCCTAGTTTGGACAGGTTTGCACACCACAGTCGTCGTGTGGCCCATCGGTTGGTTCCTTAAGAAACGAGTCCAGACTGTATGAAAATGCTAGCCCTCGCCGCGGGCAGCCGCTAGACCACAGGCAGCCTTCACTACGTGACACTTTGGCTCTGTATGGGCACACTGCACTGGGCACCTGCGCCCCTCCATCTGGACCCCCACTAGAGCTCATGATCTCCAACCTGTTCTGGGCATAGGCGATCGAGCTCGTCCGAGGATGCATCAACGGCAACGCACTAGTGTTCGACCGGCCTCCGACTCAACCCAGCTTGTTGGTCTGTCCCGGGAATCATCATCTCCGACCCTCTAGTCTGCTCCCCCTCGACTTCCTGCCTGACACAACTTCACCACGTGTCTGACAACCCGTGTCTCCTACATCGTCGGCAACCCTTTACACATCTTCCTTCCACTACGTCAGAAGGTCACATCACCACAAGAACTGTGCCTGGTGTGGAAAACTGGGATCGGAAAATTGCTCAGCAGCAACCCACGAACAAGTGGTTTGGGACTGTGGGAAGGGTCCAGACAACCAGTTCATCAGAGTATGGTGCGGCAAATGCAAATTGTTTTCCGGGGGGGGGGGGGAGATGAGGAGTGGCAGGAGCTGGAGAGAGTGCGATTTACGGTGGACATGGGTGGACTTGCGTGGGAAAGACGAGGTGGACAAATAGGCATCGCAAGCATTGTCGTCAATCAACGGACATCACCTGTCTCGCAACGGTTCTGTTCAACAGATGCTCTACCACGAGCCCCAGTAACTTCAGACATTGAACTAGGGAGTTGTAGCTCTGCGGCGTTCCCTGCGACCCCTCATTCAGCAGGTGGTGTCTCACCCAGCCAGGACCACGCCTCTGACCCCTGCAGTAGTATGGACGCCCACAGTCCCCGCCCTGTCCTCGTCCCTAACCCCTAGCCCTCGTGGTTTAAAACATTTTGAAATGAAAGTTATAACTTTAATTATTTTTTTTGTTTTTTGTGTTTTTTAGTTTTTAACAAAACAATGCTATCCTATGGCTATGGCTATTTTTCTAGCCAAGGTATTGAAAGCACACTACTATCAAGATGAGATGGACGCTGAGTTATGAAAAAAATAAACTTAAAAAAAGGGAAATGCAGACTGTGCCTAATTGAAATCAAAACCCCGAATAATTTTCCCATTCGGTGGTTGAGGTTGGATAGTGTGTCACTAAGAAGCGCAACACCACAGCGGTCGCAAGTCCCCCTGCAACAATCCTCACAATATGTAATAGCTGCACTACTGTGCCGGCAAGCCCAGCCACAAGCAAAACAAAAAAAAAAGTATAAACGTTATTGTAGCCCTAAGAAGGGCTGTGGGTTTCTTTGAGAATCAATCCTGTGCTAACAGTAATCTACCTGCCCCACTAACGCTAACCTGCCAGCAGCAAGCTCTTCACTGCGGCATCCCGAAACAGAATGATCCGAGCAGCGAGGCAGCGGCTAGTCTATACCCAGGGTCACCTGCTGATCTGGCTCAGCCAACCACTGCTACGACGGGTACGGGGTACCACGTCATGCTGGGTGGAGTGCAGAGTCTCCTGGCTTGTGATTGGCTCTGTTTCTGGCCGCCAAAAAGCAAAACGGTTGGAGCTGCCATTTTCTCGAGCGGGCGACGAGTATGTTCGCTCATCTCTAGTTATTGGCCTGATATTTATAGAGCAGACCTGTGTGTGTCTGGTCTGGGTGACCTGATTATTCATGATGTAAATGGCCCCAAGCTCATTGTCCTTTCTGTCCTTGTTGTTATAACCCACTTTCCTTTGGTCTTGTGGGCACAGGGTGTTGTGGTATTAGTAATACTGGGGTGATACTATTGTAGATGGCATTATGTGATGTGACATGTCTGGTGCAGTATGTAGCTGCTGTTCTGATTGTACGCAGTTATATAAGGAGCCGGCTCATACTTCAATCCTCAGTCTCATTACCACTTTACAGCCGCCTCCTATTGCTTTTCCCTAGTCTAACCACTCATCTAAGTGTTGGGGTAACAAGGCATTTTTCAGTTCATCATTTAATCATTGCTTAACAAGTAGAAACCTCTATCTATAAAGATACAGAAGAGTCTCCATGTTAGCTTTTTTGGGGAGCACCGCTCTTCATAAGAACCATTCGTGTGGAGTCTGTTTACAGCCTTGGCTAAAAAAGGGCTTACATATTGGCTCCCATCCAAAAGGTAGAAAGTGTTGCTGGTGCCATCTACTGGATAATTACCATATGGGCCAATGTATGAACTCTTAACAACCCGTGACATAAGAGAATTAGTACAACTTTGGCTGAAAGTTAAAGGGAACACTCCCAACAGCGTTCTCGCCTATAATCTGGGCAGAGGGCCGTACCGGTTGGTTGGGTATCAGGACTTCCACATAAGTCTTGCGGTTTTGGTTTTTGGTTGGCATTAAGAGTCATATAAATGTCATCCACCTGAATAAAATCTAATGTACATATGCACCAGGTTATCCTACAAGAGAGTAAGGGTCAGGGTGTCGCTGAAGGCAAAGAGGACAGGGTGTCGCTGAAGTTCATATCCAGGAATAAAACTCTAGCACATGAATACCTCTGGTTACATCTTTGAAATGTCTCAGTTCTCATGAGGCCAGGGTTATGTAAGGGGCACACCATGCTACTAGAGCAGTGTTTTACAAAATTGCCAACATAAAAGCATATTTATAGAACCATATTTAGCACATATGTGGGCACAAGACAACACTAGTCTCACACTGCTCTGGTGGAAATTTGATCCACTCTTCCAGTATCTTCCACACAGAGGTCGCACTAACATTTTTCCAGGAGGGTAATAATACTCCTCTCACCATTTTTGAGGAGTATTTTTAGCCGAGGAAGAGTATGGAATTTTCAGTTAATACAAATATATAACTCCTAGTCGTATACATTGTTAATAGCCAGCCCCAAACCCCCTACCTCCCCACGCTGAGCAGGCTGGGGCTGCCGCCTCTAAATTTATTTCATTTATTTTTGGGGGGTTGAGGGCATAACACTTTTTTTTTTTTTTTTTTTACACGGTTTATTTTTTACTAGATAGTCCTTCCCAAAAACATAAGCCTTCTGACCAATGCACTTGCGTTCACTAACTAGCAAGATGTATTTAGCCGCAATAAAGTTGTTACTTACTGAGCACAAGTGTTTTGGTTCAGGGAGGATTTTTTTCAATACAATGTGAAAACATTGGGGTCTTTGGGGTATTTATTTATTTTATCTCTTACTTGAAATGCCTGGATCATTGTACAAGCACTGTCATCTCCTGTGTCCCCTCCATCCTCATAGATTGTAAGCTCTTGTGACCATTGTACAAGTGCTGTCATCTCCTGTGTCCCCTCCTTCTCATAGATTGTAAGCTCTTGTGACCATTGTACAAGCACAGTCACCTCCTGTGTCCTCATCCTCATAGATTGTAAGCTCTTGTGACCATTGTACAAGCACTGTCATCTCCTGTGTCCCCTCCTCATAGATTGTAAGCTCTTGTGACCATTGTACAAGCGCTGTCATCTCCTGTGTCCCCTCCTCCTCAGATTGTAAGCTCTTGTGACCATTGTAAAAGCACTGTCACCTCCTGTGTCCCCTCCTCCTCCTCATAGATTGTAAGCTCTTGTGACCATTGTACAAGCACTGTCATCTCCTGTGTCCCCTCTTCCTCAGATTGTAAGCTCTTGTGACCATTGTAAAAGCACTGTCATCTCCTGTTCCTCCTCATAGATTGTAAGCTCTTGTGACCATTGGACACGCACTGTCACCTCCTGTGTCCCCTCCTCGTTCTCATAGATTGTAAGCTCTTGTGACCATTGGACAAGCACTTTCACCTCCTGCCCCCCCCCCCCCACACCTCAGATTGGAAGCTCTTGTGACCATTGTAAGATGGTGTCCCATGCAGTCCACCCATGCATAGAATTTTCAATCATAACTATAACTATTTTGTACTTTATTGAATACATCTTATGTCAGGCTCAGGTAACCACTATTTATCAATTGAACTCCCTGGGAATAGGTCAGCCACACAAACCTGTGAGAACACCACAGCAGACACAGGACCCCCACCACAGCAGGCACAGGACCCCCACCACAGCTTCTCCACTCTCCTTCTTTCTCAGACTTTGCCAAGTCTGCTAGTGCGCATGTGCAGCTGTATATATTAGAACTAGAGAGACGGGTCAGGAAGGGAGGAGGAGCTGAGACCCCTGTAAAGGTCACATGTCCTGTCCTCCTGCTTGCCCCGCCCCTTTTTAGTGTAATGTGATTCCCCTGCTGCTCCCTATATGTGGAATGAACTTGGAGGAGACAGTGACCGGCAGCAGTGAGTGCTCAGGGAGCATGGCCTCATCTTCCCTTCTGCCGGCAGAAGCAGAGACCTCTCTGCAGTGTAGTGGGTCCATGTGCACGTGACTGCTCTGTGCGCTCCGCTGTCCGCTCTGCTCCTTACACACTAGCAGGCGGCAGCTGCACATCACTACTGCGGAGAGCCAGCGCTTTTACAAGAAAATCACCAAGCGTATTTATACGCTTGGTGTTTTTTTTGGAGAGTAAATCAGCCTCTGCATGCGTCATAGACGCTTGTAGAAGCGTTATTGCGATCTCTGCTTCCACAGTCCAATTATTTCATGAAACCGCTATACCCATTTAGCTGTGTGACGAGGACATTGCCCTGAGTGAAAATTGGGGACCTGAATGTAGAACGCAAGGAAGGAATCACTTGTTGAAGAAAGCTTAGAAACACACTTGCATTCACTCGGCCGTGTAGCTGTATGAGAGGTCCAGCTCCTGCTTCTAAAAACATTCCCCGAACCATGACACTTCACTGACTACTTTATACACTTTGGGATCAGTCTTTCCCTAGTTTGTGAACAAACATTGTTTTCCATCAAATCCCAATAAATTCAACTAGTTTTCATCACGAAATTGAACAGTGGACCACTCCTTCCTCCATACAACATGCTCCTCAGCAAAGGGGATTCCTTCTGCTAATTAAAGGGATGATCACTGCAGGTTGGGCTTGAATTCCAGATGATCTTAAATGTGAAGACACTGGGGGAGATTTATTATCTGTCCATGACTGTCTGCACCACATTTATCAATGGGTTTTTAACAGTTTTCAGACACTCCTACAATTAGTTTGAAAAGGTGTGTGGCCTATGAAAAGGGGGCAAGGCCTCAAAGTCAGTGCGCCAAAAATGATGCTTACTAGACAGAATTTTGTCCTAGTTTTCTGGTGTAAAAGGAGTTGCACAGTTTTAAAGTGTGATAAATTTATCATCCGCTTGTATGAAGCTTGTGAAGCATGAGATGGGCTAGTACAGTGGTGGCTAACCTATGGCACTGGTGCCAGAGGTGGCACTCAGAGCCCTTTCTGTGGGCACTCAGGTCATCGCCAGAGAGGACTCCAGGTATCTTCCTGCAGTCCCAGACAGCCCAGGACTTGCTGTGCACAGAGCTATTTTATAGTGACAGCTCTACCTGGGACTATTTTCTGCTTTATTTGTATCCTCAGGTGCTGGTATCAATGAAAACTGTGACAGAGAAGGGAGTATAAATCACAAATTAAATTTCTGTGTTGGCACTTTGTGATAAATAAGCAGGTAGGTCTTTGTTGTAGTTTGGGCACTCGGTCTCTAAAAGGTTCGCCATCACTGCTCTAGTCTAACTCTGCAGTGTCTTGCCTTACCACACTCTTCATAAATCTGCCCCACTGTATGATGAGACGGACCCTTACCTGGTTCAGTGCTGAACTAGCGAGCAATTCCTGCTGCATTATTGAAACAATTACCCACGTAGATTCTCCGCATTGTCCCGTCCGTCCTCTCTTGCATTTGTCTTTTGGGGGCAACCAGCCTTCTTTCAGAACTTGAATGCAATTGTGATGTTGTGAAGATGCAATATTCTAGAAATCCTAGTCTTGGAATAACCAACTTTCCTTGCTATGGCGGACACAGTCACCTTTGGAAAGGTGCAACATTTTTTCAAAGTCAAAGAAAGCAGGAGAGGTTACTAGTTATAAAAGGGTTGTCAGTTAATTAAGGACATTGGTGCAGAAAAGTGTTCTCTAGTTCAGATCACTGTTCTTTTACAATTATCTTTGCTATATTTTTGGATATATACAATTTTTGAAAATACTGTTATTTTACAATGACTGTGAAATTAATGAAACTGTTTTCTATTTTTTGATATCTAGTGTGTGCAGCCATGTTTTGCTATTGGTTGCGTTGGCACTGGCGTGTGTGGATTGACTGCGGAGGAGCTGAAGGCCGCATTCCCATGTGACCTATCACAAACGCGCCTTCTGTGATCACCTGCTGAAGCGCTGAGTTTGTATTGTGTCGACTTGAACCAGTGATAACTAGAGCAGCCTTTTGCGTTGCAGCAAAGGAGTAGATAAAGGCTGTGTAGTCCCTCTGCAACTGTTCCGCAGTTGATCCTCAGTCAGAATCCACATTGGGTTAGTACATAAGGGTATCTGCACATGTTGCGGATTTGCACTGCTGAATTGAGAGCTGCAGTACGGTAGCATTGTATGGGAATGATGGCGATCCCATATACACAACACAGAACGACTTTCTCCTGCAGATTTTCCACCATAGCGAGCCAGTGACACGATGCCTATTGCTGCGGATCATTGTGCACTTATAGGCCTATGAGATGCAAAGGTTACGCAGCGGTGCAGGCTGATAGCGGACGGTTATCTGATGCTTACAGTACAGCTGCTGGATTACCGCTGCCACAAGTCCCACAGACAATTCACTCAAGTGTGCAGGTACACGAATACACAGGGATTCTGGACTATATTTTGATGCAGATTCACTGATTTCTCCTCTCCATAGGAGTTGGGAATACAGAACAGTAACTCACTGTCTATCTTCATCTACATATTTTAAGGTCTTCAGCACATATCAATCTTTGTGAGGAAACTTTGTGTCCCAGTGAGCACAGTACATTGAAGCGAATACGCACAGAAAACCCACTGAACTTCTGCTACGCCAATCTTCAATTTTGTCACTCTACCGGGTGCATCCTGAACGCTGTAGCCGTCTCTGAAGCCTGTGAGGGGATGTACTAGGGGAGGATACCTCATAGTCTTCCATATCACAGGGCATCCTTCCTGGTGTAACCACAATTAGTAGCACCCAAAAACTTGGCGTATCTGGGACCTTCCTTGTTAGTGTCTGTGTTGCCTTTTGCATGCATCGTTTTTTTTTTTTTTTTCATTTTTAAAGAAATGTCACATTTGCCCAGGCATCTGACTGCTGAGTTGCATCTTGAGAATGTGCCCAGGGTCTATACACGGGGGGTGGAAATCCTAAACCTAAATTTCTAGACAGGTGGGATTTACTGCATCATCAAGCTGTACCTGATAGTACTGTCACATGCTATGTAGTGTATGCAGTGTTTCAGCCCATTGGATAGGACTGCAGAATTTGATATGATATCCTCAGGCAACATAAGGTGTCACTTGTATCGTACTGGTCATCCGTGGATACATGGGACATTCAATGCAGACGCAAAGATCAAACAAATGGCCTGTTGTGGAATTACCCATTCAACAACCCAAGTAAATGCTTGGCGCCCCAGAGATCATGCAGGTCCACACTGAACACTTCTAGGTGCCAATACAGTTTTCTTTAGTTTTCATCTTTAACTTCTTTGCCATTGCTTTACTCAACCACTCAGATTTGAGCAGATGTTAGGAAGACAAATCCTTGCTTGGGGCTTCTGAAATTTGGCCAAGTTGGTCTAAATGGATCCTTGAACCTTCATACAAATTTAGAGGTCTGCCATAATTGGCCTAACTACTTGTGCTTAAGCCTGCTACGTTACACAATTATAGCATTATAAGGTTAATGGTATAACAACTAACCTTACAATGTACAAGATCACAAATCACACCCTATAAGATGCACTGCCAGATATATTCGGTTCTACACCCTCCTCCAGTAGCCTCACTGAAGCCTTCACCACCGTACAATGGATCTTTTAGAAATGTAGTTTGCCTTCTTACATTGATATTCATCATTGATGTGAAGGTCTTGGGCTTTGTTGTATCTTCTGCTGACTTTTTGGTATATTATAACTACTCACTACCAGTATATCAACTGGGGTTACAACTTAGTATCTCAGCAACCTGGCTGTCCTTTAAAAATCCCTAAAAACTAATTTTTTTTCTTTCAAAGCTTCATCACTTTCGATAACAAAACTGAAACGAGTTATACTGAGCTTAATATTTACTCGCTGTAGACATTTTACTTTTTAATTTATAGCATGTGGTGATGTGGCAAAGCTTTGCTTCCGGAAAAGGATGATATGGGTCAGTGTTGCTATAGAGCTTATCATGACTCACAACTCTGCTCCATCTCCAAGCATATTCTTCCCACATTCCCAATAGCTACTGTTGTAAAATTCCCTGGCTTCTAGACACCCCAACACAGGCCAGGAGAAGGGGCTCCATGCCCGGCATTGCCAGGGTTTTGTCTGACATTGCCCATATCTCACTTATCTCACTGGCCATTCTCCAATATCTCAATTTTTATAAAAACTTCCCTTCCCCGTTGCACCTGGTTGTGTGGTTGGATCTTGGTGGGTACATGACTGGTAGAGACTAGTGACCGCACTTTGAACGTTGTTTTTTGTAAACTCGTATATGTAGGACATATCAACACAATAAAGGAAGTAACCGCTTCCTGCACATCATTTTTCTGCTTTTACACAAGTTTCCGTAAGAGACAGAAAGTCAGTGAAACACCGAAGGGTGACTTTTAGTTTCTCTGTAAAACTACTGGTGTGGACCCCAGTGCCTTCCCCTTCTGCCTTTGATGTAAGGTAAGCCCTAGGAGAGGAAGGATGCCAATACTCTGCTCTTGTGTGTTCTTTGGGTTATGTTTTAGGTTTTCTAGGTTTTCATGGAGCCTGTGTACATCGCTATGGGTAGACTGGTCAGACTGCTGGTGGCCAGGCTTTACAGATGTCGTTGGTTTCTAATGTACCGGCGGTCCCCTATTTAAAGGGGTATTCTCATCTGGGCACTTACATTCAGATTCATTAATCTGACATAGGAACATTTTTTTAATAACATCCAATTGAAGAAATGTTTATATGTGTGAAGATAATTTCTCATAAATGTAGCCATGTTGTCCCTTAGAAACGAGATCGCTTCCTCGGATACGGCCACGTCTGATAGATTGAGTGCACAAAGAAACAAAAGGTTATTGTATATAAAATGTGCATTAGTTACTACATGTCGCACAGCCGTCCTGTGGTAATGATCACTGAATCCTGGTGGTCTGGCAGGACTCTATAGCGCATGTCTGGCCAGTGCTGCAAGAGTATGACGTGGTCGTATCCGAGGAAGCTATCTCGTTTCTAAGGGACAACATCACTACATTTATGAGAAATTATCTTCACACAGGAACATTTTTTTAATAACATCCAATTGAAGAAATGTTTACATACGGCAAATGAATTAAATTAAATGTAAATGCCCAGATGGGAACAACCCTTTAAGTACACCAAACTTACAAACGACACCTACTTAAAGACTTACCCTGGTGACGTTCTCTGAATGCTTTACCTTAGTCCCAGGCTATAATGATCAGCTGTAAGGTGTGGAATGAAGCTTTATTGATAACCCTTGGTCCCGTTACAGCAGAAAATTTTGAAACTCAATTTGTGTATTTTATGTCCGGATTATGCATTCAAATTTTTTACTCAACAAATGCTCAATGACCAATCCCAAACAGGATGTAGAATAGCAACCAAGTTGTATGATCAGTAATTTGTTTTATTTCTTTTGGAGGTGGTAGGATGCAGGTAGTCCTCACAGATAATGGTCAATGATACGGAAGGGAAATTGGGAAAACTATGGCTTATGAGTTGGGATGAAATTTGTTATTGCAATCAATAATATTTGTTCTCACTTTTCTTAGATTCTCAAACATGTATTGGACTGAATTAGTAGTAACTATCGGTAGTAGACTTGCTAAAATTTCGTTGAAATTTATTCGCCGTTTTTTAAAAAATTTTTGTTTCATAATATAATAGTTTTGAATCTCTTTTCTCTGTGATATTTGCCATAACTGTGTATAATCAGGTTTACCGCCAGTTTTTCTTTCAACTTTGGTGTAAATTTTTTTTTATAAATTTGGAAATGTTTTAGTTATGGAGGAAAATAATATTAGAATCCCAGAGATGAGATGAAATAATACAAGAAAGTTTATTAGAATGAAAATAGAATTAATTCATCATCATTAATTCATCCTCGGTTTCTAGAAATTTTTCTGAGCATAAAAACTTCATGTGCCGTACGAATAAAATGTACTAAAGGAGAAAGTGGCGTTTATGCCGAGCACTTCAATAGCCGGTGTTACTAGGTTGCAGTAATTTGTAAGTAACGTTCTAAGTGTTTGCTCATTGTCCTAACATTTAGCAATATTGTCCCTCTTTGATCGTATTCCCCTCCAGCTGGTAATTTCTGTGACTGCGAGAAACGTTCCCCTCCATGGAGCATCTCTTCCTGCCCCTCCATTACCCCGCAGAGAGATTTAGATCCAGGTTGTGACCTAACAGTCCCAGAACCTTGTATATTGTGGTCATTGGTGGGTTGGCTGTATGTACAGGGTCGCTGTCCTGTTGTGAGGTTACACATTAGCTAGAGAGTTGCTATGCCTCCAGATATTCCCAGGCACACGCATGCTTGGCCTTTCTGGATTTGGATAAGAGAAAAAGCTGCACCTTTTTGAGACCCTTTAGATGGCCGACAGCCTCTCCAATCAGATCGGACATGTTTAAATCCATCAGCCCTATCCTTATTT
Organism: Engystomops pustulosus; assembly: GCA_019512145.1. Lineage (NCBI taxonomy): Eukaryota > Metazoa > Chordata > Amphibia > Anura > Leptodactylidae > Engystomops > Engystomops pustulosus. The sequence continues at coordinate 21,094,723 of CM033650.1, read as the reverse complement.
TCCCTGATACAGGCGGTCCCCTACTTAAGAACACTCGACTTACAGATGACCCCTAGTTACAAACGGACCTCTGGATATTGGTAATTTATTGTACTTTAGTCCTAGGCTACAATAACCAGCTGTAACAGTTATCACAGGTGTCTGTAATGAAGCGTTATTGTTAATCCTGGTTCTTATGACAACCCAACATTTTTAAAATCCAATTGACGCAGAGACCAAAAAAGTTCTGGCTGGGATTACAATGATAAAATATACAGTTCCGACTTACATACAAATTCAACTTAAGAACAAACCTACAGACCCTATCCTGTATGTAACCCGGGGACTGCCTGTATCTGGAAGATCACACACAATGAGGTAGATTGCTTTTCCCCATAAAATTGGGGGCAATATGAAGCCGGGTTAAGTTACAACTCGTGCTTTTCTAGGGACATCGGGACCTTCCTGTAGAATTGTGTCCACTGATTAACCATTTCTATTTGTAATGTATAAGGAGCCATATGGTAATGTACGGCGAGTGTTACTAATTTTTTGCATTTGTTTCCACCAATTTTCATATACGGTTGTGTTATATCCCCCTGAATCCTCATGTTTATTCATATTGTGGTTGGTTATCTATAACTGTAAACTCCTCCCTTTCCCTAAATTCTTCCCCAGATATTATACATGTGCCCTTTTTTTTTTTGTATATTTTAGCATGAATTTTTTACAAATGTAATTTATCTTTTATTTTTGCTAAACTATTTAGTCTGGTTACAATTTTCTTTCAGATCTTTGGTGGAGGAGGAGGACCCTCACTTGAAAGTCTCTCTGGGGAGCACCGATATGGGTGTGTCTGCTCACCTCCAGTCTTCAAAGACGGGCACCACGCGCTTCTTTACCAGCAATACTCACAGTTCAGTGGTATTACAGGTACGCAGAGGCGACAGTTCTTGCATAATGAAGCTTTAATGTAGCAGGTGGCTAGTTTTATGGCTACATGTGTGCACCGTAAGAAGGCTTATGATTTGATAACGGCTTTCACATAAATTATCTATGCAGGGATCATAGTGATGGGATGTTTTGACCATACAAAGCTACACACTGTTATGTATTGACCTTCAAGATATGCCTAGTAGCAGCGGGATTGTGAAAATGCATTTATATTTCAGGATTGTAGCTCGACTTTAAGAATCTGGTGCATTGATTTGAGATCTCCTGAGTAAAGGGTACCTGCACATGACGTGGAAATGTGCTAGCTGTAGATATTACAGAAAGTGGGATATGCTGGCGAGCAGTGTGATGCAACGATCTGAGAACACAACAGAGTGAGGAGACTCAACCACTGCTCAAAGTACAGCTGCAATCCTGCAATAGAAATTTATTTTTCAACGTTATGGTTACACAGATCTACAGGAACAGTTCCCAATACTGTATGCTGCATAGTATGCTCAAAACTGGTCATAATGACTGCAACACATTAAATTTTTACTTGTTTAAATACTTATGTAGTTATATAGACTAGTAATTGGGGTTCTCTTGTTCTCCATAAGGGGGACAGAAATGAAATAACTGCTTTACTGTACAGCTCAAGATGTAGGTTAGGTTGGATAGCAACCCCACACACTTGGGTAAGGCCGCGTATGCATCACCACTATCACTATCTGGTCTCTAAGGATGGTGCTGTCCCCAGTGACTGTAGCATCTGTCCATGCACATGCTCTGCAGTTTGCAGATAGAATACCACATTTTATGTTTGTTCTAAATGATTTGGGTCATGCAGACAGAAAATACTCCAGTGGAAATGTATCCATCTTCACTAAAACTGGATACTTAATTTAGAAACGCATGTGATTGAGAAAAGCTCTTCCCTGTACAGTTGAATTGAGTTTCAAAACACAATCCAACCGGAACATGAATCAAATCCAGGTCCAAGGGTCTGATTATTCTATTCTCTCCACTTGCTGTTGGCATATTCTGGAGAAGCCGAAGAAATTATACTGCATGTGGATTATAACCCTATATACACATGGGGAGATTTATCACTGCTTCCATTCTAGTTTACTGACATAGAAGCAGTGAAAGAATTGCAAATTCTTGGGCAATTCTCACTGCAACTACACCAACCCCAACTCATGTGGGCATGGAGGGGGTGTACAGGGGTTCGGCAGACGGGCCTGCGTAGTTTCGAAGAAAATATGCAAAAGCTGGCCAGGTCGGATCTGACATGATTTTGCACACAGGGATACAGACCCACAAGGTATTCACACCCGGACCCCTATCTGTACTCCATGAGACGCATGCATATAGAAGGCCCTTTAGAAACGGCTTGTAGAGGGTTTCTTATAGCAGGATTAGGATTTATTACACTGAAAATCCGTTACAAAGCATATATTTCTTCTTTATGATCAATCAGTGTTTAAGGAAGATACTTTTCCTGCTTTTGGTGATGTTTCTTATTAGCAGGATGAGCACTTTGATCTTCTATAGCAATGGTGGCGAACCTATGGCACGGGTGCCAGAGGTGGCACTCAGAGCCCTCTCTATGGGCACCCGCGCCAGCACCCCACCGCAGACTTCGCCAGACAGGACTAAAGGCCTCTTGCATTCCCAGGCAGCCCAGGATCCTAGAAGGAAGCTACAATCATAACCAAAGCTTTTTCTCCTTCTTTGTACTGTATTGGTGTCCTCAGGTGCCTATACAATTTAAACATGTGACAGAGCAGGGAGTAATAAGCTACTGTTTGAATTGTTGCATCGGTACTTTGCAAAAAGTATGTGGGTTTTGGATGTAGTTTGGGCACTCGGCGTCAAAAAGGTTTGCCATCACTGTTCTATAGAGATGAGCGAACCAGAACTTTAGGTTTGGCAGCTCCAAGAAACCCTGGACATGATGCTTGATGGGCTGCAGAGCAGCCAATTGGGCAGCTTTACGCACTTGGGGACTAAGCCTGGCTGCGATTGGCCAGGTGTGTCCCCCAGGTGTCCGGAACAGTCGAATAAAGGATGCCGAACCTATAGTTCAGGTCCACTCCTCTCCAATCTATGAATATTGATATCGCTTTATATTCACAACCTCTTTATTCTCCTTCTCCATTTCTTTCATTAAAGGGATTTGACCAGTTACGAATAGAAGGCCTACTCTGTGATGTTACACTGGTACCGGGTGACGGGGATGAAATCTTTCCAGTCCACCGAGCTATGATGGCGTCCTCAAGTGATTACTTCAAAGCCATGTTTACAGGTAATATGATGTGGTGTATCCAAAAGTACTTGCTGTTCTTGGGACCCTAGAAGAGGTTATCATCAATCAGTTTGCACACACCCAAAACGTATAAAATAGTTGGCTTGTTCAAATAATTGGCTAGTTTGTATGGTCATGTTCAGTTTGAAGTTTTTATTTAAACTTCTAAATACTAAGAGTGGAAACATCTTTGTGTTTTTTTTTTAAAGTGTTTTTATACGTTTGCTATTAGACACATGGCATTGATCAGTGTGACGCAAAATTTATATAAAGGGACTTGCCAAATGTGCACCTGTTGTGCCTAATGTAATATTGTATGCTGTGTTGTCATGTCCATTGTCTGTGTAATTCTTACTTCACATGTGATGGGTAAATGAAATTTCAGTGGTAGAACCTTCCATGTAACATTTTAATCCCTGAATAATTAAAAGTGGAATTAAGTTTTACACCTTCCGCACACTGAAGTGTCTGCTGCCAACAAGGGCTTTTAGTGTAACCAGGTTTTATTTAACGCGTGTACATCTTCAGGATAATTAAAATGATTTTTTTTTCTCTCGTTTAGGTGGAATGAAGGAACAAGATTTAATGTGCATTAAATTACACGGCGTGAACAAAATTGGATTAAAGAAAATTATTGATTTCATTTACACTGCAAAACTTTCTCTGAATATGGATAATCTGCAAGACACACTGGAAGCCGCAAGCTTTTTACAGATACTGCCTGTGCTGGACTTCTGTAAAGTATTTCTTATATCTGGGGTAAGGCTCCTTACATCTGTTGAAAATCTATTAATTTTGACAGCTATTCCAAAGTAACTCTTTGCACACACGCACACTTGGCTTAGCCAACTGTACATGAGTTTTTACTATGTATAAGGATACTAGTACTATACTATAAGAAGCCTCCACTATACGGTTCTGATGGCACCTTTATGCATGAGCTTTTAACAATGTACACGCGGTCCCCTACTGAAGAACACTCGACTTGCATACGACCCATAGTTACAAACAGACCTCTGGATATTGGTAATTTATTGTACTTTAGTCCCAGGCTACAATAATCAGCTGTAACAGTTATCACAGGCGTCTGTAATGAAGCTTTATTGTTAATATTGATTCTTATGACAACCCAACATTTTTAAAATCCAATTGTCACAGAGACCAAAAAAGTTCTGGCTGGGATTACAATGATAAAATATACAGTTCCGACTTGCATACAAACTCAACTTAAGAACAAACCTACAGACCCTATACTGCCTGTATAAGGATACAAGGCTCAGCTATACGGTTCTGGTTGAAGCTTTATACATGACTTTTTAAAAGGTATAAGGGTTCAATCAACTATATAGTTCTGGCTGCACTTTGTCTGAATTTTGCATGAAATGCAGTATAGCCATAAGATTTTTTTCCCCGAAAGAATAAAATGAGGTTGGTCATGCAAGTCAGTTGTGCACGTCTGATGTGTGTGGCTTCCTTTGGAGAATACAACCTAACAAGATCGAACTGCAGGGCACCAGAGTCTGTAGTTTGGGCAGCCAGTTCCTGGATCCTGCACTTGTTTTGATATCCTAATGACCCCTTTCCTTTATACCGTATATCCTCTTTCTTACCGAAAATGACAAAATCCCTTCCGCTTTAACCTTTGCTACTTGGGGCCTCCATATTGAAAATCTTGTACCCCAAACAATCTGTGTGCTTGACAGACTGAAATCATACGGATCAATAGAATGACACATCAAGGTTTATGCGTTGTATGTTACTATTCCTGGTAGTAAAGGGGGGGCCAAGCTGCATTACCAGGCCGCACCACTCTGGTCTGACACTGTGACGGAATAAAAACAAGTGTCATTCTCCCGATTTCCTGATGTGCCACCACATAGATCATACATCGATGACTTACTCTGATAGGTCATCCCTGTGCACTATGCACTCAAAAATACAAATTAATTATTGGTCAAAGAATTATTGTGGAATTTTTTTGAATGAAGGTTTTTCCTGATTTATATGTATATAATGATCAGATCAGTGTATGTTTTACTTCTCTTCCTCCTGCCGCTGTAATGATGACTTTCTACATTGGAGCCGCCTAAGTCTCTCTGTACACCGAATATAGCCCATGGCTTTCTCCAGGGGGCAACCTGTAAATGGTTAAATACAAATTACATGCAACTTGGCAACAGGACATGGGATAATTAAGCCTGAATAATGTGACATGTTTTTTCCCTCATTAATTATCTTAACTTTATAATCTTGTTAATCTTTTTCTATTCACGAAAGGTTGAGATGTATTTTTTGTTTTTTTTTTTCCCTCTAGTTGATTACCCAGTCGCTCATCTTTGCACAACTGGTCATGAATGCCTATGCTTAAAGGGGCAATCCAGGATTTATATTTTATTGATGACCTATCCTGACTCTAGTTGATCAATATCAGATCAGTGCACTGCAAACTGACGGATGGACGTGATGTCACTTGTCTGGGATGTGGAATCTGTGCTCCAACTGAGCGTCATGGGTGCATCTTGTCAGATCCTCACTAATCTGGTATTAATCACTGTCTTAAGAATAGGTGGTCAATAAATAGGGAAACAAAATATCAGAATACTGCTCAAGCCCTGAAATCAACATGAAATGTTTAAAGGGAATGTACCACATCTTCTTGGCTGCATGACACATAGAAATGCTCTGTGATTTCCAAAATACCTTTATTTCTGTTCAGTATGCAATTTGAGAATTGCCGATTTCAATCCAAATGCAAATGAGGCAGTTGGTGTACCTGACTCGTCCTCCGCATCTGGAGCACTGTTATTTGGGAGTGGTATGAATCAGCCAAGAATAAGCTGCAGATTTTTCTTGCCACATACATGAAGTTAAACAAGAAGGAAGAGGAAGTGATTTGGGCAAAAATAACAGTGCTCCAGGTGCTGAGGACACTCCAAAGTGCTTAATTAGAATCTGGATTGAACCAAGGGTTTTCCTGTCAATGGTAGAATGGCCAGAAATAATAAACTTATGTTGGAAGTCACAGTAAATTTCTCTACAATATGCGGCAAGCAGATTACATGTTTTCAATACTCATTAAAAACTGCATCTTAACCGTTTTTCATGAACTTTTTTTTTTGTGAAACCTACCCAAAAATTAAGTGTGATTCCGGCCTCTTCTTTTCCAATTTGGAATCTGCCATTATTTAATAGCAATACTTATTAGCATTAAAGTCACAATGATTTGCAATACAATGTACAGGACTGGCCGATGTGCCCGGTGTATCACTGGGGGACACAAGCGCCTCTCTTAACATGGCTATAGGCCAAAAACTGCTGCTGTGTCCGGTAATACACAGAGGACAAAAAGCAGATGTAGTGGTGACAAGATCTAAAAAGTTTAGTTTTTTTCTTATTGTATAACCCTGTCTCTTGTCTCTTTAGGTAACTCTGGAGAACTGCGTTGAGGTCGGCCGCATTGCGAACACTTACAATCTCAGCGAAGTCGATAAATATGTCAATAACTTTATCCTGAAAAATTTCCCCCCCTTATTAACCACGGGGGAGTTTGTGAAGCTCCCGTTTGATCGTCTCGCCTTTGTACTCTCTAGTAATAGCCTTAAGCAGTGCTCCGAACTTGAACTGTTCAAGGCCGCGTGTCGCTGGCTACGTTACGAAGACTCCCGCATGGAATATGCTGCAAAACTGATGAAGAACATTCGATTCCCTCTTATGACACCGCAAGACCTTATAAACCACGTCCAGACAGTGGACTTCATGAGAACTGACAACACGTGCGTAAATTTACTTTTGGAAGCTAGCAATTACCAAATGATGCCGTATATGCAGCCGGTTATGCAGTCGGAAAGAACTGCCATTCGCTCGGACAACACTCATTTGGTGACATTGGGGGGAGTTTTAAGACAACAGCTGGTGGTCAGCAAAGAACTGCGGATGTATGACGAAAAGGCCCATGAGTGGAAATCTCTGGCTCCAATGGATGCTCCCCGATACCAACATGGAATAGCCGTCATTGGAAATTTTCTCTACGTTGTCGGTGGCCAAAGCAACTACGACACCAAGGGGAAAACCGCTGTGGACACTGTTTTCAGATACGACCCCCGATACAATAAGTGGATGCAAGTGGCATCTCTAAATGAAAAGCGGACCTTTTTCCACCTAAGTGCCCTCAAAGGTCATCTGTATGCAGTCGGCGGTCGAAACGCAGCCGGTGAACTTGGTGAGATTGTTATGTTTCTTTGTTTTCTGTCTTTAATTTATTTCCTTTCTCTACGGCTCCGTTCACATCTGCACATTTGTGATGGAAGCCGGAGCACTGTGTCCTGTCAGTCATATGATGGATCAATACTGACCGCGATGGGGCCTATTAGCTCCTGATAGTCTCCTGAGGAACTCTTAATGCTGTGTTATTCCTGTGCCCGACTGAAAGGAAAAATACAGTCTAATAGCAGAGACGTGTAACGTATGCAATGTTTTCATCTACTAGATGACATGACCTGACCCCAGGTCTCACGTTGTTTAGATGCACAACTGCTAGGCCAGGTTCCCATAATGTATAGATTATATTCCTATATATACAGCCAGGACACTCCATTGCTCCAGTGTTCTTATCTGTAGATATGAGATGGCTTCGATATTAGCTGTTCTTTACACATTGATCATTCATATGACTTTCTTGTACTTCGGTCATGTATAAGCTGATGAAGTCACTGAATTTTTTTTAATTTTTATTAATTTTTTTATTTTTTTTATGGATCTGCTATATGGTAGTGTATGGCAAGACATTACATCATCAAGAATATGAAAAGCACAAAGTAGCTACACATTCTATGTGGCTCTGGGTATACGGCTGTAACGTGTACATAAAGAGTAATTCAGATGGTGTAATAAGAACATATTTCACTGTATGTGTTACAGCTCTGCTCAAAAGTTTACATACCCATGCAGAATTTTGGCTTTCTTGGTCTTTTCCACTCATGGTTATTGGTGGGGTGAAGCCATTTATCAGATTGTTTTCTCTTCTCCAAATGACCCTGGGGAAAAAAAGCCATGAGAGCCTAAATTCTGCATTGGTATGTAAACTTCTGAGCACAACTGTGTATTCTCTTAGGCCTTCCAACCACCGGTTATTTGACCATAATACAGACTGTACATCTCTGCAGCGCATCTATTTCAGTGCATTTCATTAGGGAAGCCGGGCACACGGAGCTCGGGCATAAAAGTCCACGCCCTAAGGCTCTGTGTTCATGTGCTCTTCTAGGGCCCCGATGTGTCCATGATGTGTTCCATGTGTCATTAGTGTGTATTTCTTTACTGCTTTGTCTCGACACAAAAAAAGTTGGTAGGTCATCAATCTGAAAATAGGCAAATTATGACAGTAGGTTGCACCAACCCCTTGAACGGTCACATGTTGTGTTGCCTATAAACCGATATGGACTGCACATAGACTACACCCATGTGGTATACATATATCTTGCCCTCTACTGTGAGCCGCAACCAGCGGGAGCAAAAGTGTGTGTGTTATAAATATGGACAGTATTATTCAATCACCCTTTACCAGGTTCAGCTACAGTTGCTGAGGGGGCACGTACTTCTGCAAAGTGAGTCTTTCCTGCAGCTGCTTCTATACTCTTTCAGCTGACAGGCAGTAGGGGGCACACTTCAAACGCCTAGATCTCCTGAACCCTGGCACCTAGAAAAGCAGGTGTCATAACCGGAGATTCTCCCCTCAAAGAGGATTGTGTATGGATGCTTAACAGATTCTGAAATAGAAAGTTGTACATAAAAATCAATTTTTTTAGGACAACTTTAAGGGTGGGTATCCTCTGGTTCTTTTTGCATCTGTACACAATATACCTTATATTAAAGAGGAGATTCTCCTGTTTAATATGACACCAGAATTGTTTCTAGGTGCCAGGGTTTTGAAGTTGCGCACTGTCATGACTTTTTCTGCACAGATTAGTGAAAAATGTGGCCATGTATATGGGTCCATTGAAACAAATGTATCTGTGAAGAAAACAGATAGCACCCAGTTGGAAACCGTCAAGTGCTTGTAGCTTCAGGCCCCTAATTTTATGGGAGCGCGGTGTGGGAAAATATTACAGCGATCAATCCTGACCCAACTTCTGATGCAATAGCCCAGGCCAACCGCGCCATAGAGATTCATGATAGTTGTGGTTGATAGTTCTTGGTCATCTACCCTTCATATTCCCAGCAGTGCAGAGGTCGGATTTGCAGTTTCTCGATATAGATCGATGCATAAAATGAGATTTTACTGCTATAAATTGTATATTGACCTCTTATCCCAAATGATGTAAAATTGTCCTTCTGATGACTTGTCTCCAGCTTTGTGCATTTGGCAGGCACCTGAGCGGTCAGCAGTATCTGGCGATGTGTAATGCTTTGTGCACCTGCCGATTGATTTATGGGCCTTTGTGTTGCGATGTGCACATTGCTTCGTTCTCTATTCCCCTCCAGCCATCGCTTCCAAAGCCGTTTTCTTTATTCCAGCAAAGCAGCGTCCTGTTCTGAATTGATTTAAGGAACAATTTCCTGGCAAATGTATTATAGTTTGTCGTTTTTTGCGCACCCAAGGGTTCCTTTTACTATTCATGGGTACATGGAGTTCTCCTAAAATATTTAATGTTGTTGGTCATCGGAGATGACCAGGATGGCTGCTGGTGAAATGTTAGATCCTTGGGTCCCATAAACCACTCCTGACTTGTTTCTGATGTGCTGGTGATGTCCAACCTATGACTAGAGGGGGACTGTGCTCACTTTCCACATTATTCATTAATTGTAGAGGATATGCGGCCTTTTCAGAAGTTTTGCTTGGTTCAAGGTTGCAGAGACTCTGGATGGGTGAATTAAAACAAGATTAGACCTACTGATGGTTAAGAAGTAGCATGTAATGGTGATTTCCTCATCTCAGACAATTTATTGAAACAAAAGGATGACAATGACATCTCGTGCCTTTTACCAGTTCCCAAAGCAACATCCTACTCTTCTTGAAGGGGGGGGGGGGGATGGGGGCTCAGGTCATTGAAGTTCTGGTGTACAGAGCTGCCCTACAGCAAAAGGATGTCCACTTCTCTGCCTTAATGTGACCTCTGCTCCCACTTTGGTCTGAGAACATCAGGTGATCAATTGCTCACAATGATACGTGAACAGCAGGATGAGGAGGACTGTTTAATTATCCATTCTGATTGAATCAGAAAATTTATTGAGATTTATGGCTCTAACACCTGTTGTGAATTTTGCAATTAAGCCCTTTTTTTAGGGCTCATGCACACAAACTCGTGCAGCCTACAAAAAGGGATGAATGGTGGCACCTCCCCACGGACTGCGCATGGTGCAATGGATGGGAGTTTCTGCATTATATGGAAATCTAATGCAAGAACATCCCATCTGCCGGCCTAACGGCAGAATCTCAACGAGTAGTGGGATCGGGCAACCATACGGCCCATTTTAACAGCTTGTTTTTAAGTAGTTTTAAAAAAAATATATAAATATTGTGGTTTTGGACATAAGCATTCAAAAGATTAACTACGTGAACCTAGAGTGACCTTCTCTAAAGGTAAGAGGGTATTTTAGGTTCATCCTGTGTTTTCACTCACTAAATACAACCAAAACAAACCTTTTTGTGAGTAGCATGTGCAGTCATGAGATGACATGCATGTATTATGTGTGTAACCAGTAATGTGTGCCGCTGGTACATGGCCTGGCCATTGGCTGTATTTTTGGACACAAACTCCTAGAAGCATGAAATCACAACTCTAGCAAAACACATCTATTTGGGGCTTGGACTCCCTTGCTGTCATCTACACTAGGGGTCTAGTTCAGTATTTGTCCCCTTATCGGCCCTTCTTCTAAATTCTACCCAGACTAGAAAAGATTTCAGCATAGTTCTGTATTTAGCCTAAATATGGAAGATCTCTACTAAAGGAGAAAGACCTTGGATTGCTTTAGTTGACGCGTAATAAAGAATACAAGATGCTGGTCCCTTGTATGGTTTTCATAGCCACAGGTTTCCCCCTCTGATCCTACCGCCGGTTACAATGTACATTGAGCGTCCATTCGGTTATACCTAGGAAAACCTTACAACTACTTTTGACCAGTTCTCTTTTTACGTGGAATATTTTCTTCGGGACTCTTAGACTCTCCAGAGCCTCGCACGCAGGATAATAAAACGAAGCCCCACAGGTCAGTATAGAGAACAGACAGATTTGTTTGCCGTCTCCTAAATCATGCTCATAAAATGAGGAGCTTCTTTATAGCACGTGAAGTCTTTCTTTCTGGGGGATTTCTTTATTGCGTTGTCACTTGAGATGTCACACGCTTACCCAGACACTGCGGAGAAGGCAGAGCGCCAGTCCTCGTTTTTGTTCATGAGTTGGTGTCGAAGTAAAAGAAAGAAGATAATCTCTGCCTGAGTAAAGTATTCATATACGATTTGCTGTAAAAATATATAAGCTGGGAAAAATCTTTGGTTGGGAGATCTGTAATGCAGCAACCACATGGCAGAAGGAACCTTGGTGAGCTCATGGGCTCCTAAATTGTATGGGGGGAGCATAGAAGAGTAGAAGAGACGCTTTCCTTGTGCTTATTGTCAATGGTGTGTGATCCTGTGTTACCTTTTTCAATGTAGTTGTTACCCATCATTGGGATCTGAGGATGACTGCTGGAAGGTTGTCATAGGGGTAGACATTGCCGCTAACCTTTTAATATAGAGCCCCCTTTTATCCCTTTTGTGTGTATTACCAAAAATACTAAAGTATAAGCCGAGGTCCTTAATTTTACCAGAAACTGTGAAAACCCCTGTCCCCAGTATATAGCCTGCCTGCCCAGCACATAAAATATAATAAACGCTGTACTCGCTTTTTTGTGGACTGTAACGTCATCACGGCGTGTGTGTGTAACATTTCCCTGTACTGTCGTGTGTGTATTGTTTCCTGCACTGTGATGTCAGTGCATCGTGTGTGTGTGTGTATTGTTTCCTGCACTGTGATGCCTGCATTGTGTGTGTGTGTGTATTGTTTCCTGCACTGTGATGTCACTGCATCGTGTGTATTGTTTCCTGCACTGTGATGTCACTGCATCGTGTGTATTGTTTCCTGCACTGTGATGTCACTGCATCGTGTGTGTGTGTATTGTTTCCTGCACTGTGATGTCACTGCATCGTGTGTGTGTATTGTTTCCTGCACTGTGATGTCACGTGCTGTGTGTGTGTGTATTGTTTCCTGCACTGTGATGTCACTGTATCGTGTGTGTGTGGCAGGGTGTGTCTGTTTCCTGCACTGTGATGTCACTGCATCGTGTGTGTGTGTGTGTGTATTGTTTCCTGCACTGTGATGTCATTGCTGTGTGTGTGTGTGTGTGTGTGTGTGTGTGTGTCTTGTGACGTCACTACATTTACCTGGCATCACTTTCTGTCTTCTACTTCTATGGCGACATCATTGTGATCCCTGTGCTGTTGCCTCACAACGGATCTGGGGAGATCAAATAGTAAAATCTTTTTTTACATTATGGGTGCATATTTACTTACGTTACGGACTCTGGAACTGATCTCTATAGAACCGGAAGTGTCGGACAAAAAAAATAAACTGCTTTTAGGATTTTTGGGTTTGGGATTTTGTTTCCTTTTCTTCCAATAACTCCTTTCTCATAGGGTTGTCAGTCATTACAGGCGGTCCCCTACTTAAGACTTACAGACAACCCCTAGTTACAAACGGACCTCTGGGTGTTGGTAATTTACTCCACTTTGGCCTTGGGCTACAATAAAGAGCCATGCCAGTTATCACTGGTGTCTGTAATGAAGCTTTATTGTTATCCTGGTTCTTATGACAACCCAACATTTTTAACATGCAATTGTCACAGAACAAAAAAATATTCTTGCTGGGGTTACAATTATAAAATATGTTCGGACTTGCATGCAAATTCAACTTCCGAACAAACCTCCCGAACCTATCTTGTATGTAACCTGGGGGCTGCCTGTACAAAAGTTGGAGAGAGTTGGGGAGAATATAAAGGAAGCAAACGGCTACGTCGGCAGCCCCAGCCCCCTGACTGTACACTAAATGTGATTGAGCTGAATTTGTCTCTAGGTTCTGACTATGTATCATTGTGTAATAAATATGTACTGATGTCCCTCATGTCCTTTCCTCTTTCAGCTACCGTGGAATGTTATAATCCCAGAACAAATGAATGGAACTACGTCGCTAAAATGAGCGAGCCGCATTATGGCCATGCTGGGACTGTGTTCGGTGGGCTCATGTACATTTCAGGTAATTCAGAAATGTGTGGTTCTGTGCAGGAATTGATGGAGCGGCACCTACTGAAGGATGCTCAGTTTGTGGTGGTGAAAGCTCCTCTTTTTAAAAACCTCTAGGAAAGCAGAGCATCTTGCGGATGAAGTAGCTGACTTCCCCTGATGCATTGCAGAATCTGCATTAGACACTGGGGGGATTTACTCTGGGTTCATGGTTCTGCCCACCCCACCTCCTCCCAGCGTATCACCCACCTGATCCACAAAGTGGTCCTGGCCTCTTAGTTGATCCAGAGGGGCAGTCAATTGCTCCCTCCTTTTCGGTCTGGCTCATAAAGACCAAGTCAAGCCTGCGATAAAACAGATAAATACCCACGGGATGTAAATGCATAATAAAAATGTATTAAAAAAATAGAAATACCAGACAAGAAGAAACTACTACTGCCCAGACAGTGCCAAAATCACACTGATATGTAGTCACAAGTAATAACAAGTGTTGAGTTACTACAAGAAGTGATGACCCCTACATGTATAGTCGCCCCCAAGACTTCACACTAGTTCACAAACTGTAACGTATAAATGTAAAAGGGCAATGGCTACCTCAATAATGAGCCACCCTGTCTGGTGTCCACGCGTGTTCCAATGCACTGATCTTTTTCAAGGGCGCCATATTCATGTCCAGCATTACAGAAGTACCATTTGTTATATTGTAAGTCAAACCTAGTCTAAAAATCAGAAATTGCATCCAGAACATGTAGATAGTTGTATTCTGGAAGATGGGAGCATTGGGGCAGTTGCTATGGGCAACTAGAACAGTTTTGCGTCACATGCTTAGAATACCGTAACCAGCAGCAAACGCACGTCCTGCTGGAAGTTAAGGTATCTGGCTCATTTTACTGCCAACTTGATTCCCGATTTTAATTTTTTATCCACGCCTTCGGATTACCTTCATTCTGGAAAAATTCCTTCTTCATGGGGATTGACTCCTGGCCTGCATGTAGGTGTTACCATGAAGGGGGGGGGGGGGGGGGGTTGATATTAATTACAATTGGCTTTTTTACCGCAAGTAAATCACTTTTTTGATTTCCTTGAAATGGGACAGAATTATCCTGTCAAACCAAATTTCTCCCCTTTCCAAACGTCAGTGTTTGTTTTCCGAAAAGCATTGGTCTACGTCGAGGGAATGAATACATAGGAGGGAATAGATTAAAAAAACATTGGAGGAGTTGCTCTCTGGAAAGTTAATCTCGCCCCCTGACTGCTTTCTGCCTGTATTATTTTTTCTCCTAAGGATATGGAGAACCAAGCGCTCGGTGAAAGCCACCAGGAGTTTGTTATTAATAGCCCAATTTTTCCTTTTCCCATTCTAAGAATGCAAAAAGTGCGGCCTTGTGCGGAAATTCATCAGGATATGTTGTTACGGCAGCCGCGGCATTAAGATGTTTATCTGGAAATCCAACCAGGAACAATGTCTATTATTCTGACTGAGGTCTATTATTCACGCACAACCTCTGGGTAAAGCCCTTCAGCGACAAGTAATAAATTTAGATTAAATACGTTTTTCTACGAAACAATCCGCTGCGTCGCTTTACGTCCTGCGATGGATGTTCTCCTACGCCTGTGCCAGTGCTCCTTAGTGGCTCATCCCAGGAAGAATATTCACTTGACAATGAAGGAGTCAGTAGACCGCAGCTGCAGCCTCATCGCGGAGAGATGGCTGCCCTTCCTGTGATCAGCGCTCCCTTCCTGGAGGCGCGTGAACAGGATTTCTCTTTTGGCATTTGGTGCGCGCCACATATTCTCATGTTAATTTTTCAGTCCCCGGAGAACAGACACAGTGAATGACTTCCTTTATACTGCGAGACACTTGCTGAAAGCAGGATAACTTTGCCTTTGTATGAGTCTCAGCTCTTCGCTTTTTTCGTTGCATGCATTTCATTAATAATTTGCCCCTTCTCAATTTTTTTTCTGACTATCTCACCCCCCCCCCCCATTCTAATTCTGAGCATTATAAGCTATCTGCACATTTGTGACATGAAAGCTTTAATTATCTGTAATAAAATAAGTGTAAACTGGGTAGAATCGAGCCCGGAGTAGACTCCTCACAATGAGAGATTGTTACTGCTACGCTGCAGTCACACACTCGATTGAGCTTCACTGGAGGATGGAAGGAATGCGTTGCTAAGTGCACATTAAATACTGGTGCATGTAATTATGTGGAGAGCAATTGTTCCACGTAACAAGGTTGTTGTGTTTTTTTTTTTTTACGTTTTTATGCATAATGTATTCTATGTGTATTTCTATCCATTCTGCCTTTTCTGAGAAATTCCTGTTTAAATCCGTATGTTAATGAGACGGTTGATGCATTTGGCACTCCTGGGACCTCACCGATCACAAGAACAGGATGCCCTTTTTCACAAATTGTGTCCGCGTAAGATTCTGGCAAATCCATTCAATGCTGTGGCAGAGTCAGATATCGTTGAGCACAGCACTTTGCGATCTCCAGTGAATGAGTATCCAAAAGCTGTGATCGACAACTTCCAAAATGCATGCTCCGTATTGTAAGAATGTGACCCCCTTTCCATGACCAACACTAATACTGTATGATTTATTTTTATTATTTTTGGCAGGTGGAATTACACATGACACCTTCCAGAAAGAACTGATGTGTTTTGATCCAGACACGGACAAATGGACTCAGAAGGCTCCCATGACTACAGTACGAGGTCTTCACTGCATGTGCACGGTCGGAGACAAACTTTACGTCATTGGCGGGAACCATTTCAGAGGAACGAGCGACTACGACGACGTCCTGAGTTGTGAATTTTACTCTCCGTCTTTGGACCTGTGGACTCCAATTGCCGCAATGCTCCGGGGACAGAGTGACGTTGGGGTAGCGGTTTTCGAAAATAAAATTTATGTGGTTGGTGGATACTCTTGGAACAATAGGTGTATGGTAGAAATCGTCCAAAAATATGACCCTGAAAAAGACGAATGGCACAAAGTGTTTGATCTACCGGAATCCCTTGGAGGGATCAGAGCTTGTACTCTTACAGTTTTTCCACCAGAGGACAACAGTTGTTCACCATCTCGGGAATCTCCTCTCTCCGCACCTTGAAGACGGACGTTGTACTATCTTTGCACTGCGTTAAGATGGATTTTTTTTCTCTCCATTTCCTTGAGATAGTATCAAATACGTTTTGGCCAACCGGATTTGGCAAATCCTCTTCTGTAGAGAATTTTGTACTATTAATTTGGCATAGGTTATTTAACGAAAATATCAAACCGTTTATTTAATATGGCCAAATATGTTAAAAAACCAACGGGTTGATATAGGTACGTATACACCGCTCGCTATAGGATCCGGAGGTTTGGTAACGGTGGAGCTGGGCTATAGTGGTCCTGTCCATTGATATCTACCTGATCTTGATATAGCGCCCCCTCTATTTAATACTGAATATAAAATGTCATAAAATGTAAACTTTCTGAATATTTATTTAAGCTACTTTTAAAGTGTTCTTTAAAGGGCCAGTAGTGTCTTTATGGATGAGATTACAGTATAACTGATTTGCGGATCTCAATGTCTGTGCTGGCGCCATCCAGGGAGTGTTTTGGTCAGATTCTCAATTCCCACAAAATAATTATATTAAGTAATTTTGGTCACCAACAAGTTCTGCAAATTAGACTAAAAGTACAGGACTGTTTCCAGATAGACTTGACGGAGGAGGCTCCGTATAGCCTCTATAAAATGTCAACATCTACAGCTTCATTCCATCATGAATAGTTCCTGTTGGAGATGTGTGCTGTAGCTCTAGGTCCCATCGGGCTTTCGGCAATCATGTTTTCCACCCATTGGATCTGTGAATATACCCTTGGCTAAATGGTAAAATATCTAAGGTGTTTACCAAAGTAGAACCTACAATAGGGAGTAAAGTAAAACCTATATTCAGTCCTTCAAAATCCCCACATACATGCCTTATTAGTGAGGGCGATCACAACATCGGAGGGTGGGGATTGGAATGGGCCTTAAATGGCTTCTCGTCCATGACCTTCAGAGTCCAGTATCCTCCGCAAGGTTAAGGAGCAGCTACAATGGTGACCCCAGAAGCATTTTGCCATTGTGATTCCTTAATATCTTATTGCCACAGCACTTATTGAAACACAATATATAGCTATCCCCGTCAGTCCCCTATAGAGGGGCACGATAGTGCAGATTTGCCCTTTATTTCTAAATGGTGACCAAAATCTATTTATCTGGCAGGTAATGACCCATGTGTTCCTAATGCAGACTGTATATGATGGACCTGAGGATATTTTGCATTTGTCTAGCCGTGTTTTTATAACTAATATTTAGTGATTTGCGGTTTTCTTTGTTGCCAAATGCTAAAGACGCGTTGCCTCATTCCCTGGAACTTCTGGCCCTTTAAACGGTACCCCCACTTTTGATGTGCTACATGGACTAGAGAAGAGTGGAGATTGCCATTCCTTTGAATAGCATTGATTGTTTCGGTGACTTCCTATCCTCTTCTACATCAGAACATATTCATATTTGATCGAACATAGCTGATGGATCAGAATTTGAAAGGGTTGTCCCAGGTCATTTAAGTTGTTAAAAGAAGAACTTCCACTTGCCTCTCCTCCTCACTGATCACTTCCAGTCTAATGGTGGTGGTTAGAAATGAGTGGACCCCAACTTTAGGTTCGGCAACTCTTTGTAACCAAGACTCGTTGCTTGAAGGGCTGGACCCAGTTGTCCAGCTTTATGCTCCTAGCAACTAGACATGGCTGTGATTGCCCAGTTGTCCACCTGTCCAATCACAGCGTAGAGCTGCCAGATTGGCTACTCTGTAGCACATCAAGCAATGTGTCTGGGTTAGGGGCAGCTGCTGAGAGAACACTGAACCTCTAGTTGCAGCACGATGTCTTCTGCATGTGACCTCTTTAGCCAATCACTGGCCTCAGCTGTATTAAGCTCAGGACAAGTAATAGGCTACATACACATTAAAGCAAAGACACTGTTGGTGCCATTTAGGACTGGGATTGAGGAATGTATACCCTTTAAAAAAAAGTAAAATTTCCTGCCCTTGCTACCTTAACAGCCCCCTATTAAGAACATCTACCATCAGGATGAAAGACTTTGTTTGAAAAGTTGTATCCATGTATTACGTTGTAATCTCCAATCAACTACATGAGGCTAAGCTGCAATACTATGCGTGTTCTGTGGTCAAAAGTGGCGCTGTAAAAATACTTGAGGCCCCATTTATTGCTATATAAAGAAATGCTCAGTGTGTATCAAGGGTTGCGTGTCAACCAGCCGAAACTTGAAGCTCTCCTCTTTTCTAGTCTGAATTCACTGCATTGGAAACCGCTATCATTTTCTCGTATTTTCTCGAAATTGGTTTTCTAGACGAATTGGAGGCAACTTTTCCAAGGTACGGATGCAGAGCTGGACGGAAATGCATGCATTATCCGCTATCCAAGAACAATAATAAATTCCTACTATTCTGGGGGGCTCAGGGTGGGGCCCGGCAGCTAATGGCTTGATATACGGTAAGGTACAAATGATTAATTTATGTGACCAAGAGATTGTGCCTGGCTGCCCCGGGGTCTAAAGAAGAGTCATTTCTCCAATGTATGAGGTTATCTAGCACAAGGTGCAGCCGAGACACAGCTGCATTTCTTTATCCAATTGACTCTCATGTTTTATCTTTATTTGTTCAATAAAAAAAAAAAAAAAACTTTTCTCTGCAATAATTAAGCGTGTGATACTTTGTTAATACGGCGTTCTCTTGTGCCCGCGCCTCGGCGTTGCCTGGATACATCCTCCCTGATGTTTGTGGGTTAGCGAGCTCCATTTGCTAGGAAACCAAAGCACAAATGGGTACAGTGACCTACATTCCAGGGTTTTTTTTTCCCTGTGTGCTGTATTAAGCTTGCGGATCACTGCAGACTGCAGTAGAAAAGCGTGAAGATCGTTAGAGCAGCAGCCGGCTTCTTGCTTTTCTTCTTTCTCGAACAATATTGGATTTTTTTTCATGTTTTTAGTATTCGAGAAAAAAAGATGAAGTAGGAAATCAGTCATTAAGGCTCAGTTCTCACATCTGAGGGGGAATAAAGAATATACTGCAGAGATGGCACAATTCTTTGAGTTAATTAAAAAAAAAAAATTGGAGGTCCTCCAATGTATTCCGTCTTTTTACCCTCCCCTGTTTTGATCCAACTTCTGTATTCGAAATCGCTGAATATCGGGGCTTTCCATTTTTCTGTAGGAGCCTGAAGATAATGAGCTGTTCACTACACAAACGTTAGGAAAGCAAAGACATTTTGGAATCTTTCACTTCAATTGTTGGATATACTGTGAATCACAGGGGTCACCAGATGGGGCACCAAGCTCCATTAATGATGTAATTTTATAGACTGTACCTCTTATACAGTTACATCTGATTAGAAAGGCTTCTGTCACTTAGTTGCGTTGCAGATGATTGTAGACTTGGGGGTTGACCACTTATCAAAAACTAACTGGGCAAGCATAAGACCCTAATCGGGTAACCCTTATTATAATACAGTTTCTGTATGCCACTGTGAGCTGGGGGTCCCATGACCTACGGGCAGCAGGAGTCAGGAGTTCCTGTGATATCCTGTGTCCTGCAAATTTCTGGTGGATAGTAGATTCTAACAGTAAATATGTCTTGCCTCCAACCACTAATATTGGAGGGGTTATTAGAGGCAGCGTGCGGACAGTAAAGGGACATGAGGTATCGAATCCTGATGCTGGTGATTTCTTCTGCCCCTTACCGAACTGGAAATGTTATGATAAAAACCTAAAAAAGGGGACCCTATAATTGGCCGCCCACTTTAAGATTGCAACATGTTTGGAAAAATGATTAGTGTCATTCCAGGAGACAGAGATGATAGTTTTAAGCTGCCTATTTGATGCTTTGCTGAGATATCATGGGATTGATGGGAATCAAAATGTCTGGTTATCATGTGCATAGCGTTGGGTAAGGGGGTGAACACAAGTGAATGTCAATTTCTGCCTGGAAATCTACAATGGGTAATGGGTAATGGATAATTCACTTTACTGGTACTATATAACCCATTTAGTCTGGTGCAGCAGAACCTATAGGACAATGCACAGAATGTGATGAATATCCAAGAAGCGGGTCATAAACTCTCCTGCTTTCAAGTCCATTTTCACTTCCAGGCTGTTCTATAGAATTCAGTCTAAAGCTTTTATGGGTCCTTACTCAGAAAGTCTCTTTCATGTGCTTTGAAATATTACGAAGCCTAAAGGAAACCCCAAGCTTTTCAATGCTAGAGGGTCCTACACCCTAGAGGTGGTAATATGGATTCTGCAGCAGCCGTATCATGCTTTATGTGCATCTGTTTCACAAGAAATGTGTACTAATAAAACTACCCAAATAGGGAGTGAGATGTTTGTCAGAAGTCGCCATTTCCTGGATTTACCACCGCAGTGAAGTGTACATGGTCATTAGAGAAGTTGTGTGTAGCCCTTGGTAAGAGCACAAGTCAGTCAACCTTAAAGCAAAGTAAATCTGTAACAGAATTAGTAGAATGAGTGGTGGTGACTACTGGGAAGAAAACCTATAGCTGTTACTAATCCAGTATAGGTTCTGCACCATGGATTGGGGAATTTAATTTTCTCACTTTTGTTTTTGAAGGTTTTATATTTTAAGAAATTTTAAAAGTTCTCAATGTTGGCATACAGCACCTGAAATTACTTCATATGGAAATGGGGCTGCCATGGGGAGGGGGCTGTATATAATGAATACATGGTGGTGGGGGTGGGGTGAAGGAGGCTGCATATAATGAATCTATGGGGGGTGAAGGACTGTATATAATGAATCTATGGGGGGGTGAAGGGGACTGTATATAATGAATCTATGGGGGGGTGAAGGGGACTGTATATAATGAATCTATGGGGAGGTGAAGGGGACTGTATATAATGAATCTATAGAGGAAGAAAGGGGTTGCATATAATGAATCTATAGGGGAAGAAAAGGGCTGTATATAATGAATGCATTAAGGGGTGAAGAGGAGGCTGTATAAAATGCATCAATGTGAAGACAACTGTATATAATGAATCCATGGGGTGTGAAGGGTGCCTTATATATAATGAATCCCATGGGGGGGGGGGGGAGTGAAGGAGGCTGTATATAATGAATACATGGGGATGGAAGAGGGCTGTATATAATGACTCTATAGGGGACGAAAAGGGCTTTAGATAATGAATGTATAGGGGAAGAAAAAGGCTGTATATAATTAATCCAGGGGGGAATAGCGACTGTTATAAATTGAAGCCATGGGGCGTCAGGAGATGGAGGCTCTATATAATGAATCCATGGGTTGTGGGGGAGGCTGTATATAATGAATCCATGGAGGATGAAGAGGGCTGTATATAATAAATCCATGGGTTTTGAATAAGGGCTGTATATAATAAATCGGGGGGGGGGGGGTGAAGGAGGCTGTATATAATGTATTCCGGGGTGGTAAAGGCAGCTGTATATAATGAATTCATGGGGTGTAAAGGGTGCTTTATATAAAATAAATATAAAACCCTGGGGGTGGGGGATGGGGCTATATATTGTAAACCCAATAACACCCAAAAGCAATTGACAGGATTCCCAGCCACTTAAAAGTAATTAATGAAGTTTGGGAAGATGACAATGGAGAAAATATTTAAATGGCAGTGAGACTAAAAACCTCAAATTGTGACAAATATTCAAAACTTATGTTAAAGTAGGTTTTTTCTTGTACTTGACCTTGAAAAAAAATAAATATTTTCATTAAAAAACACACTTAACACTAAGGGCTGCACCAATCAACTATAGATGGAAAACCTTTAAAGGAAATCTTTTGGTTAAACTAACCTACACTAACTAAACAAATATTTGAAAATTGCTATTATACAGCAATACAACTATCCCTATGTTGTTCCTCCGCATGCATGTAAAGTTCCACAGTCCATTGGTAAAGTTGATTCACCATCTATGCATATTGATGTTCTTCTAGCTCAGCTATGTACCAGCTTCCGGACTGACAAGGGGTGTGCTTTTTGGAAAATTGGGTCTGGCTGCTCAAAATACCCACTGTAAAAAAAAAAAAAAAACGGATTTTAACATTAGACATAGATTTTCTGTTGAAAGAGCCCTTATAAAGTTTTGCATATCCTTTTCCCCCTCCAATATTTCAGGCTTTTGAAGATCTTTCATACTTCCAAAACTTTGAATTTTATATTTTTTTGTTTTTACTTCTGAAACCAAGGATAACAAACTGTGATATAATTGGATTGTTGCCACTCCAGACAAATCTGCTGATACACTGTGTGCCTGAGGGGGTGCGGGTGGATATGTTTCATGTTCTCAGAATCCCTACCACCTACACAGGTCCACTACTAGGACTAACTCTACTACATCTGTACAATCTTTAATACCTTGATTGATGTAGCTTCTTCTATGTTTCCTTCTAAATTTCAATCAGGCAAAAACTACATCTATATCATATTTTAGATTACAGACAGACTTGGATATTTAATGGATATATAATGAAAAACTAAACCTCGAAATCTGTGATTTGGAAAGAAATCTCAATGAATTAAAGGAAACCTACCGTGAGGAATCTACTATGAGAAGTAGATGTGATGGTAGATTCCTCCTTCTGCCTCTGCCCTAAACTGTAGTTTAATAATCCTGGGACCTAACTTGTTAAAAACCTTTTGTTTTAGTAATATGTAAATTAACTGCAGAGGCTACTGGGGCGTGTACTAGCCTGGTCAGGGATCGGGAGCTAAGGCTGCTGCAGGTAAAAACTTTAATTTAGTAATGTATAAATTAACAAATTAGGTTCCAGGATTAGTAAATTACAGATTAGGGTAGAGGCAACAGGAGGAATCTACCATCACATCTACTTCTCATGGCAGATTCCTCATGGACAGTTTCCTTTAATGTCTGTGCCAAATCCAGTAGTAGGAGCCACTTCATGCTTTGCCTAGTGTAAGGTAATATGGGAAGGGGGACATCTCAGAACAGGGACTGTATGGCACAATCTGCTCTGTTTTTGGGGGATTAAAGGAAATCTACCATCAGGATCACAGATTTTAAACCGAGTGCACTTACATGCTGGTGCGTGCCTTCTCCGGCAGCATCCGCTTATCTTTCAGCTACTTAACTAGGAGTAGTCTGTATTTTGTTTTTTCTTAAACATAAGAGAAGGGCCCGAACCACAACACACACTTCCGGCCCAGGCCCTCCTGTGGCCGCTGGTGATAGCTGTAGAGAGGGGGGGGGGCAATAACTAGGGGGTGGCGGATGGCCCGGCGATACCAACGCCTGTCACAGATTAAAATCTGTGCAGCCGCAGGGTTCTCTGCTCTGAGCAGTATCGGAGCTGTCTTGAACTGAGACAGAGCAGAAAGTGATTCACACTGGCACTTCCTACTCTGTCCCTCTTTGCAGCAGGAGCGGGTGTGATGGCGGCCATGTGACTCCCTGCACTGAAGACCTCAGCTGGCGTCAACTGAGAAGGTGAGTATATCTATATGTATGTATGTATATTATAAGTTGATGGTGGGGGGGGATAATGGCTCCTATATATAATAAGGGGATGGGGAGTTATAATGTATCCTACATATAATAAGGCTGTGTTGGGGTGGATAATGTCTCCTGTATATAATAAAGGGTTGGGGGGAATAAGGGCTCCTGTATACTATAATGGGGGGGGGGGGGGTAATGGCTCCTGTATATAAGAGGGAGAGCTGCAGAACAGTGTATTAACTAAATTAACTAGCATGATTAGCTGCTGTGTTATATATATAATTTTTTTTTTGCTTGAGTCAACCACAAGAAACAAAACAAAAATTACAATCTTTTGTATGAGTCAACAATCAAACATTAAGTAATTATAATTAAAAAAAAAAGATCCGCCTGCTAACTATACAGAAACGATTGCTATCTATACCGGTGCAGGTGCTATATATCTTCCCTTTATTTTATTTTACTATTTTTTTTTCCCTTTCTGTATTCTACCTTTGCCCCTCCTATTGCGTATCCCCCCCCCCCCCTATTCTTATACTTATACCCTCTTTCTTGTGTGTCCATGTATCAGATTAAAACTCCTCTCTCAGGAATTATTTATCCATATATCCCAACCTGAAAAAAAAATTTTTTTGCTTATGACTCCACCTTCATACATAAATAATTCATAGTTCCTTAGCTTATTCATACCCAAAATTACTCTCTCTATCTGGGGTGAGCTGTTTGTATTCCATTTATTTTGAATCTCTAACCTTGCTGTTGAACATAACCTAAAGAAGATACCTTTAGCATCGCCAGGCAAAAGCACATTTTTCTCTATACAGGCGGTCCCCTACTTAAGGACACCCGACTTACAGACAACCCATAGTTACAGACAGACCCCTCTGCCCACTGTGACCTCTGGTGAAGCTCTCTGGATGTTACTATAGTCCCAGACTGCATTGATCAGTTGTAAGGGTCTGAATAAGCTTTATTGATAATTCTTGGTCCAATTACAGCAAAAATTTTGAAACTCCAATTGTCACTACTGGCAAAAGAAAAAATAATTTGTCTAAACTTTCAATTATAAAATATACAGTTTCGACTTGCATACAAATTCAACTTAAGAACAAACCTCCGGACCCTATCTTGTATGTAACCCGGGGACTGCCTGTAATATTAAGAAGAAATAACTCTTTGAAAACAGCCTGACCACTTGTGCCCAAAAAATCTGTATTAAGTGGACAGTGCCACCACAGATGAAGAAGATTTGCTTGCTCACCACATCCTCTCCAACATAGATTTGTTGTGTTGTTGTAAATATTCACTAGTCTATTTGGGGTTAAGTGCCACCTTAGTATGTTTTTTAGGAAGCATTCACTGTGGTTTAAACACATTAAGCTATGTTGGACACTGTTAAATAATGAAAACCAATTGTTTACTAAAAATGACTTCCCCAATTCTATTTCCCATTTTAACATCTATGTTAATTTGGTATTGAGGGAGTTCAGATCGCCATATGCAATTGAAATACCGCCTTTCCATTTATTTTTCCCCTCCAGAAATTTTATGAAGGGTGGCCGGCCTATGTTGTTAGTTTGCATTTTCCCTTGTACTCGTTGCAGAAACGACTCCATTTTCTTATAGTTGAGGAATTCACCCTTGGAGATGCTCTATATGTTACAGACATCCTCAAAAGGTATTAGTGTATCTCCTTTGTAAAGGTCGGCCAAGGAGGAAATGTTTGCATCTTTCCAATTATCTGCTGTAAAATCTATAAGGCACAAGCTAAAAACATCCAAATCTACTTCCTGTCTGGCCAGATATATATCCCACCTGCTGGAATGATAAGCGTGCCATGCTGTTATCATTGCCTTAGTGGTGTCAAGCAATGGCTTATCCATACTGTAACCAAGCCAATCTGCTACAATTAAGTTTTTCAGTGATGTCTGGTTTGCAAACCCTTCCTCCATGGTGGTCCATTTTTCCCTCTCTACATTTTGCCATATGCTTTTTATTGGTTCCATCAAAATGGCTTCTTGGTACCTTGATATATTTGGATGTCCCACCCCGCCTGAACCTTTCGGAGCATAAAGAGTTTTTTTGGGCAACCGTGGGGGTTTACCTTTCCAAATATATCTCTCGATATATTTTTGGATCTTATTTATCTCTTCTTTTGGAAATCTTAAAGGGATACATCTCATATAATATAGTACAGTTGGTAGAATGTTCCTTTTTACAGCAGCTATTTTGTTAAACCAAGTTAAGCGACATTTTATCAAGTATTTTATTATGTTAGTTATCGTGACATTTAATTCTGTCAGATTTTTCACTATAATTTCTTTGAGGGAACCAGCCATCTGAATACCCAGGTACAGAAATCCTTCTG
The DNA here is from genome assembly GCA_019512145.1 of Engystomops pustulosus. Taxonomy (NCBI): domain Eukaryota; kingdom Metazoa; phylum Chordata; class Amphibia; order Anura; family Leptodactylidae; genus Engystomops; species Engystomops pustulosus. The sequence goes on along the minus strand of CM033650.1, from coordinate 21,068,315 downwards.
GGGACCATAGGTATGAAAAATTTTCCTTGATTTCTTTTTCTAATGCCATAGTTCTGTTTATTAGTAATAATTTGCTTTTGCTTTCATTGATTTTATAATATGATACCTGGGAATGTATATTGACTACTTTTTTAAAGGCAGCCAAAAAAGTGGCTGGCTCCTCGCATGAGATAATTACCATATATACTCGAGTATAAGCCTAGTTTTTCAGCACAAAAAAATTTGCTGAAAACCCAAACTCGGCTTATACGCGAGTAAACAAATATAGGTTTTACCAAGTTTTTGTGGTAAAATTAGGGGCCTCGACTTAGACTTGGGTCGGCTTATACTCGAGTATACACGGTATGTCATCGGCATATAAGCCTACTGTTTACTTATCTCCTCTGATATTTACTCCCTTTATGTGTTTATTTATTCTCACTGCCTGTGCAAGGGGTTCTACTAAAATATTGAATAACAGTGGAGATAGCGGGCATCCTTGACGGACACCATTAGTAATCTTAAATTTCTCAGAGCAGAATCCCAGGTGTTATATATATAGAATACTGGGGCATTGCTGGCTACATATAGATTGGGGGGGGGGGGGGCTGCTCTGCTACTTATAATATTTAGCAAAGCAATACCCCATTAATTTAAATGTAACCCTGCACACCATCATTGATTAACCCCTTACCGACATGCGATGTAGTATTACGTCACATGCCGGGTGCAGGTGCATGGAGAGGGCTCAAGGGCTGAGCACTCTCCTTAGCCGGTAAGTCTTTGCTGCATATTGCATGGGCGCCGCCCATTCTGTAGTATGGCAGTAGATGATAGGATCGTACAGACAACCTAGGGTTAAAGTACCCTAGGGAGTCTGAAAAATATTAAAAATAAAAAAGTTTAAAAAAATATATAATAAAAAAAACCCAAAAAATTCAAATCACCCCCCTTTCCCTGGAACAGATATAAATTTAAAACAGTAAAAATCATAGACACATTAGGTATCGCCGCATCCAAAAATGCCTGATCTATAAAAATATGATAACGGTTTTTCACTGCGTTTAACTCCGTAACAGAAAATCTCGCCCAAAGTCGAAAATGCCATATTTTGCTATTTAAAAAATAAATAAAAAATTCTATAAAAAGTGATCAAAAGGTTGCACAGTCCTAAAAGTGATAACATTGTCAATGTCATCGAAATCCGCAAAAAACGACACCTCCCAAAGCTCCGTACACCAAAGTATACAAAAGTTAGTGCCAGAAGACGTCAAAATTCAAATAAAAATTTTTGTACAGTAGGATTACATTTTTTTAAATGCATGAAAACATTATAAAACCTATACAAATTTGGTATCCCCTTAATCGTACCGACCCAAGGAATAAATTAGATATGTCATTTGGGTCACACAGTGAAATCCGTAAAATCCAAGCAAATGCTTATTTTCACAAATTTCACTGCATTTGGATTTTTTTGCCCACTTCCCAGTACACGGCATGGAATATTAAATACCACCATTATGAAGTGTAATTTGTTACACAGGAAATAAGCCATCACACAGCTCTGTACATGGAAAAATAAAAAAGTTATAGATTTTTGAAGGTGGGGAGTGAAAAATGAAAACACAAAAATGAAAAAGGGCTGCAGCGTTAAGGGGTTAATGATTGGGAGTAAAATTAATTATAGGGGTCATGACATATGTAAATTAGGAGATTTTATCAGTGTAACGTTACTGAAAGTGACTGTGGTGTTTTTAGGGACACCGTTTCGGGATGTGAGCTGAAGGTCTTGTGGTGACGTCATTTGAAGACCAGGACAGATCAGAAGTAGAAGGTTGAAGCTATGACTGAATTATACAAAAAGTGATCTCTACATCACCCTAATGGCAACTTTGTAGTGCAGTAATTTTTTTCCACTGTATAGTAACGTGTAGTATATTCCCAGCTGGTATATATTTATGTATGTGGTGTATTCACTACTGCAAAAATATTAGTATTGTGCAGGTAAATGAGTGAGGATATATATTTATGTGCATCTGTATTTCAGTGTTTATTTTTTGTATCGGTTTTTGTGTAGATACAGAGTATAATGTTCATTACCGCTTCTCCACTCCTCACATCATGACGATAAAGAAGCGCAATGCAAGGAGAAGGAGTAGCAGAGCCAACGCAGTTGTAGGCTCTGTTGACTTAGGCTGGCGGCACACTTGGTGTTTTGAACCAGTTTTTGGGACTTTTGTAAGCAGTCCGTTAAAAAATGCATGCGTTTTTTTAAAAACGTATCCGTTTTTGACCAGTTTTAAGATAAAAAAGCATGTGTTTTTTAATGGACCGTTTAAAAAAAGGCCTCAAAACGCCATGTGTGCAGATGGCCTTAGGGTTTACGTGACCGCCGGGTGTAAAAGGGTTAACTACAGCTGCTAGGTCTAATGCCATGTACTGGGAAGCTGGAAAAATAATTCCAAATGCGGTGAAATTCACAAAAAAAACCCCACCATTTTCTTTTGGGCTGTGTTTATACAGCTTTTACTGGGCGCTCCAAATGATACGTCCCCTTCATTTTTCAGGTCAATACGATCACGGAAATACCACATTTATATAGGTTTTATTATGTTTCAAAAATATTTAAATAACGTAAATCTTTTGTTCAAAAAGAAATCTTCATTTTGCAATATGCTGGGGCTAATAACTTTTTCTCACTCTAGTGTTTGGAGCTGTAAGATGTAATTGTTTGCAGAATGAAACCATGTTTTCATTGCTACCATTTTGGGAACTACCGTATACGACGTTTTGAACACTTTTTCTTAAAATTTCTATTTTATATCAGTTCTATGGGGAAATGGGGTGATTTTAGGTTTTAAGTAAAATTTATAATTTTATTTTTGCTTTAAATAATTTTAAAATCCTTAATTTTAATTTTTCTTACTGTATTTTTAGACCCGCTTGGGTACTTGAACCCTTGGGGGTCTGATTGATTGTTGCATATACTGAAATACTAGAGCTTTGAAATACACAGGGGTTTTCTTACTGATCTATAACAATGTAACCTCATTGAATGACAGGCCCTGTAGTCTCACTTAGACTCCCTGATGTCTCTGCAACAGATCATTGCCCTCCCCTGATGATCTCATGGGGGGGGGGGGGGGCAACAATCCTGCTCAAGATGGCCTCGCCCATGTTCCATTGCTATTCAAATGCCCCAGGAAGCTTTGCTTAATGCACCTGCTGCCACACCAAGACGTACAAGTACATCCGGGTGTGGCAAGGGCTTAAAGGGAGTACAGGCAGTCCCCTGGTTAAGTGCAAGATAGGTTCCACAGGTTTGTACTTAAGTTGAATTTGTATACTGTAAGTCGAAACTGTATAGTTTACCATTGTAGTTCCAGACAAAATTCTTTTTTTTGCCCCCGTGACAATTGGAGTTTCAAAATTTTTTGATGTAATGTGACCAAGGATTATCAATAAAGCTTCATTACAGACACCTTACAGCTAAACATTTCTGTCTGGGAATAGAGGTTCGTTTTAAACTAGGGGTCGTCTGTATAGAAAAAATTTGTACTGCCACCCCTGTCTATAGGTCTGTTATTAAAATCCAATGGAAGCTAATAGTCTGCAAGACCACACACAATTTTTGGACAAGTATGGGCCTGTTTTTCAAAGAAAGAAAGAATAAAACTCTTTTTAATCCTGTACAACCCCCTGAAACTGCTGATGGATCATCCACCATTGAGCCCACAATTGGCTTTCACCAAAAGAAGGACAATATAAATTCTAGGTTTATATTTTTTGATGAACATTTCCTTTACTGAAATACTTTTTTTTTCTATACTGTATAGAATTTGTCTTTTGTCACGAAGAACAAAAATGTTTTCATGTAGTGAAATCTGAAGAGTTACAATTATTCTGTCGTCCATAAAAGAACTACAAAAATAACAAGGAAAAAATACTAAAAAAAAAAAAAGCAAACTATTAGTGTCTGCATGTTGTCCACATAGAAATAAATATTTCTGATGCATCCGGGAGAAATGAAGTTGTTAGCGGAACAATTATTCATCTACCTGTGCTAATTTTTTACCATGGCAACTTGCTCATAGGCTGAAAATAAACTGATTTTAAGCTAGATATAAAGCATGTAATTTAGAAAGAAATTCAATGCAATTAATTACTGGCAAGAACACGGAGCGCTCCACATAGAGGATAAACTTAGTTGATGAATCAGTCTAAGACCTTAAATAAATCCTAATGGATGGAATTGTCACGTCTTAAGTTTTTTGTTATTCCCCTAAGGGCTTATTTAGATAAACAATTCTCTTTTCCATGTTATGTCCAAGTTTGCACGGATAAGATTTGAACAGCACACGGATCCATTTAACCCTCATTTAGTCCCTATTTAGTTTAGTTATTGTATAATGGTAGATGAGGTGGGATAAAGTTCTAGCGCTGTCAACTTAACCTATAAATCTACAGTGTTGATCCAGAAGACGACCTAAAAATCCCACAGAGCTGATGTTGATTGTCCTTCAGCACGGAAAAAAAAATCCTTCCCAACTCCAAATATGGCAGAACAAATCCCTGGATTAGTGCCCCATCCCATGAATCTAGCTCAATGGATATTTTTGACTTCAAGAATCAAACATTGAGGATCCTATTGAACTTGTCCAGTGTATAAACCATCAGATTTCATTATTTTGTTACCATGCAGATCTATGGTTACAAGATTTGCAGTATTTCCAGTGGATGAAACTTGATCCAATGCATTTGCTGTGGTGATCATCATGATCTGGGGGATTGAGGTTCCAACGTCCCCCCAGATCTGAAGATGATAAAGGTTGACCATTTATCCATAAGGTACTTGTTTGTCTCCTAAACACAAGTCTCAATAATCTCTATTATTTGTGAACCATCGTCTAAGAAATATTCCATTGTGTTAAGGAATTACTCCAGATCAATACAAATGGGTTTATCTTCTTGTGGACCTTAGTGGTCCATAATTATGTATCCAAGGCTGGGACTATCGGACAATGCTTTTGTCCTCTGGTGGGCTAGTTTAACATTGCAGCCATCACATGGCCTTAAAAAGGGTATCATGACTATAATAGACGCTGCCAGTTATTTGGTACAAGATGCCACTAAGGCCGGGGGAGGGGGAGGCTGAGTGGCTGCTCCATAATCCCTATGTTTTGTGGCACGGCCGTCCAGCTCAGACGTGGTGCGGTGAAACAAAATTGTGCTCACTGCACCGTGCCCGCATGCAATGTGGACATGTGCATGGGACCTAAGGGTGAGGGGGAAAATATCACGCACCCCAATCGACGGCTTACCTTAAGTCAGAGTCATTTAGCAGTAAGACGGTAAAGCCTGGAACATGATCCAAGGAGAACAAGCTGAGAAATTGCATACATACATTTCATCCACCTCCATCTTTTGGATTGTATCCACCCTCCTGACCCAGTGGGCAGGGATGCAAGCCCGAGCAGCATTGGCCAGGTGCTGTAGAATGATTTTGCAGTAGGTATTGCATGGGTGCTCCTGCGACCCATGTGCTGTGTGCCCCAGCGGCTTAACCGCAGGCTCGGTTACCTTCACTTGCTTGGATCTTTTTGCCTTGAGAAAGCTGTACCCTGTGTTTATAGTGATTTCCCGTTGTGACCTTGATTTCTGTTCCTACCCTCAATTCTCTGCCGCCTGTCTTACCTTCTGCCTGACCACAACTCCAACTGTGTCTGCCGATTTTGTACATTACCCTGGCCACCACTGCGTGTCTGTGGAATGACCTGGTGGTATGCTGCCGCAGCAAGTCCAACCCGCTTTGCGGTGGGCTCTGGTGAATACCGGGTGCCACTTAGACTCCTCTCCCAGGTGTCTGCTTATGTCATCGCTTGCGGTGGTTCAGTGGGTCCACTACCTCTGACCCTGACAAGGTCATTATGGTGATGTCCAAACAGTGCAGAAGGAAAAACTGGGGTGTAAATGGGATAGTGGATTGCAATACCGAGGTATTTTGCATCTGCACCCATTTCCATAAACCCTGTGAGCATCCATAGCAGTTCTTCACCTAACCAAAATAGGGACAAAGCAGAGGAAAACATCTTATGAAGCCTTCATAGGACATAATACCATTGGGATGCATCTCCACTGTTTTTCATATTAATATTCTATCCTATGGATGTTAATATTTTGCCCCAGAAAATCCCTTTACTTGGATTTTCCTGTTGATATTTATATACAATCATGTGCAGTACTCACTCCAACGATATCAGTCACTTGATGTATTGGCCCTTTTATTCATACCCTTCTGATGTACTACACTGGCCATGTAATTGCTCATCTTTGTCCCTTTCATCCCTTTACCCTTTGAAACGGACCTGACCATTCTATGAAGTTTCCATATATCCCAGCAGAGCGACTAAATCCTATTGAATAAAAATAATCTCCTCTGCTGCTCTTCCCTGCAAATTATTTAATACACTATGAGAATTAGGTGTCCATCAGAGCGTGACCCACCGCTTGTCAACTCGTGAACTACATCAGCTGGAAGAAGTCTTTTCTATGACAATACAGAGTGCTCCTATTTTCATAAATTGAACCAATATGGTGTCTGGTTTAGAAGATTTCAATCAAAGGGAAATATCGTGGAATGGTAGAGTTTCCACGCGGCACATGGGACGGTGATGAATGCAGAGCTTCTGTCTTAATCTGAAAGTAATGGAATGTAAAGGGTATTCATCAGAATAAAATCAGCCAACCCAATGCTTTACAGTGTGGCAAAAATTATAAATCAAGCTGCGGGGAAGGTTGGCCTTGATAGAATTCCTGCCGGTTATCCATCATTTTCAGTGGGAGTGGCATCTCCCCGACTCCACTGATGAATTGGCCAAAGAATAGGTTGGAAAAGAATTTCTTTTCAATTTTTTTTCTAAGCATTTTAATGTAATGTTCTATTGTATTTTCTCATAGAAAGCGTAGAAGTATTCAAGGAGAGTTCACTGCAGGGACATCTAGAATGACACATGATTCATATCCTATATAAAAATGATAATTCTCTTGGTTTTATAATACATAAGCAAGAAAAAGGAACATGAGGAATAAATATGTATGTAGAACGATCAGCCGTAAAATAAAAACCTGACGCCAAGACAGGATTTTTCTGCATCCTCCGGTGTGCCTCTTACTATAGTGCATTGTGGTGCCATATTCCCCCCCAGGTAACTGCATAACCTAAAAGAAATGCTGTTTCATTAGAGCAGGACATCTTCTTCCAACTCCAGTTCTGATGGAGGAATATAAAAATAAGTTTTCCAAGGTGGAAAATGGAAAACCATACCTCCAGTGCTACAATAAATAAGACAGCTCCCTTTACATCAATGTTTCACTCTTGAGAAGCCTAGTGAAATGAGGTGGAGTAATAACCAAACCAGTAGGGAATACTGTAGACAGCGCTGTTTCAATGTCCATGCATCTCATCAGTACAGTATAGGGCTAGGTGAGAGGCCATACATGTAGGTCTGTACTTGGTTGATTTTCCTTCTGGAGATTGCCTTTGCAGGCCACCTTTTCAGGCATGTGGATTCTTGAAGGCTATTCATGCTCTATTGGGGATTATGGGTAAGGAATGTACAATTTTGTTTTCCATGTTCAAAAAAATGGATAGCATACCTCCAGTGCTACATTAAATAAGACGTCTCCTAGTAAATCAATGCCTGTGTTTCAAAAAGCCTAGTGAAATGATGCGGCATAATAGTCAAACTTGCCAGTCTTGTCAAAAGGGGCACTGTTTCATTGTCAATGCATCTGGTCAGTACAGTATAGGGAACTGGTTGGCTGGATGAGATAGATGTAGATCAGGAAGTGATTTCCTTTGGCTTTGCAGTCCAGCTTTCCAATTTGTAGGGATATTGAAAGGCCATTCATGCTCGGCTTCTAGATTAAAGTTTTCATGGTATGAGCTTTGGCAACAGATAGACACTCTGACCGGACTAAAGCTATGTTACCCCAAATATAGCAAGATATGACACCCTGATCATTCGGAAACCACTCAATCATAAAGGAAATCTACCATCATAATAATCCATTGTGATAAACCAGGGACACTTACTCATAGATCCAGGCACTGTGACTGTGCTAATCTTCTTATATTTGTTACCCATGGCCTCCTTCCTTCTAAAACCAACTTTTATTATAATGCTAATGGGTCTGAAGGGCCCCTCAGTGCTGTAGCTTCACAGGCTGTTACAATGAGCAGATTAGGTCTCCCCTCCTCCTGCACTTCATGCTACTGCTAGATTACACAGGCAGGGAGTTGGGTGAAATGCCCACAGAGCCCTTAAGACTCATTAACATAATGAAAAATTAAAAGTTGATGTTGATTTTGATTTTAGATAGGAGGAGGCCATGGATAACAAATATAAGACGATTACCACAGTCACGGTGCCTGGATCTATGAGTTAGTGCCCCTGGTATAACATGCTTGATTTTTATGGTAGATTCCCCAGTGGACCCTCGTTTTTGATCTCCACTTTTGTAAATTATGTATTAACTTATATTGGGAGCAGTAATCAAAGCATTTATAGATATACTCCTAAGACATACTAGAATAAATAAAAATGTTTGTATCACAACAGAATATAACACAATTGGTGATGTCACGAGGCTGTTGTAAAGCTTATTACTAAATGCTGTTAACAAAACAGAGGCAATATCACGGCTCTCATAATTATGCAGGGAATAAAGAAGTAGAAGAAAAAATAATCTAATAAAAACAGATGCTAAGAAATATTGGCGATACATTCCCTGACAGACTGCAATACATTCACTAATGATGGTTTTCATAAAAGGAAAAAAAAAAACGGAACCAAACCCTTAGCAATTGTTACACAAAGTAAAAAGTACAACGACCCATAGCAGTCATATGTCTTCTAATACAAATTAGAATCTGAAGGCCTGTGACAGCTGCTACATTCTCCAGCAGTTTTATTTTATGTGTGCTACTTTTCCCAAAATGTTCCCAATCGATTCATACATTATAAATACACAATTTTTTGGGTTATGAAGCTAATGTTATCGTCCTTTTTCTGCCGATTCCAGTGGTGCTCTGGCAAACATGGTATTGGCAGCCATAATTGATTTTTATAGTGCCGGGCCAGTCATGTGACTGTGTCATGGGTGCTCCTGCAACCCATGTTTTGGGTCACAGGTGTACCTGTGTGCCTTCAAGTGCCCCCTCTCGCCAGCAGCGTCACTTACCCAGCCGTGCATGTCCCTGCCTCCTAGGGTGCGCGCTGGCCGTTAGAAATGTAAAGGCCCAGTGCACCGCTAATTCGCGTCGGCCATCTGACAACCTATAAATGTTCAACCTCTTCCTGTGACCCCTGCTGGATCTTTATGCTTCCATGCCTGAGAGAAAGCTGTATTCCAAGCCCTTTGTGATTATCCTGATTTCCTATTGTGACCTTGATTCCATTCCAGACTCTGATCCCATGCTGCCTGTCCTGACCTACTCCTACGTCCTCGACTCTGATCCTGTGCTGCCTGTCTTGACCTCCTAGCGGTCCATGACCATGCGGTTGCCTTATAATTCTGCACTACGCTTTGGCCGCCACCGCAGACAAAGTCACGCCTGTGGAATGACCTGGTGGTACCACGCCGCAGCAAGTCCAACCTGCCTTGTGGCGGGCTCTGGTGAAAACCGGGTACCACTTAGACTCCGGTCCCAGGTGGCCATACATCATCATTCGCGGTGGTACAGAGAATTCACTACCACTGATCCTGACACCCAAATGATCGATTGTTCTATATGGACATATTCTTTTATAATTTTTATTTTGAAATAATACATTTTATGATGGAGCTAACTTCCAATGGAAAAAATGAACTATTTGGAATTGTTTAATATGGTTTTTCTCTTAAGTTCCATAAGAGAACTGGTCAGCATATGACATCCATTGTCTCTTGTATAGTTTGTGCATCTGTTAGATAAATTAGTTTCTAAGCTCCTCTACAATCCGGAACAATGTAACAGACTACAATGTCTTGCTCTGAACTGTGTGATATGTTGTTTCTATGCAAATACAGAGTGATAGCAATAAAATGAAGGAGGAAATGGATAACATAATGTTTATTCCTTCCCAATCAATTCCACAGCATAGTTTATCACTAACCTCAGAACGACTTTTATAGGCAGATGAGCCGAGGCAGAAGACGTCTACGGTGGCAGGAAGACATTGGAACCCGGGTCAATAATGCTTCCCCTCGTCAAGGTCTCCTGAAGGACACTCATAAGGAGTGGAAGGTCTGAATACCAGACAAATGTGGATCAATAGTGAATACATAGGAAACCAGAGAACGTATTGGGGCTCATTTACTAAGGGCTCCGCGGCCGCACTTTCGCCGGGTTTCCCAAATTTTTCCGTTTTGCGACGAATTCTGCTGGGATTTTTGCGCACACGATCGGAGTTTGGCGCAATCGCGCCGGCTTTCACGCAACAGAAATGGGGGGGCATGGCCTTTGGACAATCTGATGAATTCAGAAAAACCGCAGAATTTAAAAAAAAGCACTTACATGCACCGGGAAGAAGCAGGTGAACTCCGGCGGACCTTGGTGCAGCAGCGACACCTACTGGATATCGGGCGCACGACCTTAGTGAATCCCGCAGAAACCGAATCCACGTTGGAGAACGCACCACTGGATCGTGACAGGACCGGGTAAGTAAATTAGCCCCTTAGTGTCCTATTCATTGCAGACATAATAAAGATGAACAAAGAAATGTACATGAGACCTGTAGTGCGCAGCATACGAATTGTAATGTACAAAATCACATGGTCCAAAGCTCTGCATCTATGCAGTAGACTACAGGTTCCAGCCTACGCATTTCGAGCGTGTATAACTGTGATTAAGAGCGTGTCACATGCTCAACAATGACTAAGAGAGTGTGAACACGCTCGAAACGCATAGGCTGGAACCTGTAGTTTACTGCATTGACGCAGAGCTTTGGACTACGTGATTTTGTACATTATAATTCGGAGACAATAAAAACTGTAGGATTCCTCACCATATGCGCTGGATCGTTGTTTTTTATGGATTGAATCATACCAAGCACGCTGGTCACTTGGAGATCCGAGTTGCCTGTCTAGGAGTCCCCCAAAGATATTCCTTATGGGGTGAGCATTGCACACTTTCCATATTTTTTCCATATTTTGTCTGGATCTACTATTCTAAAATATACAGTTTCAACTTACATGCAAATTCAACTTAAGAACAAAGCTTCGGACCTATCTTGTACGTAACCTGGGGACTGCCTGTACTTGGACACCCCATGACTCAATGCAATTAGGTGGTAGAGAGTCAAGTATTTTTCATATAGTTTTACAGGGAACCTGTCACTCAAACTACCCCATACTTACTAAACATATCTTTGAAAACTGATATTATACATTAGTACAGCTTCCCCTACATTGTTATTCCCCATGCCTGAAAAGTTCCCCAGTCTGTTCGTCAAGCTGACTCACAGCTCATTCATCTCACTGAAGAGAATTATTGAGGGAAGCATAAGCTGATTTGTTTTCAGCCAGTCACATACAGCCAATATCTCTCTCAACTCCCTCATTCACTCCTACCTCAGGAATTCTCTTTAGTGAGTCACAAAACCAGGCCATGAATGATGTAGCAGAGCCAAATAGCAGAAGAGAACCTTGTCAATTAGGAATCTGGAGGCATGGCTAAGCTAGAAGAACATGAATAAGCATAGAACTTATAAGGCGTGGGGTATAACAATATAGGGATAGTTATGAAAAGAAGTAGGAAATTCCAGAACAAAGTAGAATCTTCTAAAACAATTGGGGGGGATTTATTGTCTCTTCCCCCAGTTTTCTGGCTTTTATAACCTTTTTTCCACTTTGGGAATATCATGGCATAGAGTGGGTGGGTAGCGGGGAAGTCAGGGGTCATTTAGGGGCATGAATGCCTGGCCAGTCTGATCCAGTGAGACTATAGAAAATAACTACTAAGCCCTAGTAGATGTGGACTTTTCAGCATCGACAGGGGGAATTTTGAGACTGTAGTCAAAAGAAAAAAGTCTATGGGAACCTGTAATGTTGTGTTTTTGTTTTCATTTGATAACACAGAACCAAGTGGGAATTATAATTGTTAAATATCTATATACCTACATATCTATAGAAAAGAAAATGCCAAGGGCACTACCTGTCTCAGGAATTCGCTGGGGAGAGTTTATTTCGGACACAGTCAATCAAACAACCCTGAGATCTTCGGTGTGCAGCAGTAGCTCCGCGCTTGGAGCTGTGGCCGGGCAGTCGTGGGCCTGCGTTCTGCGCATGTGCAACGAAGGTCTCAGGGTAGGAGGAGTAAAGAGGCTACTGGGGCGTGGAGTAGCCGCGACGTGTAGCCTCATGTCCGGCTACTCCAAACCCCAGTAGCCGCTTTACAAAATGTACAAATTAGGGCAATAAAGTTTTCTAAAAGATAGCGGAGACATGAGGATTAGCTCTAAAAAGGGCTATATGTGTCCATACATGCACCTTTCACCCATTCTACTTTTATAGGTGGTAGGTTCCCTTTAAATTGAATTTGTATGTAAGTCGGAACTATATATTTTATAATTGTAGATTCAGCCCAAAAAATTTTTTTTGCCCCAGTGACAGTTTCAAATTTTTTTGCTGTAATTGGACCAAGGATTATCAATAAAGCTTCATTACAGACACCTTACAGCTGATCATTGCAACCTGGGACTATACTAAGCAACCAGAGAACTGCACCAAAGGTCACAGGGGTCAGTGGGGGTCATCTGTAACTAGGGGTTGTCTGTAAATCGGGTGTCTTTAAGTAGGGGACAGCCTGCAGTAAAAAAAAATTAAAAAACAGATGCACTTTTTTGGATCTATTCATTCATTCTAAAGGTATCCATGTAATACTAGTTACACTAGACATATACTTTTCATCGTGGGTGTCAAGGTGAGCTCTACAATAGTTAATTCTGATGAAAACGTCTGCTGTTTCACCTTGGAAAGGTCGTTCCACTGATTCCATAAGCAGATAACCTGTCTCTATGATAATGTAAAAAAGTGTGAGAACAGACTTTGAATGCAGTGAACTTGTTCAAGCAAATTTGCTGGTAGTTCAATTTCATCATATATCCGTGTCTTTTGGCACTTTTTTCCCTTATCCTGAAAATGGTATCAAGGACCTTCAATTGTCTTTTTACCAGGATGATTAAACGCAGCCTAACTCTTAATTATCTCTGATGCCTGTCACATAAGGACTATATTCGGGATAGGATATAAATCATGTTTCATCCTTTACTTCATCTAAAAATAAAATTAAAAAAAAACCCTAAAGTTAGAGACGAAAGGACACTTTGCACTCTGTTCCGGCTTGTGCTGTACATCTGTGTTGGGTCTTTCGAGGTTCCTTCAGTTTTTGAAAGTTATTAAAATTTAACTCATAATTCTTTTAGTTTTATAGGTAACCATCCTCCTGGATTATACTTCCATTGGGGATGATACTAGTGCACAGTTTTTATCACTTCAATTCCAGAGATTACATGCAATATTGACGGTTACTATGCCATCCCATACTAAATGATGGCCAATAGAATGAAGATATGCAGTAGAATCCCTGCTCTCTATTGTTGCTTGGTAAATTTTAATGATCAATGCCTTACATGCAGAAGTCCAGTGCCTTGGGCGGCGCCTTATGGAGCGGGTGGCCAGTTCTTGCTGCTGCAATTAAGAAAATATTTTTTTTAGCTACACTCTTCCCTCTTTGAATTAATATACAGTATTTTAACTATTGGAGACCCACAGCAGAATCCAACTACAGATCTCAATGGTCGATTTTGGGCAACTTTGGTAGCTGTCTCTGGCTTGAGTTTTCTAATGGTTCCATGCTCTTCTACAGCCAGACGCTGATGACTGGACAATCATTATGGTATCAAACACAAGAAGATGGTGAAGTCTATAGACATGGAGTTGGTAGGGTAACATTGGGAGAATGGGGGGGGGGGGATTTATTGAGTTGCCCAGGACCTTGAATCTACAGAATTTGCTAAGTTTGAAAAGTTATTGGAGCCATGGATAAACACCCCTGTCTGGGTGTCTAGTATAGTGTTACATTACTGGATTGACCTCATTTAGTTCTTTAGTCATGCACTTCACCTATGGTTGTTGTGGTTACCATAGGTGCCGGATCACAGGATTCTCTTACGCATTAATTCTCTCATGTGCCTCAGTGGTTGATTATGGGAAATCTGGGTAAACACATTCTTCTGTGGGGTTCCATTGAGCCAGATATTGTTGCCATCTGACAACTTTCATGAAGAGAACAGTCCTGCTCAAGTTCATATAGTATGTACAACTTTGATTCCTGTATTGTTCATGTACTAATAATCCAAGAAATGAAAAAAAGTTTGTCTAGCTCACCTGTCTCATGTAGCAATACAGACCAAAAAGAAAATAGATCCAGCACTCGGAAGTTCGATATCTTCTCCAAAATGGATTCTTTAGAAAACACACTCACAATGTAACGCAACAAAAGATCAATGCGTTTCGGCAATGTGCCTCATTCTTGATCTCATCTGGAGAAGATATCGGACTTTTGAGTGCTTGATCTATTTTCTTTTTGGTCCGTAACATATAGTGGATTTCCATCGGGTTTTCCGACGTTTTCGGGAATCCCGCTGCTGGGACAGGAATTTAGAAGGGGATTGTGTCGCATGCGATTGGATTTTGGAATATCGGTGCCGGCTTTGATGCAACAGAAATCAGGGGGCGTGCCGTCGGACGATCCGACTGATTCGGACAGACCGCAGGACTTAACTTTAAAATTGTGTCGCAAGCCAAAGCTCTTACATGCACCAGGAAGAAGCATGCAGGATATCGGGCGCACGATGTACGTGAATCCCAGCACAGTGCATTCTTGTCGGACACTCCGGATCGGGGGAACGCACAAGAGCGGGTAAGTAAATGTGCCCCATAGTCTATGGTGCCAGATAGGGGAAAAAAAGTAGTTGGAAACAAACTCAAGAACGTCAGTAAGACAAAGTAAGCAGGTTTTACTTGACTAATAATCAGGCAGGGCAGCATCATCCCTACATAGAGGGTACCTACAATTAATACCAATTACATAAGGTCCTTTATTTGTTGGGGGCATTTTCCATGAAAACAACTGTTTCTCTAGTGTCATCCGTGTGATCATTGTCATTGCATTCGCTTATATGTGAAAGAACAGAATAAAGTGCTTCTGAATATATACCCTATTTGAGGATAATTACTGTTCTGAGGGTTTACTAGATAAAATTAAGTGTTCTGCAAGGAAAGTAAATAGATGGGAGCTGGAAATTTGAGATCTATTGCTAAACCCACGCAATATCTGTTAAGTGAAGCTATTAATGTATTCAAAGTGAAAGCAGCATAGGCATTATTTTCCCAAACAATAGCTATCCATTGGAAGGCATCGTGTAATGTCTATAAAGGATTGATGTGGCAAGGATAATTATTAAATTTCCCAAGCGAAGCACAATGAATGAAGGCAGAAATAGCTGAAAATGTTGCCCTGAAATGACACACACAAAAAAAATAATAATTTAAGCAAGATTGCACTAATCGTGGACAAGTCAGTGCTTTGTGCATTCTGAGAAAATAATTCACTTATTTTAAGATGTTAGAAACTTTTCTTGGGAAAATTCTTTAACTTTTAATGTAGACATCCTTTTATTTTATTCAAAGCTATATTCCAGCAGACATAGGAAACCATTCCAGCAATCATAGGCCCATTTTATTAAGATCGCTTCCTATACCCCATCTATCATAATGCCAAACCCAACTGGTACTGCCCCACTGAGTTGTGTTGTGTCCTCCTGTCTCCTCGTTTGGGGACATTTATTATACGCTAAAGCCCGGCGTATGATAAAGTCGCTGACCTTCCGGTGATGCCGGATACATCAGCTCCGAGCTCCTGATGTATTTGGCAGCTGGCTGTGCCGCATACAATTCTACGCCAGGTCCTGCCTAACCTAGCTAATTTAGCTATTAACCAGCAACTATTCAGCTTAAACAGTTGATGACTGTAATAAGTGCACCAGTCCACTCCACCACCAACCACGTCCACTTCGTTTCAATATGGCTTGAGGGGGGAAATAATCACAATTACCAGCAGGTTGGCAGTAATTGCAATTATTTCAGGGATTGTACCCATAAAACTGGTTTACAAGTCCTGCTAAATCTCCTCCACTGTCTCTATCTGTTTTGATTTCCACACTATTGTCTGTTTTTTCCTTACCATATATTCTCCTAGTCCTGTTGGTCGTACCGCTGTATCACCTCTCTTGTTGTTATCTGGACCATCAAGGTGAGAAAGCAATGGCCGAAGTCATAAAGAGAGATAATGGATCTAGTGTTGTCATGGCTGAGGCTTCACCACGATGGAAAACCACACTTCATGATGTTGATTACCTGACCTGGAGATGTACCGTAATCTAGAAGAGGGGAGGCCGCGGACCAATGACTGTGGGATGGGCCATAACAGAAAGTATGGAGGTGAGAACAACATGTGTGGAGAGGCAATTTGGAGAAATTAAATAATAGGGTGGTTGACAATAACCCTGTGCCCCATTTAAAGAAATCACACAAAAATTTGTGTAGGGAAAAAAAAATAGATGAAATAACTGAAATGACCTTTAGACTGTATAATAGCACATCAATGACCCATAGCAGATTAGTATGCTATGACCAAAATTCACGTAACTGACCATAACATGTTCAGATTTGTAAGAATTTAAGTAGTTGTCGATGCTTTAAGTGTCTTACAGTTCCAAACCAAAAAGTCAAAACATTTCATG
Source organism: Engystomops pustulosus (assembly GCA_019512145.1). NCBI lineage: Eukaryota > Metazoa > Chordata > Amphibia > Anura > Leptodactylidae > Engystomops > Engystomops pustulosus. The sequence continues at coordinate 21,051,489 of CM033650.1, read as the reverse complement.
GGGTAAGATGAACTAATTATACAAGTACATGCGGGGCGTCTCGGTCAGCAGATGCGGCTGTATATTTTTATGACAATTTCTGCATTGTTGCAAGGATAGACATGTGGTTTATGGCTGGAAACTTGCACATTGCAAATGAAATGACCTGGACCAGCGCAACACACAGTTCTGTCCAGCCAAATTTTTACAAAAATGAACATTGTCCTTGTTCTCTTCCTGGAAATGAGCACATTATAAGCACCATTATTATGTGTATTCTGTGTCACTCCCCACACCAGGGTTATATAAATATATGTAAGTGCCACCGAAAACGACCTTGTATATTTTTCTTTATTCTGTGTAATTGTCTCCGCAAATCTCTTTGCCAATGACATTACACTCCCAAATGTGCTCTGTCTGTTGCCGTAAATGGATTTTATCTGTAATCAATGGCTGTAAAAGATTTCTTTACAAAGTCCATGAATAATTTCTGCAGTATAGAACACCCAAGCACTTGCTTGTATTACGTTTAAGCTGCCATATTGTAGTATCCATAGACAGGGCTGCCACTAGGAATTTTAATGATGACACAACCCCCCCCCCCCCCCCCCCACACACACACCTAGGCACTTCAGCTGAAATTTTTAAGTTTTAAGTCATGCCCCATTGCGCTACCTCATATCTCACCCCCTATTATTCCCACAACTTATAATACCCCCCCCCCCCCCCCTTAGTGGCTCCCACAGTATAATAACCCATTAAAATGCCACCTTAAATCCTTTATTTTATTCCCTATCCCAGCCCTTATAATGACCCCTCCTCTTAGTGGCCCTCACCTCCTGCTTACATTCTAGTCCCTTCCTGATCCTCATATTGTGGCCCCCACCTACTCCCCTTACATTGTGGTACCCTTCTCCTCCTTACATTGTGACCCCCTAGACCACCCCTAACACTGTGGCACTTTCTCTTCCTCACATTCTAGCCCCTTCCTACACCCCCCTTACATTGTTACCCCTTCCTCCTCTCTACAATGTGACATCCTCCTCATCCTTACATTATGACCTCTCCTCTTATTTACATTGTAGCCCACTCCTCTCACATTACATTTTACCCTCCTTCTCCATACATCTTGGTCTACCTCCTCCTCACATTGTGGTCCCATTTTCCTCATTAAATATTTATCCCCCCTCCTCCTACTAACATTGTGGGCCCATGCTCCTCCTTACATCTTGGTCTATTGTTGGGGTCCAAAAGGATGGAGCACACAGAGGTGAGTATACTAAAATTTTTTATTCAAGGTCTTTAAAACACAACGCGTTTCGGGGCGTTCTACCCCTTTCTCAAGTGAACAACAGAGTACAGTGACAGAAAATAAAGAGGAGTTTTAACCCAATGACGCAAGACAAGTATATAAATAACTGAAAAAATAAGTAAAAAAAAAACATAAAAAACATGGTAAGTATTGGTTGTGCAGATACGTTCTTAAATCGTGAACATGGTCGTAAAATTATATCATCATTGGAAGTATCACATCTGTGTATCAACTATAAAATATTGTACAAATAATAAACAAATGGTAATAAAGGTTTGTAGATATACCATGAACCTTTTTTTTTTTTTTTTTTTTGATGTAGCATAATTTAGAGCATGAAGGTGACTTAGCAAGAAGTGTTAAGAATTTGGGGGTTTAGCACATGATCAGGGTATTTGGGTCCTCTTTTGAATTTAGAAGTTATTCTCAAGGGTCTTGTTTAACCCATTGGGAGCCAGGCAGTTCAGTTTATATATCCAAAACATTTCCCTTTAACACAATTTGTTATATCTGCTATTTCCTACTGGAATTTGTTCAATGGGGATGATTGTAAAACCTGCAAAATCATCCTGATGCTTGATATGACTGTGTCTAGAAACACTGTGTTTTGTGAAACCATTAGTTACGTTGCTTCGATGTTTGTTGATCCTGGTGTTGAGTTGTTGGATTGTGCGGCCTATATACTGTAATCCGCAGGGACATTCCAGTAAGTAGATCACAAAGGTGGAGGTGCAATTCAAAAAAGACTTGATAACAAATGATTCACCTGTTGTATTACTTTTGAATTGTTTCACTCTATGGCTGATGTTATTACAGCATTTACAGCTGGATTGTCCACATCTATAGCTCCCCACGGTTTTGGGGAGAAAACTATGGGTGACAAGTGTTTTGTCCACAGTACGAAGTCTTCTAGGTGCAAGTAAATTTTTTAGGGTTTGGGATCTCCTGTAGGTCATGGATGGTTTATTAGGGAGTTGTGGTCTCAGATAGCGGTCACCTAGTAAAATAGGCCAATGCCTTTCTAGAATTCCTCTTATACGAGGGTGGTTATTGTTATAGGTCGTGATAAAATTTAGTCTACATGTTTTTTGTCCCTGATTTGGTGATGACTTTTCTTTTGGAATAAGACAGTCTTTTTGGGACAGAAGTCCAGCCCTTTTGTAGGCTGAAGAGATAATTTTTGGAGGAAATTTCTTATCTTGAAATCTGTCTATTAAAATCTTGCTTTGTTTTTGAAAAGATTCAGTTTCAGAACACTTCTTACGGATATGTCTGAATTGACTGAAGGGAATGTTTTTACGCCACTTGTAGTGGTGTGCGGTCTTGAAATGCAGAAAGCTATTACTGTCGACCTTCTTAAAGAAGGTCTCAGTACAGATTTTGTTGTTTTTTATCTGTAGGTGCAGATCCAAAAATTCAATTTCTGTTTTGGAGATAGATTGCGTGAAGGACAGACCACAGTTGTTCTGGTTGATGGAAGTTACAAAGGACAGAATGTCATCCTCTGTACCCTTCCAGATCAGCAGCAAATCATCGATGTACCTCTTGTAATAGATGATATTGTTGGACCATTTGGGGTTATTGGAGATATATTCAGTTTCGAATTCGCCCATGTTCAGATTTGCGAAACTTGGGGCGAATTTGGTACCCATTGCCGTGCCCCTCCTCTGTCTGTAGGTTTTGTTTTGAAAGTTAAAAACATTATGGGTAAGTATGAGACGTATTGCTTCAAGGATAAAAATTCTTTGTTTCTTAGGCATTAGTCGACCTCTTTCTAGGTGCTGGCTAATCCTATAAATGCCCTCTTGGTGCTAGATATTTGAATACAGGGCAGACACATCTAAAGTGACCCACCAGTAGGAGGGTTCCCAGACTGATGAGGACACTGGTTGAGTCCCGGAGGTAGGATGGTAAGTTCTGGACATAGCTTTGTAGATGCACATCAATATAGTGGGATAGGTTACAGGTTATGGATGAAATACCTGATATAATTGGTCGTCCTGGGGGATTTTTTTGATCTTTATGGATTTTTGGTAAATGGTAAAATATTGGGGTTGATAAGGAATCGATGCAGATATAATCTTTTTCAGTTTTTGTGATGATGTTATTAGAGAGGGCGTCGCTTAGGAGAGCTGTAAGCTCTTGTGCGTTGAAATAGGTTGGGTTGTTCTGTAGGACCTCGTAGTACTTAGTATCAGATAAAATTTTCAAAGCTTCTCCGATGTACGTCTCTCTGTCTTGGATGACAATACCCCCCCCCCCCCCCGAACTGCCTGGCTCCCAATGGGTTAAACGAGACCCTTGAGAATAACTTCTAAATTCAAAAGAGGACCCAAATACCCTGATCATGTGCCATACCCCCAAATTCTTAACACTTCTTGCTCTAAATTATGCTACATCAAAAAACAAAAAAAAAAACAAAAACATGGTTCAAATGAAACTAGCACACTGACAAATAAAGAAGGAAAAAAAAAAAAAAGCCGCAAGCCACTCCCTGTGCTGACAGAATATAAGCTAGGCTCCCCCACTAAACACCAATGCCCAAGGAGGAAGCCACACTTTCCTCGGCATCTGATAAGTGGCCCACACTCGCTGTTACCTCTTTCTAAGCTCACCACAGCACCCATAGTAAATTTGAAGCGCTCCAACTATCAATCCATGTATTTATATTTTTATCTTTGATATCCTATTATGTGTAAATAACTAACCTTGTCCTTAATTATCATCTCTCTATATGTACTCTTATATGAAATTATGGTCCAATATATGTGTATGTATATCTACAAATCTTTATTACCGTTTGTTTATTATTTGTACAATATTTTATAGTTGATACACAGATGTGATACTTCCAATGATGATATAATTTTACGACCATGTTCACGATTTAAGAATGTATCTGCACAACCAATACTTACCATGTTTTTTAACTGTTTGTTTTTTACTTATTTTTTCATTTACTTATTTATATACTTGTCTTGCCCCATTGGGTTAAAACTCCTCTTTATTTTCTGTCACTGTACACTTTTGTTCACTTGAGAAAGGGGTAGAACGCCCCGAAACACGTTGTGTTTTAAAGACCTTGAATAAAAATGTTTAGTATACTCACCTCTGTGTGCGCCATCCTTTTGGACCCCAACAATAGACCACTTTCACCACATCCTATAGAGTTTGGCAACTCCATTTAGGAGATTATCCTCTGGAGGCAGGACCAGACAAAAATTATCACCACAAAGCCTACAATATGCCTATCTGCAGCACAACCTAAAACGGTGAGCACAATCTACAGCTTTATGTCCATCTGTTACCCCCTAAGATGTCACACTATTAGCGCTTTCTCCCTGTCCTTTCTTGCCACTTTCTATATCCCTCCTTACATCTTGGCCCCCACCTCCTTACATTGTAGACCTCAGCTCCTACATACATTGTGGCCACACTGCTCCTTACATTGTAGGCCCCTTGCCCCCTCTCCTTGTTGTATAAGTTAAGAAAAACATAGCTCCAACTCCAACTCTGTTGCCGCTTTGCTCAGCACTGAAGTCGGCAGGCACGTGGGGTATGAAAGGAAGGGGGGAAAGTTGGGAAGAAGGGTGAACACCCAGAATAATTTTATCTGGTGGGTCCAATCAACCCCAGTCTGACAATAAAGAGATATCTAGAGCACAAATTTGGTTTCCTAATAAAGTTTATTTATACTTATAACGAAAATTTTGATGCCAGATATCTCCACTTGTTTTCCCCTTATACATCTGGTTTCCATTGAAGACTTATGAATGACTATTTTGGTATCATATGTAATATGATAAAAACAATATTGAGGCAGATTTATGAAAGAGCAAAGAGATTTTCAGCAAACTCAGGCCAAAATTCTCCCATTGAATTGGAGGTCTTTTTGACTCAAGTGGAAAGAAGAAGCAGCAAGCTCTATATTCTGAGAGGTTGGATTTCACCAGAAATATCAGGGCATGTCAATCAAAATCTTTTGAGCCACTTAATTTTTTTAATTTTCCAAAACCATTGTGATGACCAATCCCCAGGATCAGATTGGAGGGGGTCTGACACTTAGAACTGCTCTAAGTTTATTGGTTGGCCACTACACAAAAATAGAGCTGGACTTCTTTATTTTCTTTGGCTCACATAATTGTCTGAATAAGCTCATCTGAGTGTCGCTACTTGCTAATCTCATATTGATGAACTTTCTTATAGATATGTTGTCAATATTTTGAACCTTAAAAACCCCTCTAAGGACACCCCTTTTATGATATTACTATACTTATAGTACTATAAATTATTTCAAAATCACCCAATTAAAGCAAAAGGGATTATTATCTTTTAGGCTTTTATAGTATGAGAACCTAGACCAACTGACCAGCTGTCCTGGAGGGCTTGAAGGACCCTCTCTGTAAGGCCTCATGCACACAGCTGTGTACAGAGGCCGTGAGCTAGTCGCGCAAACTGTGAATAGCTCAAAACCCCATAACCTTCTATTAGGAACTTTGGGAAAATATGCAAATAAGTTTTCCAGGCTCTTTTACCAGCCTTGCAAGGCAGCTCCCTTCACATCAAGCATGACTTTCAGGAAGCGTTATGACAAGATGTGGTATTAAAACCAAACCAGTATACAGGCAGTCCCCGGGTTACATCAAGATAGGGTCCATAGGTTTGTTCTTAATTTAAATTTTATGTAATTTGAAACTGTATATTTTATATTTGTAGCTCCAGACAAAAAAATGTTTTGCCCCAGTGACAAATGGAGTTTCCAAATTTTTTCCTGTAATGGGACCAAGGATTATCAATAAAGCCTCATTACCTTACAGCTGATCATTGCAGTCTGGGACTATCGTAGAGCATTTAGAGAGCTTCACCAGAGGTCACTGTGGGCCGAGGGGGTCCGACTGTAACTAGGGGTCATCTGTAAGTTGGGTGTTCTTAAGTAGGGGACTGCCTGTATCTATTTCATAAGGAGTAGACTCCCAACTGTAGACAGCACTGTTTTGACCTTGTTGGGTCTCCTCAGTACAGCGTAGGGAACTGGTTTGGCTGAGTGAGAGGCTTGTGACTAGGGTCGGGAAGTAAGAGCTCTCCAATTGAGTCCACCATGTAGGCGTGTGGAGGCTTATAGCCATTGACGCTCCACTAGGGGATTCTGGGAAAATATTAGGAACTTTCAGAGGTGACTGGCTCTAAATATAGAGTAGATCTTATCTCTGCTGTGTTGGGGTGAAGCTGGTCTGTTTGAATTGACATGGGCGGGATGAACACTGACCATTTTAACTGGGAATGCAGACAATGGCGCACGATCCATTGTTTGCAGGCCGCAGTGCACACAGTGGTGTGCATGAAGCCTGACAACAAGACGTATTGTTGTGTGAGTTAGCATGGATGAAGGCTTGATTCAGCGTGGTATCATATCCTGCCATGTGCTACGGCTGTTTGTTCACCTTGATCATCAATGTCACTTGTTAGCTATGTCTGAAATACAAGCAGTTGGTTCGGCGGTAATGACATTGTCTCTGTTTGCATGCTGCTTTACATGGCGTGAGCTGGATTGTTTAATGAAATGGATGTGTGTTTCTGGTGATATGGAGCTGTGATGCGCTTCTGAGGATTCGTTCCAGCCAAATACATAAACAATGTAATCTAATAGGCGATAGCACATCGCCCGGATAATTCAATCATGTCCAGGACTCTAATTTTGGAGACTTTGTTGACTCAAACCTCTTCGGCCCCCGGCATCTGTTTGAAGGCCGCCGATATGTCCAGAGAAGTCACCAGGAATATCAATGTGTATTCAAGACCTTTAATACGTTTTATTACTTTATGAAAAATATTAATCTAGACAATGAATATGTAAACTATCCTCAAATTTGACAACGACTGTTTCCAAGATCTGTAAAGTCATAATTTTTATTTTGCATGCAAAAAAATATATAGATGGCTTATCCTAAGCATTTAGATGTTATTAGCAGCTGATAAACAGAGAATGGAACAGGAAGCAGACAGTGCCATTCTCTGTGTAGTGACCAAACTGAGTCACTGCATGTAAGCTTCCATTCAAATAAATAGGAGTTGATCTGCAGTAACCTGGTCTGACCACTACATAGAGAATGGAGCTGTCTACTTCCTATTCTGTTTTCTGTTTATTAGCTACTGATTTACTCCTGATCTGTAGGTGTTTTAGGCGATGGACCCCAACCAATCTGATATTGAGGGTCTATTCTATGTTTTCAATTCTTTCAGTCAAGAAAAACCCTTTTATTTCTGCATATTGAAAAACTTGAGGACATAATAATAATAATAATTCTTTATTTATATAGCGCACACAGATTACGCAGCGCTGCACAAAGCATGTCAAATTGGTCCCTGTCCCCAATGGGGCTCGCAATCTTTACAATCTAACAGTATGTTTTGGAGTGTGGGAGGAAACCAGAGGACCCAGAGGAAACCCACGCAAACACGGAGAGAACATACAAACTCTTTGCAGCTGTTGACCTGGGTGGAATTCGAACCCAGGACCCCAGTGCTGCAAGGCAGAAGTGCTACTCACTCCGTGCCACCGTGCCACCCTTTAGGGCTTCCTGTCCATAAGTGGTTGAGAAAGCTAAGAATAAGAAATCATCAATACTTTCTTTGTTGTCAACAGCCAAATTTTTATCAAAGGGAACCTGTCATCAGCAATTGGTCTAAACCACTACCAGTATATTGTCAAACAACATAACACCTTCTAGTTTTTGTTTCTTTCATGGTCCAGTGTGATGGCATCATCTAGAAAATCAACTTTGATGTGGATTGGTTGTATAAAGTCAAGGAGGCGGAGATTTTAACAGTGATGTAAGGGTGGGGAGCTCTGAACGCCTCCTCCTCTGTGATTGACATTGTGCATCGGACATCAGGAGATCCGTTTAGTGATGTCTCTAGATGCAGGACCATCAATATGTTCTCTCCGTGTTTGTGTGGGTTTCCCCCGGGTCCTCCGGTTTCCTCTCACACTCCAAAACGTATAGGTAGGTTGATTAGATTGTGAGCCCCATGGGGACAGGGACTGATATGGCTGCGTGCTATATAAATAAAGGAATTCTTATAATTACCTGGTCTCATTCACAGCACATGTCTGTACATTTAGTGTGTAGCTGTCCTCTTGCAGGTTTTACTATACAACTACTTGTGCCAAGCTAAAAAGTGCATCTTCTCTCTCATTTTGTGGATTTACAGGTTGGCCAGATCTCTCCGGGGAAGCTGTTACCTTTGTATTTAAGGGCAATAAAATGTGAAAAAAAGGGAAAAAAAAGTGGTAAAGCTTCCAGCCGCAAACAATGCAGTATCTATAGTATAGTATAGTATAGTATAGTATGCACGCGCCTCCGCTTCTGTATCACAGGGAGACGCCATCTTTATTTATCTAGGGACAATTCTTGTAAAGATGGAATTAAAGCAGCGATTTCATTCACAAGATCTGATGACTCTCCTGGGTTGTTCTGGTTTGTAGAAAGATTGGTAAATTGGAGCTACTCTGACTGCTGAGCATTGGGATTACGACTTTGGATAATATTACACAGAAGCTTTTTCATAGAGGCTTTAAAAAACATTTAACTTCTACATGAAACCACTTTTTTCTCGATTTTTTGGATGATAACATTTTAGGGAGCCTGTAACCCATTGACTTATAAAAAAAAGTCCTTGGGGAGACCGTAGAAAAGCAGTTTACCATACTGCACTAATAATAATAATCTTAATTTATATAGCGCCATCAAATTCTCATATACAGATTTATATATATACAGATATAATATTACATTAAAGAGTACAAACAGTCATATATGTAGAGACTAAACTATGTGATCCTCTGTGATAACCTTGAGTACATTATCCCTGTATTGTAAGAATACTGAGGGTATTATCCTTCTACTGTGACATCACTAGGTGTATTATCCGTGTACTGTGACATAACTGTGTGTATTATCTCTGTACTATGACATCACTAGGTGTATTATCCTTGTACTGTGACATAACTCTGTGTATTATCTCTGTACTGTGACATCTCTGTGTATTATCCTTGTACTGTGACATCACTGTGTGTATTATCTCTGTACTATGACATCACTGTGTGTATTATCCCTGTACTGTGACATCACTGTGCGTATTATCCTTGTACTGTGACACCACTGTGTGTATGATTCCTGTACTGTGACATCACTGTGTGTATTATCCCTGTACTGTGACATCACTGTGTGTGTTATATCTGTACTGTGACATCACTAGGTGTATTATCCTTGTACTGTGACATCTCTGTGTGTATTATCCTTGTACTGTGACATAACTGTGTGTATTATCTCTGTACTATGACATCACTGTGTGTATGATTCCTGTACTGTGACATCACTGTGTGTTTTATCCCTGTACTGTGACATCACTGTGTGTATGATTCCTGTACTGGGACATCACTGTGTGTATGATTCCTGTACTGGGACATCACTGTGTGTATTATCCCTGTACTGTGACATCACTGTGTGTATTATCCCTGTACTGTGACATCACTGTGTGTATTACCTCCGTACTGTGAAATTACTGTGTGTATTACCCCCGTACTGTGACATCACTGTGTGTATTATCCCTGTACTGTGACATCACTGTGTGTATTATCCTTGTACTGTGACATCACTGTGTGTATTATCCATGTACTGTGACATCACTTTGTGTATTATCCCTTTACTGTGACATCACTGTGTGTATTACCCCCGTACTGTGACATTACTGTGTGTATTATCCCCCGTACTGTGACATTACTGTGTGTATTACCCCCGTACTGTGACATCACTGTGTGTATTATCCCTGTACTGTGACATCACTATGTTATCCCTGTAGTGTGATTAAATGTTGGTAAACTTAATCATAGTGGTTGGGAGACCATGTTTCATTTATTCCTTTCTAACATATAAGAAGATGTGCACACACACATTTACTGTTCTATATGATCACATGAAGCGTCTACTTACTATATCACATTAATCCCTTTTACCCACATCTGAGACCCCCAGCACCAGAGAAGCCTATTGCAGATGGATACTCCCCCTCAGTGCCCCCTCACTTTTACATAAAATCATGAAGAATGGCTATTTTGTTTACGGATTTCGCTAGAATCGATACTAAAGTTATTTCATCGCATTGACCATCCCCAGTGTCGACATCTGTGTCATTTTCTTGACCCCTAATCACTTACGACATAATTGTAACTGAACACAACATGTAACATTCAGAAGGAGAGATGTTCCTCGTCTGCTGCATTTACCTCACATAACCTTTGCGTTCTCGCTCTTGCCACAGAAGAGACGTCTACTCCTTTCACTGCAAACTACTGAACCCCTCACATAAAGGAAGTGGCAATATCTGAAAGGATATGTTATTTACACCGCGTCTATGTCGTATGCAAGCAAGTTTGTAGATGAATTCCAAAAAATGAAAAACAAAAGTTGCTTTGGATTTTGTGCAGAATAAATCTGGGCTGGCGGCATTGCTGTGAGGAGCTCGGATTCTCGTACATTTCGCAGAATTTTGGTTGCCAGCCAATTTTCCGTAGACATCTATTGCTGTACAGAATAAAACAACTATAATAATGAATTCATGTAAATGAAGAGGAGACTTACTGAGAGTTGATTTTTCCGACAGTTCTCAATAACTTAGATTTCAGGCCTTTTGCGTTCAAAGAGAATGTCAAAGGGAACGACCTTTACCGGGTCATGGATCACTGGCCATAGAACTAGATTTCTCTTGCCCTCTATTGCAGTGGTGGTGAACCTATGGCGCGGGTGCCAGAGGTGGCACTCAGAGCCATTTCTGTGGGCACTCAGGTTATCACCCCAGGACAGAGTTCACCAGAAAGGAACAAATCCACCAAATATTTCTGCAGTCCAAACTTAAGAGATGCTGCTCTCAGCGCTATTTTTAAGCGACACTTTATTGGCTATTTGGAACTGTGGGAAAAGTGAGACGGTATGGACAGGGCTGCATTATCTTTGGAGGTCCTCCTGCTGGACCCTTCATTATTCCTCTACAGAGAGACCCTGGAGAGAAGCTACAAAGAGAGTCTGAGTTTGCACTCTTTCTTTCAACTGTATTGGTGGCCTCAGGGGGGTGATACGATTGAAAGATGTGGAAGGACAGGGAGCAATAAGTTACTGCGTAAAATGCCATGTTGGCACTTCACAGTAAATAAATGGATTTTGGTTGTAGCTTGGGCACTCCGTCTCTAAAAGGTTCACCATCACTGCTCTATTGGGTGGTCCTTAGGGTTGAGCAGACTCTTCCAGTTTTGGGTTTGCCTGAATCCGACCTGGAAAGTTTGGTTTGGCTTTTGGGGACCTGAATCTGAATGCTCATCCACACCGGTAACACCTGTGATCAATGCTTGGATAGCTTTCGGGTATTAGCTCTAAATGTTATAGACGTTTTTTTTCTGGTGGCATGTGCTCTCACTGATGTCAGAGGGGAGCAACAATTCTAGAGGGAAAACAGGTGATGCCATCATTTAATTACCGGCCAAGTAGTGTTACCACCCATGATTGGTGCCACAATTGGTGTTACTGGTGGAAGGGTGAGCCCAAACACCAAAACTGAACTTCTGTCTGAAGTCTGGATTCGGGCACCGTACCATACCGTACCTTGCAGGTTTGGGTCCACCCAACACTAGTTGTCATGTAAACTTCTAGTGCACTGAAGGCGCGCACTGGTCCGACCATCATTTTTTGTGGTGCACCTTTAACATAGAGCATACAACACAATTTGAAAGTTAAATATGGTGCTCTGTCCAAATCAGTTGGACCATCCAACGGCACGCCTCCTAAATTGTGTAGCATGGAAGCCAGCGCAGCTGCGCCACAAAATGGTTGCATGCAACATAATCTCAGTGCGGACACTTCTTAAACACCTGTGAAAGCCGTTTTAGCAATAAAGGACGTTCATGGTCCGACAAAAGTGCAGCACGTAACCCTTAGTAAATATGCCCCATTGTGATCAACAAATCTCAGGCAGTGACTATTGGTACAAGAAGGGTTTGAATAGTCAATTACATCAGAAGGATCCGATGGAAGAGCATAATGTTACAATATAACCTGAGACGTAATTAATAATATGTTATTAATTACAGCAATTAGTTATTAGGTACACATACTGTAGCTCCTGAGATATTGTGATCAACACATTTCAGGCAGTGACTGTTGGCACAAATAGGGTTTGGATAGTAGATATTTTTCAAAGGAGCCAATGGAAAAAATTAATGATATGGGTAAGCAGAGCTGCACACATAACAAAGTAGATCTTATAGGAAACCTACCACTACGGATCTACCTATTAAGGTAGATTAGGTGGTAGGTGCATCTAACGAATGTAAGGATAGCCCTTTTTAGGGCTAAATTAGCCCCCACAATCTTTTAGAAATTTTTCCTTTGTTCCACCAGATAGCATCATGTCAGCAGTTAGTAGGTGACTTTCTTCTAGGTATCCTGGCCCTCATTGCCAATTTGCATATAAGAATGGCCACCAAATGGTGGCACAACATGGCATCATTTAAGCATTGAATTGTACTATGTGATACTATCAAAATTATTTTGAGTGTAAAATAGCAAATGCAACATGATGTAGTGTATGTGGGTGATGTATCTGAGTTACTGGCAGAAGGAATAAAATCTTCTGGGCATCATTTTGGCATGGATGGTAGAAGAGACCAATTTTTGATTTTTTTTCTGCCAACTCCTTTACACATTGATTTTAATCAATACAAATTTAGCATTTGAGTTTTTGGCTAATTTCCAGCAAGGCAGGATTTGTGTTTGTACTTGATATTGATATTTGCATTATGTACCCAGCCTGCTTAGTGGATCCTAGTATAGGTCTGGGCATCATCAATAGTCTAATCGTGTTAAGGGGAGCCGCATGCTATGCAAGTAGATGAGCTCGGAGGCAGGACTGGAATTGCACAGTGGAATAGAGTTTACGGGGTTAGAGGGAGCGCGGCTCTGCATTACTGAGCGACTTGTAGTCAGACACACTGGGTGAGGAATATCAATCTCTTATGAGCCACATTTCTGGGACTGATACATGAAAATGACATTGTGATTATCATTGATAGATACAGAGCCTAAGTGAAGATGACTCAGGCCCAAACATGGCAGAATTCATCTGAACACTCGGCTATAAAATATTGCTAGTTAATACCAAGAGACGGCACAACGTCCAACTTCGGAAGAGAACCTCACATCCGATAGCTTTTATTAGACATATAATTGCTTGTGTAGTTGACTTAATAGGAAAATGCATAATGCAATACTTTCAACTAGCTGGATTTAAATAATGAGAAAATGCGATCTGCTGTCTGCCAGGAAGTATCTGATGAAGAATCTCGTAGATTTTTGTAGAATTTATATGTATAAAAGGTTTATTTGGTGTTTACTGATTTTGTATGTTTTCACATATATAATATGGAACAGAAGAGATCTATAATAAAATACTGAACTCTAGAAACAGAAGAGTAGCTACAGAAGGTAGACCTTATAGATATCTGTCAGGATGATTTGTGAGAGTAAACCACGCAGAGGTCCTTATCAACTGGCTGTTTGGTTTCTTAAATCACCATATATGAGCACTGTGGTCAGAAAGGGTGGATGAATATATATATATATATATATATATATATATATATATATGTAAACAGTCCTTTTGTGGAGCAGCACAGCGAGTAAAAATGGAACAAGTCCAGTGGTGGGTGCACGCCTCCAACAAGCCCGGTTTGTAAGGTCTGATATCCAAAAAAATGCGGCAGCACTCCAGTAAGTATAAAGGTGATCTTTATTCAATGCTTGATAATGGCTCCATGGATGAGCTGAACGTTGCACCTTATTTTGCCATGGGTGAATAAAGATCACATATATATAGAAATGTCCATTTACTTTCAAAGAAGCAAATATTAATCATAAAACACGCTATACATTGTTAATGTGGTAAATGACTATTCTAGAAGCAAATTTCTGTTTAATACAATATCTACATAGGTGTATATAGACCCATTTCAAACAACCACCACTCCGGTGGTTTAATGGTATATTGTGTTTGCTAACTGTGTAAGAAGGCTATTGGATGTTTAAAAAAAACCTTGTTCGAGTATGCTAGCACAACTGAAAAAGGGTTGGCTGATCAGAGAAGCTATACAACTAACCTTTCTTTGAGCTGGTTGAGAATCTGGAGCATCACATTTGTTTGTTCTATGAAGCTCTCAAAATTGCTAGAAAAAAAGAACTTGATTCTATTCTTTGTTCTTAGAAATTAAGGCCATTCTGTGCAACCAATTGCCAAGAAAATGAAGATTTCCCATAACTGTGTGTACTACTCCCTTCAGAGAAGAGCACAAACAGTCTCTAACCAGAGTAGAAAGAGAAGTGGGAGGCCCCGCTGCACAACTGAGCATCAAGACAAGTACATTACAGTCGCTAGTTTGCGAAACTGACTTTCGTTTTACACAGCATAAGATCAGAATGTAGTTATGTAAAGATGCAGATTCAATGTGTCAGTATGGTGGAGATTGATGAGTGATATGGGAGATACCACCACTAGATTCGTCATTGGTCGTGTACTGGTATGCTATGCTAATTGGAGTATAGAGGTATGGAGGTATTATACAGATAACTTGTGTCTAAGCTGCCACTATAATGGAACCTAACAAATACAGAACTTAATCACCATACAGGTGCTCCTGACTTACAGACAACCCCAATTACAGACGGACCTCTCTGCCCACTTTGACCTCTGATAATCCTTGTTCCCAGCACAAAGTTTTGATAATCCAATTGTCACAGGGGCAATAAAAAAATATACAAGTTCTGAATACAAATTCAACTTAAGAACAAACCTAAATAATCTATCCTGTACGTAACTCGAGGACTGTCTGTATCTTAGATGCCATGTCAGAAACATTGGGGGTCATTTACTAAGGGCGTGACACCCGAATTTTTCCGTTTTGCGTAGATTTTCCCTGTATTGCCCCGGGATTTCGGCGCACGCGATCAGATTGTGTCGCTTCAGCGCCGGCATGCACACGACGGAAATCAGGGGCGTGGCTGTAAAAAAAACCCGATGGATTCGGAAAAACCGCCGCATTTAAAAAAAAAAAAAAAGAGTCGCTCGACACGCGCTTACCTTCATCCAGGATGGCTCAGTGAACTCCAGTGCGTTCCGATGCTCTTCAGCGCAGCAGCGACACCTGGTGGACGTCGGAGGAACTGCCTTAGTGAATCCCGGCCGGACCCGAATCCACCGCAGAGAATGCGCCGCTGGATTGCGAATGGACCGGGTAAGTAAATCTGCCCCATTGTCTTATAGGATATATGCCTATACACATAAAAATGTATATATTTTAGAGACAACATATCTATAAAATAACTGGAGGCATGGGATCCATATTTTTTCAAGACCCAAGCAATGAAGAATCCACGGGATGGAACACAAACATCACCCAAACTAAACTTTTTTTAGTGGGCTCTTTGAGTACATACGCCCTTGTTCGTGTTACATGAAGAATGACCACAGGTCTACCATCTGCCATTTATCTTGTGTCTTTTGGGCCACCAGTATCTGGACATGACATATATGCTTCCCAGGAACCAATTTTGTTACAAACCCAGAGCTCGACTCTAGTTGCAAATATTGTAACTTCCAATCTATTTTCCCAGTACTTTGACATTTAAATGCCTTTCCACAATATTGTGTTCCGCCTCATCCTCTCCTCAATAGATCTGTAAGAGAAAACAATAGTTTCCATCTAATCTGTATTCATGCAATAAGAAAGCAAAAGACTTGTTTGTTCTTGTGCATTAACCCAAGACGCCGTATACAAATCCTACCTTTCTAACGCCCATCACTTTTTCATTATTTACAATTTTTCAGTTCTCCTTTGGGGAATGTCATGGGAGATGAACCTATGTCTGAGAGGGCAATTCCATTCTGTGCCATTGACCACTAGGGGCCTTACATCTGATGTATAATTGCTGTAAATACCCAACATTTTAATGTTTTTTTATTTGTCTGGTTCTTAAAATTTGTAGGTGACAAAGTTTTCAGGATGCTGAGTTCTTAGGAGTCAACCAAGTGTGAAATTATCACTGAAAGATAAAAAAGGGCAATGTACCGGAGCTGTGCGCAGACAGAATAAAGTGTATACTTCACTTGATTTTATGTATCGAAATGCCACTTTTGAGGCAAAGAGCATTTATTTCCGTCTCTTCCAGGACATTTAGTATCTGTCTGGTTGTCTCTCTAACATAGACCCTTTCAGCAGCTCACAGGGTGTACAAAATGATAGACCACCTGCATGTTACCCACTTAATAGAACACAATGAGGCTCATTTACTAAGGGCCCCGTGGACTGCACTTTCATTGGACATCCTGGCGCTGGGACAGAGATTTAAAAGGGGTTTTTGGCGCACGCGATCGGATTTTGGCGCAATTGCACCCGCATTTATGCAACACAAATCTGGGGGCGGGCCGTCGGACGACCCGACGGATTCAGACAAGCCGCTGGATTTAACTTAAAAATTGCCAAGCACTTACATGCATCGGGAAAAAGAAGGTGAACTCTGGCGGACCTGATAAGGGAAGCGACACGTGCAGGATATCGGGCGCACGATCTTCATGAATCGCGGCAGAGTTCATCCTCGTCAGACAGTCCGGATCGTGGATCGCGCAGGGATCGGGTAAGTAAATGTGCCCCTATGTATAAAAGATACATGAAACACTTCTTGAAACTCCTCCCTCTAAAGATTTGCCACAGAATTTGAACAATGAGAAACAGTGGCACCTGTTTCCGCAGGATGTGTTTAAAGGAAATCTACCACGGGGAATCTACTTTCTGAGTGATTCCTCATCCGGGCAGCAGCTAAGTAGAAATAAAGTTTAATTAATCAATATGCAAATTAATTTCTAAGGCTACTGGGGTTGTGGAGGAACCTGAGACACTACAGCCCCGCCTCTAACCGTCTGGCCCTTCTCCAATATTATTTGAGATGTGCGCAGTAGATCTCATTTGCCAGAAACCATCAATGTTTTTTTAGATGTAAAAAGGCATCTAGACTGTTTTTGAAGCTCTCTGCTGTCCCTGCTGTAACCAACGCCTGAGGCAGGCTATTCCACAGAATGACAGTTTTTATAGAAAAAAAGCCCTGTCTCCTCTGGAGATTAATTATGTGACCCCTGTAATTGTATCACTATATCACTGTATATTGGGATATCTATAATTATTTGGAAATCATATGTTTAGTTTCAAGAAGCATCCAAAAACTGTGGTGGAATACAGATTTGGTACTGGGACCGGTATTAATAAAGGCAGCAAGTATTGTATTTAAAACTGGTTACACTGTTTGTTAGGCGACACGTTTCAGCTTTGTACTACAGCTTTCTTCAGGCCTGAAATATATTATATATAATCGATGTCATCATAAAACTCTTATTCAGTGTGTAATACAAAAGTTGTGAGCGTGTCAAGCTAAATTTACTTATGCTACATAATATGGAGTGGGATAAACTTAATTACCTTATATACTCGAGTATAAGCCTAGTTTTTCAGCACAAAATATGTGCTGAAAAACCCAAACTCGGCTTATACTCGAGTCAAAAAAATAAATATATCTAAACTCACTTTTCCGGCGACCCCTGTATATCTTCTGTGCGATCTGTCCGGCAGCAGCGGCAGGCTATATACACGGGGGCAGGGTCTGGCAGGCTATATACACTGGGGCAAGGTCTGGCAGGCTATATACCAGTGATGGCAAACCTTTTAGAGACAGAGTGCCCAAACTACAACAAAGACCCGCTTATTTATCGCAAAGTGCCAACACAGAAATTTAATTTGTGAGTTATACTCCCTTTTTTGTCACAGCTTTCATTGATACCAGCACCTGAGGACACCAATAAAGCAGGAGATAGTCCCAGGTACAGCTGATACATTAAAATAGCTCTGTGCACAGCAAGTCCTGGGCTGTCTGGGACTGCAGGAAGATACCTGGAGTCATCTCTGGTGATGGCCTGAGTGCCCACAGAAAGGGCTCTGAGTGCCACCTCTGGCACCAGTGCCATAGGTTAGCCATCACTGCTATATACACTGGGGCAGGGTCTGGCAGGCTATATACACTGGGGCAGGGGCTGGCTGGCTATATACACTGGGGCAGGAGCTGGCTGGCTATATACTGGGGAAGCTGTGACCAATGCATATCCCACCCTCGGCTTATACTCGAGTCAATAGGTTTTCCCAGTATTTTGTGGTAAAATTAGGGGCCTCGGCTTATACTCGAGTATATACGGTATACATTTTAGGAGTGTATAAATAAGCAGGGTAGAGGCTCCAGATTTCTGGGGCCACCAAGCACTTTAATGTTTAGGGCCCAATGTTAATGGCAGAGCAAGGAGTCCATTGCTCCTGATCTGCCGATATAGCATTGGCCTCTCTGATCCCTGGGACACACTGTCTTGGGTTGTTCTGTGGGGCACTAATATTGGTTATTTCTCCCTGTGTCTGGGATTAGTGTCTAGGGGCTTGTAAAAATCAGAATGGCTCAGCTGTATGATGGGCGCCAACCATAACCTGATAGACCATGTTATAGTCAATAGGGACCATCAGGATCAATGGTGTCTTATATGACAGATCTACTCAGTGGCGTAACTAGGAGAAGCGGGGCCCCACAGCAGGCTTCTCCATGAGGCCCCCGTCCCACTTAAAAAATATACATATTTGGATACTAAGGCCCCTTCCACACTTGCGTTGCAGATCACGTCAGAGTTTGATCAGGGTGCGATCAGGGTTTGGTCAGTGAAAAACGCACATTTTGCATCAGAGTGCAATCAGTTTTCAGTCAGAGTTTGTTCAGTGTCTCAGTTTTTCATGCGCGTTTTCAATGCAATTTCAATGCGTTTTTCACGCGCAGAAAATGCGCGTGAAATGGACTCAGGACTGAACTCTATCTTTTCTATGGCAATTGATGCATGAAAAACTTTGTACTTGCATTGCACTTGCAAGTGTCTCAGAGTGCAATGCGTTTTTGATGCATCTCCATAGACTTGTATGGTGCGTTTTTCACATGTCGAGATTTAAACGCGCGTGAAAAAAAATGCAAGTCTGAAAAGACTTATTGGTTACAATGGGTCAGAGTGCAATGCAAGTTCTGCGCGTCAAAAGCATGCACAGAAAATGCGCGTGAAAAACGCAAGTGTGAAAGGGGCCTAACGCCTGCAATTACACTTTATACACTCAAGCACACACATATAGAGAATATACACACAAATACAGTGCCATATACAAACATACAGCATCTATACACACACACATACAGTATATACAGACACCATACACTGTATACACATACAGCAAATACACATGACAGATACAGCATCTATACATCACATATATGTTATATACATATTATGATGTACAGGGTGCAGCATAATATGTATATAATCGTGCACATCCTCCACTCTTTAGCGTGTCAAGTCAGATGATGGGGCCCCCTTGACAATGTAGGCCCCATAGCGGCTGCTATGGCATCTACCACTGTAGTTATGCCCCTGGATCTACTCTTCATCCAGCTTTTGTTTTTCTGGTTCTATAACTGAACAAAAAACTGAAAAGCTGATGGAGATGTGCACTTATATCTGCTATACTCTCCTTTATAAGATACCAGCCCTTTGCTAAACAGGACAGATCACACAAGAACATATAACTTTGAAGCACATGTATATTGAAGCTGTAAATATTACAGAAAATAACACAATGTATCTGGCGGGACGTGGGCACTCGCCATGCACCTTCTGTTGTGTATAGCGATAAGAATAAACGCTTCCGCTCCCTTCATCTCACTCCTCTCAGACATGACTGACAGAGCGGCGTCAAGTGATCACATACACACATGAAAGACCCTGCACTACAGTCCCAGACACAGACACTACTGTGCATATCTTCCAGCGCGGTTCGTAGAGGTCAGATATCGCCTTGAGCCTCTCATGTCTCATCCATAGAGCGGAAAATGTTTGTATTGCTCACAAATAAAAAGTGGAATATGCGGCAGTGAGTTTTAGGATATTGGCTATTGTAATTCAAAGTCTCCACTTTGTAGAAACTATAGATGTAATGTAACCAGGAGCTGTGTAGTGGGAAGGCCAAGTATTACATTGTATTTACAGGCAGTCCCCAGGTTACGTACAAGGTAGGTTCTGTAGGTTTGTTCTTAAGTTGAATTTGTATGGAAGTCAGAACTATATACTTTCGAATTTAGAACTCCAGACAAACATCCAGAGGTCTGTTTGTATCTAGGGTTCGTCTGTAAGTCAGGTGTTCTTAAGTAGGGGACCGACTGACAGGTAAAGGCAGTGGCGTAACTAGAAGCTGATGGGCCCGAGTGCAAAGTCTGTGCCAGTCCCCCGACTATAATGTATGGTTTATAGCAATAGTCTTCTCATATGGGAAAGTGACACCATAAGGGCCCCACTAAACCTCTTGGGCCCGGGTGCGACCGCAATCTCTGCACCCCCTCAAGTTACGCCCCTGGGTAAAGGACTCATCTTTCTGTATACTTATAATTGTTACATTGAGTTCTGTAGTGAGGGCAGGCATAGCCAGAAAGAATATCCTCACTATGTGGTTTAGCGGCAAGTCGAGTATGTGTCCTGCAATCCAGGGGTGAACCTAAACTTTCTTCTTCCTGAAAAGCGCAGGAGAATGGAACTCCTTCTACCCCATCCATCAGTAATATATAGGATTATTTTTTTAGTATTAATCTTTACTTTGTAGCAGGTGACTGCACCTGCTGCAGGGGGTGCTGCCTAAGGCAAGTGGCTCAACTCACCTTATCACTGGTGCACCCCTTCTGCTACCCCATTTATCACTATGGGTATGCCAGCCCCCTGTATTATAATGCCAGCAAGCGCCCTGTAGCATATAGGCTGCCAGCCCCTGTAGCATATAACCTGCCAGCCCCTCTGGTATATAGCCTGCCAGCCACTCTGGTATATAGCCTGCCAGTCCCTCTGGTATATAGCCTGCCAGCCCCTACGGTATATAGCCTGCCAGCCTCTCTGGTATATAGCCTGCCAGCCTCTCTTGTATATAGCCTGCCAGCCACCTAGTATATCGCCTGTCAGCCTCTCTGGTATATAGCCTGGCAGCCTCTCTGGTATATAGCCTGCCAGCCCCCTGTAGTATATAGCCTGCCAGCCCCTGTAGTATATATACTGCCAGCCCCCTGTAGTATATAGCCAGCCAGCCCCCTGTAGTATATAGCCACCCAACCCCCTGTAGTATATAGACAATCAGCCCCCTGTAGTATATAGCCTGCCAGCCACCTGTAGTATATAGCCTGCAAGCCCCCTGTAATATATATCCTGCCAGCACCTGTAGTATATAGCCTGCCAGCACCTGTAGTATATAGCCTGCCAGCCCCTATAGTATATGGCCTGCCAGCCCCCAGTAGTATATAGCCAGCCAAACCCCTGTAGTTTATAGCCTGCCAGCCCTCTGGAGTATATAGCCAGCCAACCCCCTGTAGTATATAGCCAATCACCCCCTGTAGTATATAGCCTGTCAGCCCCTCTGCTATATAGCCTGCCACCCCCTCTAGTATATAATCACCTTCCTCCCCCCCGGCAGGTCCTCTTCTATCCATTGCGGGCCTGGCATCGGCTCTGTGTCCCCGCGCGGTCCGTTTCAGGCATATTTGACGTCAGCCGCATGCTGACATCATAGTGTGTGCACCAGTACGGGCACACACTATGATGTCAGCGATCGGCTGGCATCATGGTGCCTGCGACTTGAGTATAGGCCGAGTTAGGGTTTTTCAGCATATTTTTTGTGCTGAAAAACTCAGCTTATACTTGAGTATATACAGTAATTGCAGGCAGCTATGTCTCTTAGAATTTGTAAAAACGCAGTGATCTTCTACCTGCTGTTTTGTGCAAGTAATTACATGCGTTTCAAAACGCAGACTACAAGCGCATGCGTTTCAAAAACCCAACTGCTTTAGAAAGCACAATGAAGATGCTCAGACAAAATAAAACGCAGGGGAGAAAACGCTAAGTTAAGACACTTTAACCTAAAACCCATTGAAAAAGCCAAAATGCAAATATAATGCGTCTTTCAAGGATGCAAAAACTCAATGAAAAAAACGCAACAAAAACGCCACGTGTGTCGCCGGCCTAAGGACAGTCTGACAGTCTGCTACGGTCTCTCTGCACAACCTGATTGTCCGGTGTGTGGGCAGTCAGAGCCTGGAGAGGATTGGTTACAGTTGGCATCATGGCGGATAGCATAGAGCCATTATGATTAAGGTTGCGCTTGAAATGCGCGGGTGATATGATGTAACCTGTAAACTTTTTAATCAGCTGGGGGCGTTTTGGAGCTGGATCAATCTGATATTTTGCCTATTCCGGTCCGAGGAGGCATCTACAGCACATACTATGACAGTAACTGCCCCCAAAATACTATGAGCTGGACCTTTCCTTTTGCAATATATCTTCAGAAATTGACTCTTTTGTACTCATTTGCATCTCAGAAAATCATCTGTAATGAAGGTACAATGCCTCAGAGGCGGATAATTTTAGGCGATATGGAGAGGACTTTTAACCTTTTACCAGCAGCTATTACTGGTGTCAGGGGTAGAATTTTGGTGACATATATAAGAACAAGGTGGTTTAACCCTTACAAACCTATTTGTGGCAGGTGTAACATCGATTTGTGGTGCTCGTTGTAGACTGTATTCATCAAATGATCCCAATTTTCTAAAAACAGAAATCACTGAGTGAGAATCTAGGTCACATTGTTCTCTATAAGGGCAGAGTTTTGGAACTTTATGTAGCTCGAATTTGATAAATCATATGAATCCATGCACACAGAGGAGGGAGCTAATGAGAAATAATCTGAGATCTTTCATTTTATTTTTGGGGGCGATCCATCACAGATTGATGCAGCAGAGCTTGTTATCTCCATAAACTTGTTTCATGCAATGATTGTGTGCAGCGATAATACAGCAGATAAAATCCACTACACATTGGGGCACATTTACTTACCCGTCCTGTTGCGATACCCACTTTGCGTTGTCCGACGAGGATTCGGATCTTCCGTTGTTCACATAGATCGTGCACCCAATTTCCTGCATGTGTCGCTCCACCTGCTGAGGTCCGCCAGAGTTCACCTTCTTCTTCCCGGTGTATGTGAGTGCTGATTTTGCAACACAATTTTGTTTTTAAATTCCACGGTTTGCCTGAATCAGTTTGCCCAGTTGTCCACGCTCCACGATTTATGCCGCATGCAAGCCGACGCCGATGCACCACAATCTGATAGCATGCGCTAAAAACCTGGGGCAATTCAGGGCAAAACTGTAAAAAGTCGGGAAACCCGACGAAAATGTGGTGTTCGGACCCTTAGTAAATGTGCCCCATTGTAGTGACAATTTAAGTCCTGCTACATCTGATATGATAGAAGGTTCTAATGTTTAACCAGGGCTGGATTATCATTGGCGCTGTTGGAGCACCGGCGCCAGTCCCCGCAATCTGGTGGAGGCTCCAACAATAATAATCCGTATTTATCACTACCTTAGCTAAGGAAATTGCTTCCTCCGCTCAGGATCGAGGACCCATCCACCTGTCCCGGGCCTCTGTGTACCAGGAGAGTGCTCCCCAGCACATAAACAAGCAATACCCTGCAGTACTGAAGCAGGATCTCACAGGCCCTGACTACGGACATCCCTTGGGTCCTAATTGGACCTTAGGGCTGCCACAGCAATGATCGGCACCCCCGACCTTGGCCAGGGGGATGATTGTGTAGGAAGAATTCCCCAGGAGGCATTTGAATGGAGTAGTCACACTGACCGCTGCATTTAACAGGTTAAAAAAATTAGAGCTCACTCTGACCGTGGGTGTTACACTGGGTTGTCAGCTGTTGGTTGCAGCACCTTGGCTTCCTGATACCGACCCAGCTCTGTCAACGGATATATCCTTTGTTGAGCCTAAATATGTTAATCATATGTTTTCATATTCTTTGTTGTTATGGAAACT
The DNA here is from genome assembly GCA_019512145.1 of Engystomops pustulosus. Taxonomy (NCBI): domain Eukaryota; kingdom Metazoa; phylum Chordata; class Amphibia; order Anura; family Leptodactylidae; genus Engystomops; species Engystomops pustulosus. The sequence continues at coordinate 21,027,125 of CM033650.1, read as the reverse complement.
ACTTTTACTGAAACACAGTTTGGCAACCAATCACAGGGCTGCTTAATTTTAAGAGAGAACTTTCAGGAATGAAAGCTGTGCTGTGATTGGTGGCTATGGGTTACCAGGACAGTAATGACATATGTTATGCCTTGTTACCTTGGGGATGTGTCTACACATGATTACTATGCAGTACATGAGGGGCAACCACTGGGGCAGATGCATCCATAGAGGCAATTACTGGACTACTTTACCTTATGACCATGTGAGATGTGATGTGTACAGACTTTTGATGTACTTTTGGGAACTACATAACCAAATATTTATTTATAATCCCAATCCCATGGCAAAACCTTGACTCACGTAGAGTCACCCTCCACCCAATGTGGAGGAAACCTCTAGGGAAACCATGGCTGTAGGGTTGCCCTTCCTCTGGGCTTAGAGGGCTACTACCAATAAATATGTCACCCAGGGAGCCAGGTGTCCAGGGATCCTGAGGTCCAGCGGTCCATATGTCCAGATGTCCACCGGTCCAGGGTTCCAAAAATCCATGGTTATTCACACCTCAACGTTTCATCAACCACTGCCTGCCACTGGTATTTATACCTGAGGCAGGTGGGCGGGGCAGTGTGATATGTCTCCTGATTGGCCAGTTGAGGCAGATGGGGCTGTGTTAACTTGCTTTTGATTGGTCGGTTTCAGGGGACTCTTTATCATAAGTAGGAATTATGACATCAGCATCCCTATGACATCACTGCATCTATGACTCTGAGTTTGTGTCATGCACAGGTTTCATAAAGATTAACTCTTTTTTGACTGACAATATGTCTGACTATAGGGGGAATTAAATTGTCCTTGTCTCTTGTACTGGTAGTGAATGCATGAAATGCCCTAATATATACATGTTAATAAGCGATGGCCTCACAGCTCTTTTCATTTTATTTATTGGAGCTTATAATAATCACAAGTTTTTTTGCCACACTATATACATTTAAATATTAAAAAAGGCTGAAGATTTTTTTGGGACCATGTAGGAGTTTCTTGTTAACAGTGTGAGGTTTATTTTTGGGGTACATGGTGTGAGCCTTTCTGTGTTTTGTAAGGATAAAGGATAGTCCTATGATAATTGCTGGGATGACCACCACCATTGTAGCGAGTCCTTTGTGATCTTAGGGCTCATGCATATGGCCATGAGATACAATATCAGGGGGTAAAATATAAGCAAGGGTTAACCTAGCCTCTTGCTGCCTGAGGCAAACAATAGAAATATGCCCCCCACCCCAATTTTTAAGCCACATGCGCTTTTACGGTTTCCACTGTGTGATTCAAATGACAAAATACTTTTCACATTAATACGGTTTGGTTCTGTAGGTTTGTTCTTAAGTTGAATTTGTATGTAAGTCGAAACTGTATATTTTATAATTGTAGATCCAGACAAAAAAAAATTTGGCCCTACTGACAATTGGAGTTTAAACATTTTTTGCTGTAATGGGACCAAAGGATTATCAATAAAGCTTCATTACAGACACCTTACAGCTGATCATTGCAGTCTGGGACTATAGTAAAGCATTCAGAAAGCTTCACCAGAGGTCAGAGGGGTCTGTCTGTAACTATGGGTTGTCTGTAAGTCGGATGTCCTTAAGTAGGGGACCGCCTGTACTTTATAATTGTAGCTCTAGACAAATTTTTTTTTTGTCCCAGTGACAATTGGATTTTCAAAATTTTTGCTGTAATGGGACCAATGATTATCAATTAAATGTCATTACAGACACCTTACAGCTGATCATTGCAGCCTGGGACTAAAATAAAGCATTCAGAGAGTTCACCAGAGGTCACAGTGGGCAGAGGGGTCCGTCTGTAAGTCGGGTGTCCTTAAGTAGGGGACCGCCTGTACTTGTCTTACCACATTTCAGCCACGTAGGGCCTCTTCTTATTATTTCATCCTGAATAATAAGAACATCTCATATGGTTCTGCTAGTATCTTGGCTTCTTGATTGCATTAGACCTTTCCTGTGGTGATGGTTACAGTAACTAAGCTGCTGGAGTGGAGGTGAACCTTTTGGCAGATTTACAAGCAAACAACTTGAAGACTGAGACACTACAGCATACGGTCTGATGTGGCCCAGTGTCCTTTTTGTACGTAGCATGATATAGAGCAGGAGGAGCTGAATAGATTGCAGATAAGAGACTGCGGCACATTTACTTACTCGTCCCGTTGACGCCGCCTATCCGGAATGTGCAACGAAGTTTTGGAGCTGCCGCGATTCACTAAGATCGTGCGTCCAATTTCCTGCATGTGTCGGTTCCCCCTGCTGAGGTCCGCCGGAGTTCACCTTCTTCTTCCCGGTGCTTGTGAGTGCTGATCTTGCGACACAATTTCGTTTTTAAATTCTGCGGTTTGTTCGAATCAGTCAGGTCGTCCGACGTCCACGCCCCCCCAAATTTGTGTCGCATGAAATCCAATCATGTGCGCCAAAAACCCCGGGCAATTCAGTGCAAAACGGAAAAATTCGGGAAACCTGATGGAAACGCGTCCAACAGACCCTTAGTAAATGTGCCCCACTATGTACAGAGGGAACAATCCTTAAAAAACTGTTGTGGAAATATACTGACCCTCAAAATAACAGGAACTGCACAAAATTTACTTTTTAAAATTTTCTGTCAAAATAGATGTTTTTTCCATCAGGCTCCCATAAAGAGTTAATAAAAATTCGTTTCTAAGTGAAAGGCGGGTCAAAACGACACCATAAAGATAAGTAGAAATTGTCTCACACTAATCAAGGCCAAAAGCTGCATCAATGATAAAGTTCTGTGTGTCCTGAGGGCCGGAAGCGGCCGTGTCCTATCAGCACAGATAACTGTAAGTCATATTTATTCACAGATATATTAATCCATATGTTAACAAGACTTTTGCTCTTTTATTTGACCTATTGATTTACTACATTTGTCTCGCAATATACCTTCTCCTTAACCTTTTTAAAATCAATAAATGTCCATTTCTATTTTCTTCAATCTCTTAATTTCTTGTAACCAGAGACATAAAGATGCTGCTTTACGCTTATACTTGATATGGCCAATCGTTAAAGGTGAAACAAAAAAATAAAAAGGTGCACTCTGTCAGAGCAGAGACATGAAGAACGTGCACCACAAACAGTGTTGGACTGGGTTTCTTTAGACCCACCAAAGAAAATCAATTTGGGGACCCACTCTTCATTATCCCCCAGGAAATATACTCAAGCAGCCTTCAAATTATGGTGTTTTCTAATGGACCTCTGGAATTCAATATTGGGTTGAGCCAGGGAGAATCCTCTGGTACTCTGGTGGGCCAGTCCGACACTGACCACAAATAATGAATTTGGAACAACTTAATTTTGCCATCATTGGATAACTCTATGGGGCACATTTCCGTCGGACGCATTTTCTGCCAGGTTTCCCGATTTTTTAGTTTTGAGCTGAATTGCCCCGTGTCTTTGGCGCATGCGATCGGATTGTGGCGCATTGGTGCCGGCTTTCATGCGACACAAATTGGAGGCATGACCGTTGGACAACCCAAATGATTCGGACAAACTGCAGTAAATGAAAATGAAATTGTGTCGCAAGATCAAGCACTTATATGCACTGGGAAGAAGAAGGTGAACTCCGGCAGACCTGAGGGGAGAAGCCACACATGCAGGAAATTGGACGCACGATCTTAGTGAATTGCGGCAGCTCAGAATCCTCATCGGACATTCCGGGTCGGCGGCGTCAACGGCTCGGGTAAGTAAATGTGCCCCTATAACTCTACAGTTTTGTGAGTTATCATGGGGTGCATACAACTTTCAATCTATTTGTTTTGTCTGTTCATATAAAAAAGAGAAATACTTTGCAATATGTGTCTATCAAAGATTTCCTACAACTTGGCAGACTATGGGGCTCATTTGCTAAGGGTGGTGCTGTTCACTTTTGTCGTACTTTGCAGCTTTTGTGGGGATTGCAAGCTCTAGGATTTTGGTGCACACGATTGTTTTTTGCCGCAGCTGTGCTGGCTTCCATGCCATACAAATTGGGGGGCAATCCGACTGATTCGGACTGAGCGCGGGATTTAACTTTCAAATTGTGTCCCAAGCACTTACATGCACCAGGAAGAGTAAGGTGAACTCTTTCGGACCTGAGCGGGGAAGCGACACATGCAGGATATCGGGCGCATGTTCTTAGTGAATCGTGGCACAGGGCATTATAGACGGACAATACACTTTCGGTGAACTACGGGGAAATGTAAGAAAATGTGCCTCTGTGTCTGCCAAAAAACTAATTCTGTGTAGTGTAGTCCTGAAGTTTAGCATTCTAATGTTTTCTTTTTTTTTCCCTTGCTCATTGCTTAAATGAAATCTACCATCAAAATTCATCATGATAATCCATGGACACTTACTCATAGATCCAGGCACCGTGACTGTGGTAATCTTCTTATATTTGTTATCCATGACCTCCTTCCTTCTAAAATCTATGCTAATATGAGGGGTGTTGTCAGAGCCAGTGGCGTACCGACCGCGGTCGCAGCGGTCGCCATTGAGAAGCTCCTGCCCGTCACTGTATAGTGCTCGATGTGGCCGTTTCCGGCCGGTCGAGCACTATTACTGGAGCGATGTGGCCGGAAAACCACCCCGGCGCACATCGCTCCATGAACTAGGATGCGCGGCCACACTGCCGCGCACCCCTTCCTGTCTGGCTGCGGGCTGAAGAACGAAGACGCGGGACCTGCTGCCAGAGGTGAGTGTACAGGGTTTTTTTTTTAATCAATCAGTTGTAAAAGGGGCTTATTGTATATAATAATTAATTTGATGTAAAAATTAATTGTGTGTGTGTGGGGGGGGAAATATGTAACAAATTCATTGTGGTGGGGGGTGTAGAAATTGTAAATATTCATTGTGGGGGGAGAATATAATAATTCATGTGGGGGGGAACAGATAGGAAATATTCATTGGTGGGGGGAACAAAAGGCAAAATTCATTGTGGGGGCAGAATAGTAATAATTCATTGTGGGGGGGGGGGGCAGAATCGGAATACTTCACTGTTGGGGGGGGAAGAATAATAACTTAATTGTGAGAACAAATATCATATCCTCACAGAAATACACAACAGGGTTTTGGGTTTTTTTAGGTATATTGGGAGGAGGGTGCCGCCATTAGGAAATTTTTGTCCTGGGGCCCGATGAACCTAGTTCGCCACTGGTCATAGACCCCTCTTTACTGCGCGTTCACAGGCTGTTACACAGTCTCTCCCTTCCACGCTTCCTCCCCAGCACTTTACTTTCTCTCTGCTTGCTGTAATCTCATAGTCAGCAGAGGAAATTTTAGCACACAGTGGGAGGGGGAGGCCTAGCATAGTATAATCTACATAACAAAGCCTGGACACTTTGTAATGTATAATAATTTACATTATTCATGATTTGATGGTAGATTGATGTTAAATTTTGATGGTAGACTTTTGAGAGGAGATGAACCCAGGAAATAGAGACTATGGGGCTCATTTACTAAGGGTCCGCGGTCCGCACTATTGTCGGAATACCCGACAATTTCCTATGTTTGTCGCATTTAGAATGGGTTTTTGGATTTTGCCGCATCGGCACCGGCTTTCATGTGACACAAATTGGGGGGCGGGCCATCGAACGATCCGACAGATTCGAAATATGGGCGGGATTTAACAAAGCAATTTGTGTCGCAAAGCCCTTGCATGCAGCGGGAGGAAGATGGTGAACTCCGGCGGACCTGAGCGGGGAAGCGACACATGCAGGAAATCAGGTGCACGATCTTCATGAATCGTTGTGGATGTGGATTCCGGTGGACAACGCACCTCGGGTACATGATTCAAAACCCGCCCCCAGATTTATCAGTGTCCTGATGAATATCCAGCAGTGTAGGAGCAATTGGTAGGCATATTGTGTGTCTTGCACAGTTCTATGCCAGGTCCAGCTTGGCGTCTAACTACTCTATACCCTGCACCAGGATATACCTACTGACTAGGTGCGGGTGTTCCCAAAAAGCTCTTCCCAATTATTCTCCGGACGATGCTCTCCTTTTTCTTCTGGTAGCGCTCTGATACATGCCCTTGTTTTTTAAATCCATTTTTACATGTGTGACACACTGAAGGGGTTAACTGTTGATGGGCGGTATGTTTTCCTCCCTAGGTTTTTGCTTATTTCAAGCGCCTAGCTCTGAGTTGGAGTTTGTTCCGCTTTCCTAGGCATAGTGGGCTATTATCGGCGATTTATCCCCGATTTGCTACATACAGCGGCAACCCCTGAACTGACCTGACCAAGGTAGCAGGGCGGGTGATGGTAAAGTGGAGTGAAGAGGCTGAGGGGGGGGCTTTTTCACTCAGCGACTGTAAGACGGTTTTGTGCGAGGGACCGTTACTGATCACCCCTAACTTCACCAAGAACCTTTATTTGCAGACTGACGCTTCTGACGTGGGCTTAGGGGGCTGTCCTGTCCCAAGTAGTGGGGGTGAGGAACATCCCTGTGACATTCCTAGCCGCAAGCTCACACCTCCTGAGAAGAACTATAGCATAGTTAGAGGGAGAGTGCTTGGCGATAATGGGCTCTGGAATCCCCTGAGATATTACTGATATGGCGACAGTTTACACTGGTGGACCGATCTCTCCCCCTCACCTGGATGAGTCAGGCCAAGAAGGAACGCCAGGGTCACAAGGTGGTTTTCCTAATGTTGCAGAATTTCAAATTCAACGGTAGAACATCGGCAGAAAGCCTGCATGGGAAGCGATGCCCTGTCTCGTACCCACGGTCTGATGGCCAAAAGTGTTTGCCCCCCACAGGGTCAAACAAGGGGGAGGGTATGTTGGACAACTGAAGGGGTTAACTTGTATGGGCGGTATGTTTTCCCCCAGGTTTTGCTATTATGCAAGCTTAGTGCTGAGTTTGGGTTGTCCAGCACCTTGGACACAGGTGATGGGAGCAGCCCAATCAGTTTTTTAAAAACCGCTCAGCAGAGCTCAGAGTGTTTGTCTCTCTCTGAGGAGGCTGGAGAGCACACAGCCCTGACCTCTGTGCCTGGAGCAGCCAAGTGATTTTGTATAGTGTGAGTAGTGGAATACTTGTATAGTTAGCACCCTGACGGTAGGAGTTTTGTTTATTTAATGCCTGAGTGTGAAGGCTGTTTTATTTTGTACCTGCTGCAATAACACAGGCTAGACCTGTTTTGGACTGTATCTGGTGTCACCTGTCTTGAACTGCATCCCAGCACCCCGCTACCACGGTCTCTACTGGGCCAAATCTCCCACATATGGTGCTTCGGATTGCGGGCAGTTCAAAAGACACACACCTGAAAGGCTTGCTACATCCTGCAACAGTGCATGGCCTGGGTGAAAGCAGCAGGCAAATTGCAGGATAAAGCCAAGATGGAGGACTTTATTAAAGCCATGCTCCAGCAACAGGAGGAGAGATCCCGCCAGCAGCAGGAGGAGGCCAGAGCTAATCGGCAGCAGCAGGAAGAGTCCCAGGCTAATCGGCAGCTGCAGCAAGCCATGCTCCAGCAGCAGGAGGAGAGGTCCCGCCAGCAGCAGGCCATGTTCCAGCTGCAGGAGGAGAGGTCCTGCCAGCAGCAGGAAGAGTCCCGAGCCATGTTCCAGCTGATGATGGAAAAGTTTTCTGGCATTATGGCAGCACCGCAAGCGATGACTACTGAGGGGTCCCATACTGGTTTGCAAGGGTACCCGGTTGTCCAGCGTTCTGCACGGGCTGCAGTACAAAATGCCTTACAAAAAATGACGACGACCGACGACGTGGAGGCGTATCTCACTGTGTTCGAGCGAGTAGCTGAGCGAGAGGAGTTACCGGCTGAGCAGTGGGCAGATGTCCTGGCACCGTTCCTGACAGGCGAATCGCAGAAGGCTTACTACGACCTGAGTGAAACGGAGGCCCGTGAGTACCCCCAGCTAAAGGCGGAGATTCTGGCTCATCTTGGGTCACCGTTAAAGTTCGCTCCAGCCGGGTCCACCAGTGGGCGTACTCAGAAAAACTACCCCCACGCTCCCAAATGCATGACCTGATCCATCTTGTCCGGAAGTGGCTACCACCAGAGGACTGCACCCCAGCACAGATGGTAGAGAGAGTGGTTCTCGACAAGTTCACCCGTTCTCTGCCCTCTCGGCTCCAGCGGTGGGTTGGACAGGCCGGTCCCACAAAAGCTGAGGAACTCGTGTCCCTAGTAGAGAGGTATCGGACTACGGAGGACCTTCTACTTACCTCTCCCACACGAAGCAGTACCAGTGACAGGGTCACCAAACCATCTGGTAAGACTGCTACTGCGGAAAAGGGGAGACATGTCAGGTTGGGAGGGGGTTCATTGGGGGGCGTGGATACCCAGAAACCCATTGAGGCTCGTGACAGAGGTCATGGCCGTATCCAGTGCTGGCGGTGCCATGAAATGGGCCATATTGCTGCCAACTGTCCACTGTCAGTGGAGCCAATGGACTGCAACCAGACCCGGCGAGTGTCACTGTTTGCCCGGCCGGTTATGCACCCCAAGTATGCATGGTCACAATCGGTGGTCACACAGTGGAAGCCTTGCTAGACTCAGGGAGTCTGATCACCCTGGTTGACTTTGGTTGATCCTGGACTATACAGTGGGCGGAGAGTGGGAGTGTTGTGTATACATGGGGACACTCGCGAATATCCCACTGCTGTCATCAACCTACATACCCCTTGTGGTACTATTGCCCATGAAGTGGGGGTGGTGGGGACCCTGTTTCATGAGGCTATTATCGGCAGAGACTTACCGGTGTTTTGGGACCTCTGGAGACGAAGACCCACCTCAGGTGCTGTTGCAGATAATGGACATCAGGTATGTCCGGCCTTGGCCCCTGAACCCTTTGAGGCCGATGTACCCACACCAGCAGTAGGGGTGACCCCATGTGATGAATTCTCTCTCCTAGAGGTCCTAGCTGGTGAGGTCGAGGGCCACGAGGAGGTGGCCGACATGCCGGACTTTGAGATTTCCCGTGAAAATTTTGGGGCTGCACAGCTACAGGACCCTACCTTGTTTAAAGCACGGGAGAATGTTAAAGTGATAAATGGGGTACTCCAAATACCAGGGGCTGACAAAATATACCCCCGAATGGTGATTGTTGGGGAACTGTTGTACAGGGTCGACCAGATACGGGGTGAGGAGGTTGAGCAACTTGAAGTACCCCACTCTCACCGTAGGCTGGTGCTAGAGTTGGCACACAAACATGTGCTGGGAGGGCACTTAGGTGCTGAGAAGACCCGAGAGAGGATCCTGCAGAGATTTTTCTGGCCCGGGGTGTGGGAGGAGGTAAACCGGTATTGTAGCTCCTGCCCTGAGTGTCAACTTACTGCCCCGGTGTCCCACTTCAGGAGTCCTTTGGTCCCGCTACCAATCATAGAGGTGCCATTTGAACGGATTGCAATGGATCTGGTTGGCCCCATAGTCAAATCCTCAAGGGGGCACCAATACATCCTGGTTATCCTGGACTACGCTACGCGGTATCCCGAGGCGATTCCATTAAGGAACACCTCCTCCAAAAATATTGCTAGGGAGCTGTTCCAGGTATTCTCACGCTCAGGCCTCCCCAAGGAAATCTTGACTGACCAGGGTACCCCATTCATGTCTAGGGTAATGAAGGAGATGTGTAAGTTACTGCAAGTTAAACAGCTCTGCACCTCGGTATATCATCCTCAGACAGATGGCCTGGTGGAGAGGTTTAACAAGACCTTGAAGGGGATGCTAAAGAGGCTGGTCAGCAAAGATGGGAAGGACTGGGATTGTTTGTTGCCCTATTTGATGTTTGCCATGCGTGAAGTTCCCCAGTCCTCCACAGGTTTCTCACCCTTTGAGCTGTTATATGGCCGTTCCCCACGTGGGCTTTTGGATGTAGCCAAGGAGACCTGGGAACAGGAGAGGACCCCCCACCGTAGTGTGATAGAACACGTCTCCCTTATGCAGGACCGCATAGCGGCGGTAATGCCCCTTGTAAAGGAGCACATGACAAGGGCACAAGAGGCCCAGTCTAGGGTCTACAATAGGTCAGCCAGACTCAGGACCTTTAATCCAGGCGACAGAGTGCTAGTTCTGGTGCCCACCGTTGAGAGCAAGTTCTTGGCAAAATGGCAAGGACCATATGAGGTCATGGAGAGAGTGGGGGAGGTAACCTACAAGGTATCTCAGCCGGGGAGAAGGAAACCCGAACAGATATACCACGTGAACCTCCTAAAGCCATGGAGGGAAAGAGAGTCCCTGATGGCCGTGGGAGTAGAAAAAGCGTCTGTCCCCAAGAAGGTGACACCGGAGGTAGGTGTACCCGATGCCAAGGTGCCTGAAGTACGGATCTCGGAGTCCCTCTCCAGGGCCCAGATCCAGGAAGCGAAGGAGTTTGTGCTCCGAAACGTGGATGTGTTCTCTAAGTTACCGGGACGTACTTCAGTCATCAAGCATGACATCGTAACCGAACCCCACATCCGGGTACACCAAAAACCCTACCGGGTCCCTGAAGCGCGCCGGCTAGCCATATCCGAAGAAGTCAGGCAGATGTTAGACCTGGGGGTTATCGAGGAGTCTAAAAGTGACTGGTCGAGTCCTATTGTGTTGATTCCCAAACCTGATGGTTCCCTACGGTTCTGCAATGACTTTAGGAAGTTGAACGAGGTGTCCAAATTTGATTCTTATCCCATGCCCAGGGTAGACGAGTTGATAGAACGACTTGGACAGGCTAGGTTCTTCTCCACCCTTGACCTGACGAAAGGGTATTGGCAGGTACCCCTTACTGACAGGGCCAAAGAGAAGACCGCTTTTGTTACTCCTGATGGGCTATTTCAGTACGTGGTACTTCCCTTTGGGCTACATGGGGCTCCCGCCACGTTCCAGAGGTTAATGGATCTCGTGCTAAAACCTCACCGGAGATATGCCTCGGCCTACCTGGATGACATCATAGTTTACAGTAACGATTGGGAGAGTCATCTGGCCAAGGTACAAGCAGTGGTAGACTCCCTGAGGGCAGCAGGGTTGACAGCGAACCCCCAAAAATGTGCACTGGGTCTGGAAGAGGCCCATTACCTGGGGTACCGTATTGGGCGAGGTGTCATCAAACCCCAAGTAAATAAAGTGGAGGCGATCCAGCAGTGGCCACGACCTATGAGCAAGAAGCAAGTGAGGGCTTTCCTAGGCATAGTGGGCTATTATCGGCGATTTATCCCCGATTTTGCTACCATAGCGGCACCCCTGACTGACCTGACCAAGGGTAGCAGGGCGGTGATGGTAAAGTGGAGTGAAGAGGCTGAGGGGGCGTTTCAGCGACTTAAGACGGTTTTGTGCGAGGGACCGGTACTGATCACCCCTAACTTCACCAAGACCTTTATTGTGCAGACTGACGCTTCTGACGTGGGCTTAGGGGCTGTCCTGTCCCAAGTAGTGGAGGGTGAGGAACATCCCGTGACATTCCTGAGCCGCAAGCTCACACCTCCTGAGAAGAACTATAGCATAGTTGAGAGGGAGTGCTTGGCGATAAAATGGGCTCTGGAATCCCTGAGATATTACTTGATAGGGCGACAGTTTACACTGGTGACCGATCACTCTCCCCTCACCTGGATGAGTCAGGCCAAAGAGAGGAACGCCAGGGTCACAAGGTGGTTCCTAATGTTGCAGAATTTCAAATTCACGGTAGAACATCGAGCAGGAAAGCTGCATGGGAATGCTGATGCCCTGTCTCGTACCCACTGTCTGATGGCCAAAAGTGTTTGCCCCCACAGGGTCAAACAGAGGGGGAGGGTATGTGAGACACTGAAGGGGTTAACTGTGGATGGGCGGTATGTTTCCCCCAGGTTTTGCTATTATGCAAGGCCTTAGTGCTGAGTTTGGGTTGTCCAGCACCTTGGACACAGGTGATGGGAGCAGCCCAATCAGTTTTTTTAAAACCGCTCAGCAGAGCTCAGAGTGTTGTCTCTCTCTGAAAGGAGGCTGGAGAGCACACAGCCCTGACCTCTGTGCCTGGAGCAGCCAAGTGATTTTGTATAGTGGTGAGTTAGTGGAATACGTGTATAGTTAGCACCCTGACGGGTAGGATTTTTGTTTATTTAATGCCTGAGTGTGAAGGCTGTTTTATTTTGTACCTGCTGCAATAAACACAGGCTAGACCTGTTTTGGACTGTATCTTGGTGTCACTGTCTTGAACTGCATCCCAGCACCCCGCTACCACGGTCTCTACTGGGCCAAATCTCCCACACATGTTTTAACAGGGTTATCGATTTCCCTTTTCCCCGGTCTTGGGCCAGATGCTGTAACCAGGACCTTTTAAACCAACCATAGCAATAATTGTATCACAAGGCGCCCTTTCTCTCCCTTTCTGTTTTTCTTCTCCCACCTCACGCCAGCCCACTCAACAGGCTGGCACCACCCATCCCTGACCAACCAGTGGAGAGGGCAGAGGACTCCCAATTCCTGGTTAAGTGCTAGGACTTGCCACTATATCACAGATTATTTGCCTGTATTCAAGTGTAAAAGCGGTGATAAATCCCTCCTATGACTAAGAGGCCAGACTACATGAAGTTTGTTTGTTGTCTGTTGCCAGGGAGATGTGTCGTCTTCTATTGCAGAGTCGCTTGATTTTTCATTTCACATGCCATAATACATTTATTTCCATAGGTTAAGTGAAAGGACACATTAATTGAAATAATAGCACATGAAACTGCTGTGTATCTAAAGGGTTAAGTAGCAAAGCTTCATTATTGAAATGTACCTTAGGCTCCTTTTAATGCTTTTTTCGTTCTCGGCACATTCAATCAATATTGTTGGAAACTGTCCCTTGTGGAAAAATTGATAAAATCTTCAAGGTTAATGTCAGACCTATTTGAAACTGTATTGACAGAGGGAAATGAATAACTATGACTATCATTTCCCCAGAGGGTCAAATTAGTATAATACAGATCTGCCTTCACTCGCCCCATGTCTCCATTTGTTACTATTAGAATGGACGGAGCAGAATAATTCATTTCATATAAAGCTTTCGAAAAATTAGTCATTATTTATTTCACGCCAGCCATATAAATAATGGTCGCGGTTAAAGCGTTATCTTGTGGCACACAATGCTGGCAGCACATCAAGTTTTAATTAAAGGAAAGCAGGTCTCGGAGAAATATTCAACATTTCAGGCAGATCGGCCTGTGGTTTCCTTACAAATTCATTTGTCCTTAACTCTCTTATTTTCAAGGCACGATGACATTTGTCTTGCAGAAAGAGCATGAAAATAAGGACAGGAATTCATTATTAAATTACATTCTAAAACAACATCGTAGAGGCTGGTCAATCTAACTTTCCAGGCTGTCTTAAAGGGACGGTGTCAGCAAAATTGACTTGCTTTTTTTAGGCATGTTTTGAAAAAAAAAATACCCTCTCTAATGCTGCTGTTAGGGAACGGACCACAAGATAGAAAGGAAGGACGGACACTGACAGTGAGCCCTAAAGCTAGATTCACATTTTTTTTTTTACCTGCTTGCCTTTCTGCTCTAAACAGTAGGTGACAACTGGTCACCATTCCCTGCAAAAAAAAGTGGAAATAAAGATATAAAAGAACAGGACACGCACAGAAGAATAGTCATGGGTCAGAACCACCACTTTCAGTGTCTCCTTTTCTAGATATTTTTAAAGTTAAAAAAAAGTCGAAAAATGTGTATATTTGTTCAAAAACAAAGTAATAAATAAGAATAAACACAAACGTGTGTTCTCTTTTGTAGACTTGTGGTTTTCTGGGTTCACAATTTTAATGACAGACCTCTCCTTAGAATATGACATCCACATCAGATTGTTGGGCGAACAACATAAATCAGCTGTTCCCTATATCTGTCTTTGCCAGAACTAATACAATAAACATAGATAAGAGTACATCTCCATTCCCTACCTAAGATCAGTGCCTGGATACTGCAGCTGAGCTCCCATTATCCTCTACTTAGCTGATATTGATGACCTATCCTATGAATAGCTCCTCAATACCCTTAACCGTTAAGCCCCTTTAAGAAGGGGACTTTTGAGTAAATGTTGCAAGTAATGTCAAGTTATGTTAAATGTTGATTTCAATTGTTGGCTGTTGAGTATATGAAGTTATAAATGGCTGCGATGTAAATCGCTCTATAAACAGAACATTTTTTATTTTTCCTGGTTTTTCAATTTACACATTTATGACCTCAAATAAAAAATGCCCAAAATAATAATAAACAAATAATGAATGAACCAAATAATGAATATGCAGGGGAGTGACTGTAAATATGTACAATAAACCCAGGGACAGAAGGTAGAAAAACCTCCAAAACCACCATAAAGGAGCTAGTGATTCATGCATAATCATAAGATTTTCATACAAAACTCCCACAAACTTGGAGATTTGTTGTTACTATTCATGACAATTTCCCGGTCCTTAAAGTGAATCACAACGTGTCATTTTTAAAGTAAAATATAAAGGCAGAACTACTGCATGAAAGTATCTTAAAATGCAGAATGGAAATCTGGCTTTAAAGGGGTTGTGCCGACTTTGAAAGTTATCCGTCAATACGTTGCGACAGCTGGGACTGATACCGACCACAAGAACTGGACTACCAAAAATCTGGAGAACGGGAATTCCATTCTCACTGCTTGTGTCCTGCTGCTTAAGTCAATAGGGGCAGCATGGTGGCTCGGTGGCTAGCACTACAGCCTTGCAGCGCTGGGGACCTGGGTTCAAGTCCCAGGGTCAACATCTGCAAAGAGTTTGTATGTTTTCTCCATTTTTGCGTGAGTTTCCACTGGGTCCTCCGGTTTCCTCCTACACTCCAAAACATACTAGTAGGTTGATTAGATTGTGAGCCCCATTGGCGACAGGGCTCAATTTGGCAAGCTCTGTGCTGCGCTCAGTGGGGGTCATTTACTAAGGGCCCGATTCGCGTTTTCCCGACGTGTTACCCGAATATTTCCGATTTGCGCCGATTTCCCCTGAATTGCCCCTGGGATTTTGGCGCACGCGATCGGATTGTGGCGCATCGGCGCTGGCATGCACGCGACGGAAATTGGGGGGCGTGGCCGAACAAAAACACGACGGATTCGGAAAAACCGCCGCATTTAAAAAAAAAATGTGTCGCGGAGCTTGCACTTACCTTCACTCAGCCCGGCTCGGTGTATTCCAGTGCGTTTCGGGGAACTTCAGCGCAGCAGCGCCACCTGGTGGACGTCGGAGGAACTGCCTTAATAAATCCCGGCCGGACCCGAATCCAGCGCAGAGAACGCGCCGCTGGATCGCGAATGGACCGGGTAAGAAATCTGCCCCAGTATGTTGAGCATAGCACATGCTGCTCCACTCATTGGTGAGAATGGCCCCTTATGATCCGCATTGCTGCAGGTTCGTTCGGGTGGTGATAGCAGTCAGATCCACAATGATCAGCTTGTTATTCCGTATCCTATGGGTAGGGGATAACTTGAAAAGTTAGCACAACCCCTTTTAACACACATTTGTACAGCCAACCCCTTTAAACCATAGAGAACATGAAAAATAGATTTACTCAGTGTCAAACACATTTGAATGAGGCGGCAAAAGTCAGAAAATTATTTAGATCAATTTTGAGTAGAAACCTACTCAAAGCATTTGGTCTTTAAGAGATTTTCAAAATCTTGTTGTGATCTACTAATTAGGAAATTCTGAGTTAAAACTTCAGGGGCAGTGATTGAGAGGGTCCCAAGAAAATGTCCACTCCCCGGTGCTTTCATTCGTATGGGCCTTTGGGGATGATGTCACTTCCAGTGCAAAATTGATGTTTGGGCCCATCCTTCCCTTAGTAGTTCTGTCATAGATTTAACGCCCCCGTGCACAGGCTGACTGCTTGGGCAGGTCCTATTCCGGCCTGTCTTTACAGTTGGGGCATTACTTTTATTTCTATTGTCATTGCCATTTGAGCACCACCATGACCAGCAAGGATCACATTCTCTTGTTTGCGGCCCATTGTGTCCATGAAGCCCAAGTCTGGAGTTTTCAGTCCTGTATTCAATTAATTCAATTGAATGAGCACAGTGCAATTCTTAATTTCCCCTGTGGAGGCGCTGTGGGAAAACAAAACACTCATTTGATTCCTTACAAATGACAGCTGACTACTGGAGATCTCAACTGTGGGCACTTCAAGGATGGTCTGAAGCAAAACTTTCTAAATAAGCATCTTTAGGTGGTTAAAGTGATATACCCATCTGGGCATTCATATTTAATTTAATTCCTCCATCATATATTTATACAATTGGATGTTATAAAAAAAATGTCTGTGTGTGACAATAATTTCCCATAAATGTAGCAATGCTGTCCCTTAGAAACAAGATAGCTGTCCTTGGATACGACCACCCCAACAACCTGGCAGTGGTGACCACAGATGTGCTATTGAGTCCTGTCTGACCATATAGATTCAGTGTTCATTAATGCAGGACAACTGTAGGACATGCAGTGACTCCAGGACATTACAATTCATTTCTTTGTTCACTCCTTCCAACAGAGGTGGTCGTATCCAAGAAAAACAATCTAGTTTCTAAGGGACAACATTGCTACATGTCTGGTGAATTATCTTAACACTGTTATATTATTTTTAATAACATCCAATTAGTGAAATGTTTCTATATGGCAGGTGAATTAGGTTTAATGACAATGCCCAGATGAGAATACTCCTTTAAACACTGGAAGCAAATTGTAAACTAACAAGCCAAGGTTCTCTATGCCCAATATGTGACATTTCCCTTTCCCACGCTTTTCATTCACCATGAAATAGTGTCATTGAATTCTTTGTGTTAGCAATACTTAAAATGCAGTCATATGCCATTTCCTTTTATTTGAAAAAAACATATTTTATTTAAAAAAAAAAAAACCTCTGCCTGCAATCGGCTTTGGGTTGAAAACGAAGAGCGCTCGATCAGCAGTTTCCTGCTATGTTTCATGAATAATTTATTCAGGAGATGTAGAGACAAACTTACAGTTAGAGCCTATTTATGCAATGTCCCTAGGCAGCGCAGCCAGGACTCCATTGTTACCCTGACCAGCGCAGCACCCCGAGCTACAACACATTTGCATTAAAAACCAATTCAACAAATTGTGTTGGTCTATTATTTTAAATATTAGCTCCAGCGTCGGAGCGCACGGAGACTATGTACTTGAGAGAAATTATGGGATGCATTCTCCGGCTTCCAATGTGATTTATTCCGATGAAATACATCGGCAAACAGAATTGCTAAAGTAAAACTTATTAAGGTGATTTCATAAACTTCATTTATAATGGATGGAGTCGGCTGTTAGTAGGGAGTCCAGGTAAGCGGATCTTATACACTGTGCTGCAGGATAGTAAATATCCTAATGTGGTTTGGTCACTTCAGGTGCCAAAGTGATTAAGAAAAATGTTATTTACAAGAGATTCTAGTATGAGATGTATTATAATAGGTAATTGGCTGAGTAGAGTTTGTTAATTCTTTTTTTAGGTTATTTTCCCTTAGGAGCTTATACCGGGAGATGCTTCTATATAGGAATATATTGAGCCATAAAATGTATTATACAGGCAGGTTACATACAAGACAGGTTCTGTAAGTCTGTTCTTCAGTTGAATTTGTATGTAAGTCAGAATTGTATATTTTATAATTGTAACTCAAGTGAAATTTTTTTGCTCTCTGTGACATTTTGATTTAAAAAAGTTGGATTGTAATAAGAACCAGGATTTACAATAAATCTTAATCGCAGGCACATTTCTAGATAATCTAGAGGTCTGCTTGTAACTGTTGTCTGTAAGTCGGGTGTTCTTAAGTAGGACACCGCCTGTATTTGACAAGTTGACCTCCTAGAGTAGTGGTGGCGAACCTATGGCACGGGTGCCAGAGGTGGCACTTGGAGCCCTTTCTGTGGGCACTCAGGCCATCCCCCTAATTTCACCAAACAGGACCACATCCACCAAATCTTCCTGCAGTCCCAGGCAAATTAAGGGATGCTGCTATCAGTACTATTTTAAAGCGACACATCATTGGCTGTTTGAAACTGCAGGAAAGGGAGAAGGTGTTGACTGAACTGTATTGTCTTTGGAGGTCCTCCTGCTTGACCCACTATTCTTCCTGGAGAGAAGCTACAATGACGGTCTGAATTTGCCCACCTTTCTTCAACTGCATTGGTGGCCTCAGGGGCCAATACAATTGAATGATGTTGTAGAACAGGTAACAATAAGTTAGTGCTTGAAATGCCATGTTGGCATTTCATGGTAAATAAGTGGATTTTGGTTGTAGTTTGGGCACGCGATCTCTGAAAGGTTCACCCTCACTGTCCTAGAGTTATGTGACACAGTATAACTTGGACTTTTTGTGGGAATAGATAATGCAGTATTGTGAAACTTTACTCAGTAACATTAACAACTCCCCCATGTATGTATCTGATCCTATGATACATACATGGTGTAGACTTTGCAACTATTAAAGGGTAAAGGACCTTAAATGGCATGACCTTCTCAAATGACATGAAGTGCTGAATGGTGAGGAGACATACGGTATGGGGAGGAGTAGATAGGAGGACCAGATGATCAGGGCATGCCCCCTCTGAAGCCAGATGGGATAACATAAAGTTTATTTATGGAGATGTGAGGGAAACAATTTTTAGTTAAAATAAGAGTGGGATTTAGTTCTATGGAAACTTGTTACTAGCTGTATTTGTGAAAAATGTAGTGACAGGTTCCCTTTAATCCATACATACTGGTAATACATGGTCAATTGCACTGCTGTTAAAATGACCATAATAATCAAGATCAATGACATTGATGCCGATTGATCCTGCAAAGAACGCAAAAGTGTGCCCCTTTCATATACATCCTATGGAACAGAAAGGATACTTTAAAGGATCTCAGAAGCCATAGAATCTGAGATATAATCTAACAGAGGACAGGTCTCTATTATGGACCAGCATGATGACATGATCTAGATCTAAGACCATGATAAATGTATAGCCCTCATTGCTGCATGTTACTGCTATACTCACAATTCATTTTATATTCCGGCTGCTCCTTCCATGCCTAAACTTCACCTTGCAAGTGCTTTGAGGGTGTTGGCAGAGCACCTCAGGGCTCTGGCTCTACAACAACAATACCCACTGCTACACCTCCACCACCCAGCACCTTCTCTCATCATCCCTCCTTCAGCTTCATCTCTCATGGGTCCAGCAAGATGTGCAGCCGGAACCTAGAGGTACTTTGGAAAAGCACTTCAGTCTTATTTGCAGATTGATAAAGTGAAGTTTTGGCAAGGAAGGAGCAACCGGACAAAAGAAATACTATATAACATAGCAATAATTTAGGATAGGTAAATCATGGTGATGGATTCCCTTTAATTTTTTTTATTTTTTTGGCAAACACTTAACAATAGGGAAATTTATTCAAAAAAAAAAAAAGACGCACCGCAAACCCGATTTGGTGCCATATTTTGACTGGGTTTCGTCTGGCCTGAGAGTATAATGTGAAACCAGTTGTCGGGTGCCTCAATATCTTACGAAGAAACTGGTTCTCTAATAAAAGACCAAAGACTTTTCTATATAATGGCTCTATATAGTGGCTCTGATCCAATGATTTTAATTAAAGTCTTACTTTTTAATGAAACCCAATCTCTGGTGTTGACTTTTAGGCGTACACTGATGACATAATTCTGCCCCCAGAAGGCATGTAATGGCATCAGCACCCTGCAGCCACATTTGCATACATGCTTACATATTATGAAGGCAGACTCCTCCCTCCAAAAACCCTTAAATGTTGTGATTGCTGTGGCACCTTGGCATCTAAGAGGTTGAACTCTCATAAGCAAATCTGTTCCAATTCTGGGCAAAAAATATCTGGTGTTGTGGTGTGAAAAGCAGGTCGAGTGCGTATTTACGATCAAGTCTCAAGATGAACGTCCTTTATCCATGTACAGCACATAAATGTCCTGAAAACTTTACAATGGGCAAATTAAAACAGATTAGAAAATTAGGATAGAGTGATGTGATATGAAACTAATACACAATAAAAAAATAAAAAGAAGAAACTGTATAAATAAAAAGTTTCATTAAGGGGTTAATGCACAGGGAATCCTTATAGCTATACTGCCGGAGTCTATAAGCCAGACCTAATGAGGGAGAGAACAGGAGTTGGATGTTTTTGAAGCAGTGTGTTACAGGGCGTAACAGGTCATACTCTATATTATCCACTAAAGCTCATTTTTCAGACAGATTAAAGGGTCATACTCCTTGCTAAAGAACCCGTAACGGGAAGAGACCTTCGGGAGAGGCTTTTCCTTGTGTCTCCTAATTCACATGCCTGTTACCAGACCGTCTGTACCATTGTAGATAAACACTGAACTTCTGCTGGACCTGCTCCCAAGCCACTCTAATCATAGAAGCAAAAGGATTAGGGAATATTTCTCTCTCAAAAGTTTAAAGTACCTTCTAAATTGGCTTGTCTGTGATAACTTCCCCCTGGAGCTGCCTCTCCGAGTCTGAACACCAAAACTGGACTTTATTGTTACATTTCAAAGACTGTTATGAGACTGAAGCCTCTTTATGCTGAGGAGCCGTATTTATGTGTTATAGAGGAAGCAGGAGTTTTATGTTGGGGATGAATAATAACCTGTTTGTTTACATCTGAGTAATGCAGCCGCTATACTACACCCGCAAGACCTCCGCCACATAAAGAATATGTACACAGCTTGATTCCCTTTACCCTACAAAATAGACAAAGAACTGAAAACAAGGACTGAAAAATTGCTATGTACCAGGTTGGTTATTGGGGCGCGAGCACATTTATCAGGGCTTGTATGACTGGCGTACAAGCACTGAATAACGGGGAAATCTTGGCGAATGGACAGAAATTGAGCCTATATCTACCATTACAAGGAGTTCAAAAGGGGGGCTGCGGTTTGGGCCCTATAAGTTGTTCCTGCCCATTGTCTGTGCTCTACTTATAGCCGGAGCCCCTTTAGGCGCAGGTCAGGGTGCAATTCTACTTGCTCCCAGGGGATTTCCCTCATTTTATGTCACTGATGATGCCAAATTTAATCAACATCAACCATAGAATATATAGCATGGAATGGCAACTCAGATAAGAAGAAGCCTCGCTGGCGAAACCCTGGGTCACGCGGACATGAAAGCTATAGCTAATTTTACTTGTGATATGCACATTTTAACTGACGCTTGTGACTATGATGAACTTAAATAAATTTTAACTTTGTTGGAACATACCACACCATCTGGCTGCATATTTCTTCCAGCTACAGTGCTTTACAATATAATTAAAGGAGGATAAGGAAAGTGCGATGGTGCTAGTCTGAATGGTGACATACTTTCAGCAGGAGAAATTGAGAATTGGTGCTGTTCATCGGTGGATAAAGATGGAGTAACGAGGGAGAAGAAAAATACTGGGAGCTCCGGTTATAGTGAAATATTCTTTCTCTATTTTTTCAGATAAGAAATGTTTGGGGAGAGGAAAGGGACAGCAGAGAGCAGGACTATAGATCTCTCCTCTCTAACTCCTGCCATGTACTTCCCTTATGTGGTCAGCAGTTACTGGGACAGATGTGTGTGGCCGCAGAGAGCAAAATGGTGGCACTGCACAGCTCCCTACACGGGAGAAAGATAGGACATGTCTTCTATTTATTTTACAACCCCTAGCAACTCATTGGGGTTCATTTATTAAGGGCCCCACCGACCACACTTTTTTCGGACATCCCGACGATTTCCATTTTGCGCCGCTGGGACAGGGTTGTTGGTGCACGCGATCCGATTTTGGCACAATCGTGCCGGCTTTCATGCAACACAAATCGGGGGGCACGCCATCGGACGGTCCGACGGATTTGGACAAACCGCAGGATTTGAATTCAAAATTGTGTCCCAAGCCAAGCACTTACATGCACCGAGAGGAAGATGGTGAACTCCGGCGGACCTGAGCAGGGAAGTGACAGATGCAGGAAATCGGGCGCCCAATCTTAGTGAGTCGCGGCAGAGTGCATTCCGGACGGATAACGCACTTTCGGGATCTGTGAGGGACCGGGTAAGTAAATGAGCCCCATTGTCTTCCTGCATCCATCCTGACTCCTCCCGACTGTGTAAAGCTCGCTTCTACTTATACTGTGTTCAAGGTCCATCCTCTCCTGCCCAGTTCCCCCAAAGAGGTCCTGCATTTTAACACACCTGGACATCACAGGGCAATGGGTGTCTCTACGGCAAATCCCCCAAATGTTCTGTGCTCAATATTTCCAACACAAGCTCATTCAGGTCATGAACCCACGACCCTGATAATCCTGGAGCATAAATACATTTTTCACAGTCCTGCTGCTACAAACACATATAAAAGTTGTTACATTGATCTCCAAGGTTTCTACATAACACTGTTTCCAGTTTTCCATAGTCAAAACTGCTGGTAAACTCCCTCAAAAGTAAAATGGTGATGACCTAACTATAAATAACAAAAATATCTGTTGTAGGCTCATAAAAACTTTTCCATATCCCCAATACGAAAAGCAATAAGGCTCCTCAGACGCAATCGTTTTCAAGATCCCAAGGTGATTTTGCAATTGTTCGAGGATCATTACAGGAGATTGCTGCTATTTTAGTCCCGACAAGATGTGATGTTTGACAATTACCCCAAATTGTACCCAGTGCACTTGTATCCTCTGTCATCTCCACGCTTGATTGTTGTGTTACTGACCAGCAGAACATCCCTAATACCAATTCTTGTACAATTTACTTTGCAATATGTTATGTTTAATGCTGGTGACAGATAGAATAAAGGGAATTACACAACACCCAGGAATCCTAATCCAGGGAGTTGTTGGTAAATTAAGTTGTTGATGAGTCCAATCTTTATGTCGGTGAAGTCGTTGGAGTCCATTTGTTGTCCTGATTGCTCGGGGCTGTGTGTTTGTTGATTTGATGACACGTCGAAAGGGGTAAATTGCAATTACTTTGTTCTCTTCTTGAATAGAGGAAACAGGATCATAAGCGAAACCAATGCTGTAAATCTCCTGGTAAGACCTGTTACTTTAACTCAATCAGGACATTGTGTTTATTGTGTTTCAGCTCAATGAATGATATTGATGCTAAAAGAGGCAAAATTAATGGTTTCATGATTCCCTTCACTATGTAAAGGCGCTTCATTTAAGACAGTCCATAACGGAGAACAGTCATTTGTATTTGATCTCATTCTAGAATAATGGCAAAGGCCGAGACATACAACTAGAAAACTCATTCCATAGAAAGAGATGTTCTAGAGGTGTAAATGAAGATCACATCAATGTGATGTCAGATTTAAAATCAGTCTCATTGTTTAAGGCTCAAAGCAAACTTGAAGCTAGGCTATCCTTTAGGCACACAGCCTGGTAGAGACGGAAGGGGGCATAGGAACCAGAGCGGCTGCACCGCAAATCGATCCAAAGATAGTACTTGCTCTGTTGCAATCATTTTGTTCTCTTCTAAAACAGCAGAAACAGGATCATAAGCAAAACCATGCTGGTTGCCCATCTCCTTCCGAATACAATTTAAAATAAGCACCCTCATCCACAAAGCTCTATAAAGTGCTACACCCCCCTAACTCTCTTCTCTCATTTCTCAACTCGTGCTCTTCAATCTGCCAGCGATCCCAGATTGGTCTCTTTCTTAATTTGAAAATCCTATTCCTGTATCCTGGGCTTCTCCACGGATGCACCAATTCTCTGGATTGCCCTACTGTGGACTATTCGACTAATACCCAACCTCTAAAGCTTCAAATGCGCTCTAACTCCCATTTCCTTAGGCAAGACTTTCACATTTCCTAACTGCATGACACTTAAACTCTCTCTCTTTTCTTTTGGCTCAACATATCCTGCGAAGAGTGAGGCAAGATGAACAGCACTGAAAACAACTTGGGCGTTAAAAGTAACACAAATATTATTTCCTACTTAGTCATCACACTTCATTCATTTTGGGGTATCTTGAGTTTAGGTAAAAGTAAGGGAGGGCACTCGTCCTTGGAGCTTCCTAAAATTAGGTAAATACAACCTAAGGCTCCTTTCACACCTAATCCAAGGAGTTGTTGGTAAATTAAGTTGTTGATGAGTCCAATCTTTGTCGGTGAAGTCATTGGAGTCCATTTGTTGTCCTGATTGCTCAGGGCTGTGTAGATGCTGTAGAGATCCACAAATGGATGCTACGTCTGGGCTGGGACATGGGCTTGGCATACGTTCAGCTGGAGAGGTAGAAGGAGAAGAGTGCAGGCCATATGTCCGGCTAAAGATAGAGACACGCATGTGTGCACCGTACTGTGCACAATGCACTCCAATGCCGCCGGTATGCTAGCCGCCATGTGTAGGGTCATGTGCAAAGAACCTTAGATGAGCAACATATAACACAACACATTCCACAGTGTAAAAAGTAAGAACTAGTTTGGATTTTTTAAAAAAATTTTCATTGCTGAGTTTGCAATGTGGGGCAATCTTATTTATATTTTGATAATTTGGTTATTTTTGTACAGAGAATATCTACGGTAACAGGTTTATGATTTTGTATTGGATTTGGATTCACAGTGGGACACATGCATCTTAGTTTGGCTTCGTTCTTCTTTTTCTTCTCCTTTTCTGCAAGTCAAATATGTCTTTGGAGTTTTTCCTTTTTCCTACATCTTTAGTAAATTTGCAACTTTTTGAACAAAAGTCACAAAATAGTCCCTACAAAGTCACAAATCAATTTCCTACAGCCGCCAAAAGCAACATCTTCCACATCTATAATTGGGTGATAACTCAGGGAACACTTCAGAAAACTCATTTACGGCAAACTTTAAAGGGAGGTTGTTTTGGGTGCAAAAAAGTTGCAAAAGTGCACATTCACCACAAAAAGTCACAAAAATAAAAGGTTAAGCAGAGCAAAAACAAAAGTACATGAGCCCCTTGAAGCAATGATCCAAAGACAGAATATAATTTTAAGACAAATTCTAGGTAAATTGGCAACATAAATCCACATTCTAAAACCCAGTTATTGAATATAAGTCCAGTTCTCATTAAAAGTTTAAGTTGCCTTCTAAAGTGCAACTCCAGAGGTGAGAAAACTAGATAAGACTTTAAATGTCATCGCTCTACACTGTAAGTACTCGCCACATAATTACTTTTTACTCTTTGAGGCCAAATGCAGAAACTGTAACTAACTTTTAGTAACTCAATTGAATGTAGCTGAACGACAATACCATGAACATGGTGAGCGCTATTTCTGCAGGTTAAAAAAAAAACAACTTACATTTATAGTTTTTGAAATACTTCAATTTTTTCGACACTTCACTATTTCAGAACTAAGGTAAAAGCACCTAAAATACATCAATCTTAAAATTGCTATCTCTACTACTTAATCGGATCCTCCTATTTATCTGATTTCACAAACTGCCTAGTACTTTGCTGCACAGTGAACTGTGTATAAGGACAATTTCATCAAAAGTTATTTATGGGGTAACGTTACCTGAACTTGTGTCCATATATCACAGCGAGTATTAGCTGTTCCCTGATTTACTCTTCAGCCACTTGTAACATAATAAAGTTGTAGCAGAGTTTGCAGGAAAGAATTATACTGCTTATACTTAAGAATAAGAACTCGAGATGAGCGAGCACTAAAATGCTCGAGTGCTCGTTACTCGAGACAAACTTTTGCCGATGCTCGAGTGCTCGTATCGAATAACGAGCCCCATTGAAGTCAATGGGAGACTCGAGCATTTTTCACTGAAAGAACACATTGAAAGAAGAACACTGAAGAAGAACACATTGCAGATGTTTGCTGATGTTTTCACTGAAAGAACACATTGAAAGAACACAGTGAAGAACACATTGCAGATGTTCCGTACATCTCCTAACTTATCCGAAGACACGCGTGCCGAACATTGTTCTTCACAATAGTATGTGAAGAACAATATGTGTGAAGAACACATTGCCGATCGTTTCCCATACTATCTGCAATGTGTTCTTCACACATATTGTTCTTCACATACTATTGTGAAGAACACTGTTCGGCAAACGTGTCTTCGGATAAGTTAGCAAATGTACGGAACATCTGCAATGTGTTCTTCACTGTGTTCTTTCAATGTGTTCTTCACTTAAATGATCCTGTGTTCACTGTGTTCACTGTTTTCTTCACTGTTCTTCATTGTGTTTTCTTAAGTAAATGCTCAATCTCAAGCAGGAGAAATACTTGTCCGAGCAACGAGCCGTTTCGAGTATGCTAATACTCGAACGATCATCAAGCTCGGACGAGTATACTCGCTCATCTCTAATAAGAACTTATCTGATACACAGCACATACAGTATACTGTACAATAGAGGTGGGTCTATGGCACAAGGAGACCGGAATAGATTGTGTCTGCTTCCAGGGTTTATAGATATGGCATGCATACTATGCCTCCAAACCACCTAGGGAGTTTAGACCTTAAAGGGATTGTCCACTTTCAGCACATAATTGATATTGTTTGTTTAAAGAAAAGTTATCCAATTTGCCAATATACTTTCTTTACCATTTTCTCACGGTTTTCTAGATCTCTGCTTGCTGTCCTTCTATAACTTCTATGTTACTCCAGGGGATAGAAATCTGTTCATGGTGATGTGATGGACATGCAGGTGCATGAGCCTTTATTATCACAGAGAGTAATAGGAGTTGTGCCATACTAACGGCATGTGCACCTGCAAGTCCATCACATCACTGTGGACAGATTTCTATGCATGGGAAGGAAACAGAGGTTTTCTATAGAAGGACAGCAAGCAGAAATCTGGAAAACTGTGAAGAATTGATACAGACAGTTTATTGGAAAATTGTATCACTTTTCATTATACAAATATTTGCTGAAAGTAGACGACCCCTTTAAACATTCCTCACTCTCGTAACTTCTTGAGATTGGGTGCTACACATATATCCTCTATATAATAACATCCCCAGAAAAGGTCACAAATTAGTCCAACCAGCACTTAGGTTGAAAGCACAGGCAATATGTTAATGTTATGGCTATCGTTAACTGTTATTGTTGTGGTTACTGCTGTATTAACCCCACCTCTGTAGATAATACAGCAGACCTCCTTCCCTTTCCCCTCCATTTTCCCCCCTCCCTTCTCCCTTCCCTGCCCCCCCCCCCAATCCTCTTGCATTGTATAGCTAAATTTTTATCTGCATCAGTGCACGCTATCCTGGGAGTTCACTCGGATTTACTCCCTGTATTGTATGATTCTGTTAAAAACCCAATAAAAAAATTTATGTTAAAAAAAGAGGTCATATTTCACAGAACACATAGATTTAAGTATACTAGTTGGACAGAGAGTCCACAGGGAAGCTTCCCTACAGCTACTTCCCGCCACACCCAACTTAAATAATAGGTACACCCCACTCCCATGACCCTCTCTTTTCCAGATTATATCCCAAGTTTCCCTTTTCAGCCAGTCTACTTCTCGCTAAAACTTGACTGGACCTCCATTATCCCTTTCTTCAGCCTGTACCACAATGTTCCTCTCTTTCCCCAGCCTGCATCACCATGTCCCTCTCTATAACTAACCTGAACACCCAATACCTCTTCCTTCTCCATCCTGCTCCCCATGCCCTTATTTAAAAGCTAGCACCTCATGAGATCTCAGCAGACAATTCTTTCTAGGAACATACACACTCGGGATGAAGCCTATGCGTTTCTGGTGACTAAGGATGCATTGTGCCCAGAAATGCGTAGGCTTCATCCGTTTATGTGTACGTTCCTAGAAAGAATTGTTTGCTGATATCTTTTATTGGATTTGACCGAAATAAAGTGTCACGGAAAAAGACAAAGATTTTAAAGCTAACACTGCTGCGGAGAATCGTTACTTGTGTGAATCTCCAGCACGTGCAACAAGCCGGAATGGTGAGCTGTACATGACTTTTTTCTTTGTCACCTCATGAGATCTTCTTTCTCCAGCCTGCACCTCCATGTACCCCTCTTTCTCCAGCTTCCACTTCCATGCTCTCCTCTTACTGCAGCCTGAACTCATATGTCCTGCTTCTAATATGTCAAAAAGAATAAAAGATTATGTTACAATTGATCTATACAGTTTATCCAAAAATACATAAAATAAATATAGTAGAATCCGGAATAAATATGACAATAAACTCCCCTGTGTATTAGAATAAATAGGAATACCCACAAAGAGTGTAATGGGGACACTGGACTCAGGTACAACAGACTGGATAGTGAACCCTAAAATTCCAGCAGACCAAGAGACCTGCTTACCTCTGTGTATCATAGGCAATACAGGATAACCAAGAAGACAGTCCCTTCCTGTGCCAAAATGTGGACTAGTAACAAGTCAGACAAGCATATAACACAAAAGGGGTGTTGTTAATCCAAGTCACAAATGAAATAGCATATGAAGTACAGAAGAATATTCAAGAACATCAGCCAAATATTGAAAAACCACAAGTACGGATGTATAGGAAGTGATGAGAGCTAGCAATAAAATCTTTAACCAGCAATCAGGATAGCGCACACAGGTAATTTATTCGAGTAGGGAGCCTGCTCTAGGTAAGAGGGCCAAAGCTCTGAGAGTAAGAACGTTCAGAACCAAGTTTGCAGAGAGTCGTGCAGGGTAGATACAACCAGCAGTCCAGGTATAGAGCACTGTTCAGACTGCTTACTGACAAAAACCCTGGGAATTCAGCATGTTCTCAGCCTCATGGTGCAATCTGCAGAAGACCCAGACACAGATAAAACAAAGAAACCATTAAAATTAGAAGCCCAGATATTTACTGCAAAATACCCAACTTAAAACCATAGCTAAGTAACCCATAGTAAAATCTAATGCCAAAGAGGTACAAATACATAGGAACAGTCACGAAGACAAGCACTGAGAATACAGACCAAGTGAGGACACTAACCCAGAGATTTTTTTTCCACTGCTATTTCCCTTTGTTCCTGCCTCCCCCATGTTCCCTCTTTTCCAACCTACCCCATTTATTTTGCCAATTAACAACCAGCTTCTTCATTCCCTTATTTCTTCAGCTTGTATCCCCATGTTCCCTACTTATTTAGTCTGGACCTTGATGCCTCCATCTTTCTTCAGATTACACCTCCATGTCCCCCACTTTCTCCAGCCTACACATCCATGCCCCACCATTCCTTCAGTCTGCTCTTCCATGTCCCCCTTTTACTCCAACCTACCTCTTGTCTTTACCCTACACACATCCTGTTCCTTGAAAATGTAATTTACTAGTGCCTATAGGATCTGTAACAATTTTGATGATAACTTGATATGAACATGATTGCAGCTCCTATAAAACGCTAATAATTGCAGGTCCTTCTACCACACTAGTCTGATGGCATTTTGCAGTAAATTGCTAGCTCCCCAGCTTGAGGATGTGGTCTGAGTTCTAGGCAGGTGTCTACCATTGCCTAACCCATGTCCTGGCCTAGAAATTGCTACAAAGAGTGGCCTTGTCATTTCTGTCTTTGGAGACTGAACAAGGGCAGGGACAAGATAGAGGTGGTCAATGAATATTGGGTTATGCAAATTTTTCACTTAAATTTCTCTTTTACTGTCCCTTTAAATAATGAAACACACATAATGCTCTAATGCATAAGTGCAGATCTCCTGGACCATGACTATACTTTATGCTAATTTATACTTCATATAAGGATGCACTATATAGTCTCCTATACGGTCTCCTACCTTTAACTAAACAATGTGAAGCATAATCTCATGCACAGAGATGAGTATCACAATGGCCAACACACTTTTAAACAAGATAAAGCAAAAACAAGAAGAAAAGAGCAAGTGTGTAAAGGCTAGAAAAATCTATTAATTTTATTGTGCCATATAGGCAAACAGGTTCCCACATACAAGATAAAAACATTTAAAAGTGTACAAACACACATATGAGCACAACAAGGTGGGTCACGGTAATATATGCGAGACCCACACACAGCCACAGGTCAATACAAAAGTACATGAATGCAATGCCCTCACAATAGCAAAATAAGACTAAAGCCCTAAAAACTGTGCCTGATCCCCGTCCTGAGAGGATATGGTAGGTCAAATCCAAACGTCCAAAATAATGGCATAACAGTATTGCACAAGGTCCAAGACAAGACTGGAATAAATCGATCAAACAGAGCACAGTGAAAAGACCAATGACAGGGAAAGTCCCCTAGGATGTAGACAGAAACAGAGCCTAAGTCATAAGGATTACTAGTCTAATGAACCCAAGTGGGAAGAGGGAGAGCTGGGTCAGAGACCCGTGGCTGAAGGCACCCCACGCGTTCCGTCGCTGGATTGCGACTTCTCGAATAACGAGTACCCGAGCATTTTAGTGTTCGCTCATCTCTAATGATTTTAGGTCGACTACCAGGGGTTGTAGAAAGTAGTCAATATACATACATGCTTTTTCGTACAGTCCACCTATCCCTGACACTATAGGCCTCCCTGGAGGACAGGTCAGGGATTTGTGGACCTTGGGAAGCATATACAGTGTGGGCACAACTGGATGTTCAACTGTAAGAAATTTGTGCTCTTTGTTAGTGATGATGCCATAATTGTTGGCCGCCCTTAGGAGGTGATCAAGTTTCCTCTTAAAGAGGAGTGTCGGATCTGAGGGGAGGGGGGAATAATAAGTGCGGTTACTCAGTTGTCGTCTTGCTTCCCTCAAGTAAAAATCACGAGGCCAGAGTACCACATTCCCCCCTTTATCCGCCTCCTATATCAAAAAGTCAGGGTTAGAGCTTAGGGTTTGGATAGCCTGTCTTTCCTCCCTACTAAGATTTTGTTGTGAATACGATTTGGGTGCAAGCTTTGAAATGTCGTTTGAAACCCTATTATAAAACAGTTGAAGGGCCGGAATAAGGCCCAAGTTGGGTGTGAGTTGGGAAGGAACTCGTAATGGGCAAGGCTTCCTACCTGTGGTCTCTGTCGTAGTGTTTTCATCCAATAAGTCAAGAAGATCCCTTAGGGTCTGTCGGTCCTCCTCAGGTACAGAGTCAATGAGATTGGGCTGCTGATATAAAATTTTAAATGCCAGCTGTCTGCAGAAAAGAAAAACATCTTTTGTGAGTTCGAATTTATCCAAACACTGCATTGGGGAGATGGTAAGTCCTCTCTTAAGAACTGCTAATTCTGCATCATTTAAAACATACGAAGAGAGATTAACAACCTGTAGACAATTCCTTCCAGTGTGCTCGGTATCCATGTCTTGATTCATTTGCCCCGTTGCTTCCCCCGTTTGTACGAGGGAGATTTGACTCGGTTCTGGGGCCCTCTTTTTCTGGACCGAGTGACTCCCACTGCCTCGTCCCCTGTGTGACTTTCTGCATCGCTGGTTCCGGAGGATAAAAAATCTCCTACTTAAGAACACCCGACTTACAGACGACCCCCTAGTTACAAACGGACCTCTGGATGTTGGTTAGATACTATACTTTAGCCTTAGGCTACAATAAACAGATATAACAGTTATCACAGGTGTCTGCAATTAAGTTAATTATTATTATTAATCCTGGTTCTTATGACAATCCAACATTTATAAAATCCAATTGTCACAGAGACCAAAATAATTTTGTCTGGATCTACAATGATAAAATATACAGTTCCAACTTACATACAAATTCAACTTAAGAACAAACCTACAGAACCCATCTTGTACATAACCCAGGGACTGCCTGTATAATCATACAAACCCCACAGCCCTACAGAGACTACATAAATAACCGGAAGCACTCGACATTTATTTAGGTCACATTTATATATTTATATTACAATTTTAGTCTTTCGATTGATTTCATTGCAAAGGTAAAATTCTAACAATCATCACAGCACATCCTGCTGATATTAACAAGGTGAAAAGAAGATCATGAGCGTCAGCTTAATGTTCCTACAAGCAGAATTAGTTTATGTTTCCCGGGAACAAACACTGGTTGAGAAAATTGGTAACAAACTTCTGTCTGTCTTCATAATAAATGTTGTGAATGTTATTGCTTCAAATCAAGATTTATGCCTTTAGTGGAAATGTCTTTGCCTTTAATAAGTTTAATGTTCAGCTGTATAGACTTTGCAGGAAGCAAATGAAGTGAAAAATCATAATGACTTTAGTATAAATTAGAAGGCATTAAAATTAATGTGCTTTGTTGATATAATCAGCGAGTAATTAAGGAAAGTTCTATGTCTGGCGGTGCAGCTCACTCGTCCTTTCCTATCGGAGATGTAGATACACGGCTAATACTTTTACTTCTGCTTTTATGTGGAATCGACTTTTGTGGCCGTTAATGGCAATAACTATTGTTTTTCGAAAATGAACAATGCCTGCACATAGGAAAACTCAAACTAGTTTTAGACTATCGTCATAAACAAGACTGGGCATTATGTGTCTTGAATTCTGCATTTTCCACCAGCTAAACTCTCCGTAGCATCTTTCTGAAGTTCTCTGCAGTGCTTAAGGGTGGAAACCGAGCTGCTGTAACTCACCTTTCCCATTTCCATATAATCTGACACCTCAGTGAACTATTGTATTGCTAGCAAGATGGAATTCAGCAGAGATTTCAAGGTACAAAGCTTAAATGGAACCTGACACCACATTTTAACCCATTAAACTACTAACCCCCTCCAGGTAGGGCATGAAATGTATCTATAGAATTTTTTTTTTCTGTGAAATCTCAAGAGTCATATTTTGCTTAGAAAGTGGGGAAGTAGGGGAGACAAGGAGAGACAAAAAAGTGCTCCTATAGTGTGTTATCCTCGTTCTATTTGGATTTATTGTGATGTAGTGATCCATTCACCTTTTGGAGTTGTGCAAGTAGGGCACAACTCCTATTGATGCTTGAAATGAGACTCAATGCCGCTGCTGGCTCCCCAAAGGTCCATATGCAGTAACTTGAAGAATAAACGAATAGCATCCAGGAAGGGTGCGTTGCTCTCCTATTTGGAACGTTTGTGAAGGAATCAGCGCTGGCTTGCTCAAAAAGGACTATTTTTGGGAAAAAAAGTTTCTTTTATTTAAGCCAATTACGGCAATAAAATATATAAAAGAATTAAAACAATAAAAGGAATAATGCCTTTCGCGCTCGTGCTGAGAGCTTCAACAGATTCATGAATTATGGGCAACAGCATGACGATGACAGAGTGACCGAGTGAGGCGAGATAGCATCTAAAACACCCAATAATAATAGAACAAAACGTGCAAAAGAAATCAGACAGCAACCACAGAAGATGATTGCTATGGCTAGTTTCTAACCTACACTGACAGTACAAAACAGGATTTTGTGCTGTGACTGAGTGTGTTACTTTAACTTTTGAAAAACGCTAATGAAGCCCTAACAAAGGCTGTTCGGTTTTTGTAGAATCACTCCTGTCTAACAGTAATCTACTAGAACCCTAACGCTTTCCCTAACCAGCAGCAGCTCTCTCCCTAGCGGCATCCAGACACAGAATGATCCGAGCAGCGCAGGCAGCGGCTAGTCTATCCCAGGGTCACCTGATCTGGCCAGCCAACCACTGCTATCGACGTGTAAGGGTACCACGTCATGCTGGGTGGAGTGCAGAGTCTCCTGGCTTGTGATTGGCTCTGTTTCTGGCCGCCAAAAATCTAAACGCCGCAAAATGACATTTTCTCGAGCGGGCAAAATACTAGTCCGAGCAACGAGCAGTTGTGAGTACGCTAATGCTCGAACGAGCATCAAGCTCGGACGAGTATGCTCGCTCATCTCTATTTACTATATATAAAAAAACATAGGATGGAATAAACACCCTTTTTTCACACAAATGGAGTGCTGCCAGTTTCTGTTTTCTATTTACTATATATAGATACGATGGGTGCACTCTGCATGCTATAATATTACATAGGGCCACAATATTAATATTAAATGTGGCCCTATGTATAGTCTGTTCCACTGCTCCTGCTCTGTAATGCATTACTTGCAATTCGAACACTGTGGACAATCTGCTCAGCTCCTCCTGCTCTATTACAAGCTTCCTGCAGATAGGGCTCTCTGTACAATCTTCTAAGCTCCTTCTGTTCTATAATATACTCCCTGCCATATAGGAAACTATGTGCAATCTGTTCAGCTCCTCCAGCTTCATAACATGCTGTCTGCAGATGGGACACAATATACAGTTTACTAAGGGTCCGCGGATTGCATTTCCGTCAGACTTCCCAACATTTTCGGGGTTTGTGCGGCTGGGACAGGTATTTAACTGGGGATTGTGTCGCACACGATCAGATTGTGGTGCAGCTGCGCTGGGTTTCATGTGACAGAAATCTGGGGGTGTGCCGTCGAACGCTGCGACTGATTCGGACTGAGTGCAGGATTTAACGTTCAAATTGAGCTGTAACCAATGCACTTACATGCACCAAGAAGAAGATGGTGAACTCTGGCGGATCTGAGCGGGGAAGCGACACATGCAGGATATCGGGTGCACGATCTTAGTGAATTGCTGTACTGGGCATTCCAGTCGGACAATGCACTTCGGGTGAACTCCGTCGGCTGGGTAAGTAACTGTGTCCCAATCTGTTCAGTCAACCCTGCTCTATAACAACATGCTGCCCGCAGATTGATCATTGTGGACAATCTGCTCAGCTCCTCCTGCTCCATAACATGCTGCCTGCAGATAGGACACTATAGTTCTTCCTGCTTTATAAAAAAAATTGTCCACCAAACAGACTGCATTTTCATAATTTTCCCTTTAACCCCTAGGCGCACCAGGACGTTATAGTACGTCCCCGGGGCTAGATGCTTAGCGCACGGGGACGTTCTATAACGTCCTGCTTCTGGCACCGGCTCACGAACAGAGCCGGTACCAGAAGCAGCGGCTGTCAGCTGTCTAGTACAGCTGACAGCCTGCGCTAACAGGCTCCGATCGCGGGTGTTAACCCCTTACACGCCGCGGTCAAACATGACCGCGGCGTGTAAGGGTGTTTGCGCTGTGGATCGGATCCCCCGTGCCGCTTACCGGGGGATCCGATCCACTTCTGGGCAGCTCCGAGGACTGGCATGTGCCCCGGAGCTGCCCGGTCTCCATGGCAGCCAGACCCCTTCCGGGTCTGACTGTAAACTGTCTGAGCATGCGCAAGCTTGCTCAGACAGTTTACACTGCTCTACAATAAAATAGTATTGTAGAGCAGTGTATTGGACTTAAACCAGTGATCAGAGCATCACTGGTTCAAGTTCAAGTATGTATAAGTAAAAATATGCAAAAACAGTTAACACTACACATTATAATAAATAAAAATAAATACATAAAAATATAAGCCCCTAAAATGTCACTTTCCCATAAAAACACTTAATAAAGTATAAAATACACAAAAACACAAAAAACCCCGCATATTTGGTATTGCCGCGTCCGTAACAATCTGTTTAATAAAACAGAATCGTTACTGGACCCACACGGTACACGCCGTAGAAAAAAACCCGCAAAAACGTTCCGAAAAAAGATAATTTTTAATTAATACCCTATAAAAAAATGCTCTAAAAAGTAATTTAAAAAATGTTATGCACTCCAAAATAAGCCCACTAAAAAGAACAACTCTTCTCGCAAAAAATAAGCCCATAACCAGATTTGTCAGCCGAAAAATAAAAAAGTTATGCATATGAAAAGATGGTGATGCTAAAATGAACAAGATTTTCTCCAAATTGGTTTTTATTCAGTACAATTGAATAAAATACACAAAACCCCCACATATTTGGTATCCCTGCGTCCGTATCAATCTGCATAATAAAACAAAATCGTTATTAGATCCGCAAAGTGAACCCCGTAAAAAACAAAACAAAAAAAAGCTCCAGAAAAAAGATCATTTTCAATTAATACCCTATAAAAATGCTCTAAAAAGGGATTTAAAAAATGTTATGCACTCTAAAATAAGACCACTAAAAAGAACAATCCTTCTCGCAAAAAATAAGCCCTTAAACAGATTTGTGAGGCGAAAAATAAAAAAGTTATGCATATGAAAGACGGTGATGCTAAAATTAACAACATTTTTGCCAAATTAGTTTTTATGCAGTAAAAATGGGAAAAAAATAAAAAATCTATATAAATGAGGTCTTTTTGTAATCGTGGCGACCCATAGAATAAAAATAATATACTATTTTTATGGTATGGTAAACAGCCAAAAAAAAAACCCCATAAAAATCTTCCTGAAAAGTGCATCTCATGTGGCAAAAGAAATAAGCCCCTATAGGTCCACAATAAAAAAAAGAAAAAAATTATAGCCTGTACAATGTGACATAGCAATTCTGATCTGGATGGCGCCTCCTTCCCTTCTATGCCCGGCCGTGCGCCCATACAGCAGGTTACCAGAAAATATGGGGTATCCGTGTACTCGGGAGAGATTGGGTAACAAACTTTGTGGAGCCTTTATTCATTTAATCCATTGTAAATGTTTAATTTTCCACCCAAAATGAGTGTATTGTGAAAAAATATTACAATTTGTAGACTGCACCTCCATTTTGTTTTAACCCCTATAAAACACGTAAAGGGTTAACAAACTTCTTAAAAGTGGTTTTTCATACGTTGAGGTGTGTAGTTTCCACAATGGGGTAATTTACGAGTCTCACTATTATTTAGGCCTCTCAGTGTCAATTAGAAGTTGAGCAGGTCCATCTAAATACAGGTTTTGGTGATTTTACAAAAAATGTGAAAAATGATACCTAAATTCTGAGCCTCAGAACATTCTAGTAAAATATGTGGAATCTTAAAAAACCATCCAACATAAAGCAGACATTTGGGAAATGTAAGTTATGAATTTATTTGGGAGCTATGACTATCTGCATCAAAAGTAGAGAATTTAGAACGTTGAAAATAAAGAATTTTTCCAAATTTTTGCCAAATTTTGTTTTTTTTCATAACTAAACACAAAAGTTATCATCCAAATTTTTAAACTAATTTGAAGTACAATGTGTCACGAGAAAACAATCTCAAAATCCCCTGGATATCTCATAGCGTTCCAAAACTATAACCACTTATAGTGACACAGGTCAGATTTGAAGAATGGGGCCGCGTCCTTAAGGCCAAAAGAGGCTGAGTCCCCTAGGGGTTAAGTAGAGAAAGTCAATATATAAATATTCTCACATCTTGTAACAATATGTTCCCAAGACAAAGATGTTGACATGTGTTAAGTTGTTGAAAGCGTGGCAGTAAATGGTACAATATTCCTAAATGATCTTGGCCTTGTTTCAATAACATGAAGGTGGTGAGAAATCTGTGGAATATGAATCACTAGCTGTAAGATGAGGCATATGTATATCCAACGAGTAACTGTATTATTCCTTTAGTTCTGCATTTCTGGTGTGTCCATAGCACAGACACTATAGAGACCTATAGACTACAAACTATGGATAAAAACTCCACATAGAAAGCATCATTCCAATATGTGTCATTTTAGGCTGGTCCCCATGACCCCTTCTGGTTAGAAAAAAGTGAAAGAGAAGACTTTTCAATGTCTAAATATATTGCCCGTTGTCTCTGACCGGCTGACCCCGCTACACTTCTCCAATGGATAATAGTCATTTATTTTAATTGTTTTCCTTTTGAAATGTTTTAAACCCTGAGCTCCAGGTTTTTCATCTCCACTCATGCTTGTCCAGTTTAATAATGTAATCTCCTGAAGTGGTTGGACTGATTTTGTTTATTTAGGGTCAAAGATGTCTATTGAACAAAATAAAAACCTTTTATGCTATACATATGCTCTCCTCTTGCAATAAAAGTAATAAAGGTATGTGTAACACATTTATACTGACAAACAAGAGGATATGCGCTACAAAGTTTTACTACAAAGTTCCTATGACCCCTTCCGCCCCCATATAGGTCATCAGGCCTTGGTCAACTGCAACAGGGTAGGCTGATTCTAGCCCATATGCTGCCTGAGGCAGAAAATGCTGATGACCTTCCCACACTGTGCCACTGATGCTATATAGCTTTCACTACATATGCTGTCTCACACATTTGTAGATCAGTTAGAGACTGACACAGACAAAAGTGACATCTAGTATCTCATAGGTGATAATCTGCTTCATCACAAGTTTTTCTGGCCATGACTTCAGCTCTGCACAGCACACTGGACCACTGAATAACAATGTCCCACACAATGCTCCTAAATAATATATACTTATTACAATACTACTACTACAATTGTTTCCAACATATAAAATATGGTAGTACATACACCACCTCCAGTTTATTATATATACTTCCCCCCCAAACTAATTAATGCCCCCCCCCCTATTAATTATTATAGAGCTTCCCTATGGCTTGCGGTCACATGATCACAAAACCCAGTGAAAATGTACAAGGCAAAACCCATATAGATGCATGTGTCTAAGTTATTTATATAAATGACAACATGTCTTTTGGTCTTAGTAATATTCTATAACCCTGCAAAACACCTGTTACTTATTACAAAACTAATATGTGTTTGCTGAGGTGTTTTGTCTGATGCATTTGCAATATGTGGCAAAGTGCATCATGTTAGGAAAACTTCATTTACGGTATATTTTGACCCAAGTATAAGTACAGTATAAGCCGACCCAAGTATAAGCCGAGACCCCTAATTTTACAATCAAAAATAGGCAAAACCTATTGACTCGAGTATAAGCCGAGGGTGGGAAATGCATTGGTCACAGACACCCCCCCAGTATGTAGCCAGCCAGTCCCCTATAATATACAGCCTGCCCCTTATAGTAAACAGCCTGCCCCCTATAGTATGCAGCCAGCCCAGCTTGCCCCCAGTAGAATACAGCCTGCCCCAGTAGTATACAGCCTGCCCCCAGTAGTATACATCCTGCCCCAGTAGTATACAGCCTGTCCCCAGTAGTATACAGCCTGCCCCAGTAGTATACAGCCTGCCCCCAGTAGTATACAGCCAATCCAGCCTGTCCCCAGTAGTATACAGCTTGCCCCCAGTAGTATAAAGCCACCCCAGCTTGCCCCCAGTAGTATACAGCCTGCCCCCAGTAGTATACAGCCACCACAGCCTGGCCCCCAGCGTGCCCCCAGTAGTATACATCCTGCCCCCAGTAGTATACAACCACCCCAGCCTGCCCCCAGTAGTATACAGCCAGCCCAGCTTGCCCCTAGTAGTATAGAGCCAGCCCAGCATTAAAAAAAAAAACTTATATACTCACTCTCCGGTGGCCCGATGTGCAGCGCTGCTCCCCCGATGTCAGCGCGGCTCGTCTTCTGGCTTTCGAGCCTGTCTTCTTTCTTCTCTAACTCTAGCTGCTGACGTCATACCAGGCGCAGCCCAGGAGAAAAACATGGTGGCGCCCAGCACGATGTCGCCAGCATCGGGGGAGCAGTGCTGCACATCGGGGCGGGGAGGGTGAGTATATAAGTTTATTATTTTTTAAGTATATATTGACTCATGTATAAGCTGAGGGGACGTTTTTCAGCACATTTTTTTAAATGAAAAACTCGGCTTATACACGAGAATATATACGGTATTCCATCCCTTTATTATTAATTTAAGTACAGGCCCCTCTTTAATTTATATATATGCTGCCTCCTCTAATTTGGTTATATACAGCCACCTCTAATTTAATAGCTTTAATATACTCCATATATATATATCCCCTATAGTATTGATATACTAAAGATTTATAAATATACAGCCCCCCCATAATTTTGGAAAGTGAAGCTTTAGTTATGTAAAACATGTGACCAGTGGCTCTTCCACTGGCAGCGCTCCAGCGTGCTCAGTGCAAAAACACAGGCCGGCATATTTACATCATTCTGGCCTGTGTCATACAGTGAGACCTGTCTGTGCTGCTTCGCTATGCACATCACTTGCAACTGTGACTTAAAGACACAGATGTAAGTGATATTTCTGATGCTGCCCACTTCAGGGCTCTGTCATCTGCCGCCTGAGGCAGGATTTGTATCCTGCTTCATGGCAGATAAGGGCCAGGCTGCAACATATTTTTTTGTGTTTCAAGATGCTTTACAGAGATCCTACCTCCAGACTATTTTTTTCTATTTAGCTCATGTCATTCAATAAAAAACAAAATTTTACCCAAGTTATTAATAGTAGACACAAATAATATCACTGGGAGTAATATAGTTTTATGCATTAATTGCTGTGCTGGTGGTTGGAAATCTAGCTGCTGTGGCTCACTGCTTACCTTCCCTTTTCCATAGACCTTTTTTCTGTATTGCTAGCAAGATGGAATTCAGCAGAGGTTTTAGAAAGACAAACATATTCGCAACTGAGGAGAAAGCCTTTTACTATGATAGAATACATTAATGTATTTCTTGGAATATATGGCACATTTTTAGCAGGAAAAAATCTTTTTAAAAAGAGCCTGCCTCTTATAGTCAGAGGTCAGGAGGATCCAGGACTGGCAGACCCTCCTGATCACTGTCCTGGATATCGGGTGAAGCGTACATCGGATCTCACTGCTCGCCTCTTCCTGCCGTTCTGACATGAGAAGTACTGCAGGACCTAGAGTGATGTCAGAAGCATGTGACTGATCCTGCGGATAGGACTGGATATGAAGAAGAGCTGTGTGTGGTTGTAGAAGTGCTGAGTGTGTTCTTGTGAGTGAATGTATGTAGCAGACCTCAGTGAGTGAATGGTTGTAGAAGAACTGTATAAGTGAAGAGTGGATGTGAATAGCAGAGCAGTGTGGGCTGTGTTTGTGTGTGACCCACAGAGAAGTTTTAATTGGTGTCAAATATATTTTGATGACTAAACCTGGGGTAAATCTAATGGTCTGAAAAATATGGTATACAGGTTTTTATATTTACTTCTGCTTTAGATAAAGTTTGTTGAAAAGTTTGACCTTTATTGTATCAATTGCTCGTAAATGCTTGCCTACCTTTAAAAAAGTAAAGCAGAAATTTGTTGTGTTTGCTACAACTTCGTTCCTGCCATGTCAAGAACCCCTCCTAGGTGTAATAATATAGTATAGTACAGTATATAAGGTTTAAAAAAAGAGGCAAGTCCATTAAAGTCCAACCTTGAGAATTAAACTAAAGTTTTTTCCCCTTAACCCATTGGACCAGGGTCAGCTTCAGGTTCCAGTAGGCCCCTGAGCGACAGAGCCTCAGTGGGCCCCTTTGCAGTGAAGTGGCGGCATTAAAAATTCAGAAACTAAAACACAACTAAAATATTCACTAGTTCATCATACCAATCTGCCCTTTCATGGTTATTTTATATAACCCCTCCCCCCTCCCCCACTACCATGGATTCATTAGGGTACAGTTACTAAGGGTCTGTGGACTGCAATTCTGTCGGGTTTCCCGAGTATTTCCTTTTTGCGCCAAATTGCCCAGGGTTTTTGGTGCACGCGATCGGATTGTGGCGCTTTGGCGCCGGCTTGCATGTGACAGAAATGGGGGGGGGGCGCGTGCCGTCGGACAACCGGACTGATTTGGACAAACCGCAGAATTTAAAAACGAAATTGTGTCGCAGGATCAAGCATTTACCAGGAAGAAGAAGGTGAACTCCGGCGGACCTCAGCGGGGAAGCAACATATGAAGGAAATTGGACACACGACCTTAGTGAATCGCGGCAGACTTCACCCTCATCGGACAACGCACAGCGGGGATCGCGATCGGGTAAGTTAATCTGCCTCAATATGTACAGTGTTATATGGGCCCTCAGCAGTTCTGGGCCTCAACACTTGCCCAGGTATGCCCAGTGCTGGCGCCGGCCATGCATGGGGCATCCAGGCCTCTCTTGAACATGTACATAGCCATAAGAACCTCCTGCGGCAGAGAGTTCCATAGTCTCACTGCATTGTGGCTTACCCCTTCACATGAGGATCTTAGAAAATGCTAATATTTTTCTTAGCAATACATCATGTGCAATCTATTTATATGCAAATTTCATTTTAATGTATACCCTTTCCCCATGGCCGCGTACATTAACAAGCCTACGGTGCCCAAAGGTAGAGTTGACTTTGCATGCAGCACGCACATAGACGTGTATTTAGTAGGTGAAGTTCTACGAGAAGTCAACCTGCCAGCCATGAGTGAGGCCGTGTGACCACGTTGATGTTCAATGAGTTATACAAGTCCACTTTTTCCATAAAGTTCTATCTACACAACATTTCTGTCCTATTTGTCTTCATATTAAGCGCTGAACACACACAGTCATCCAAATGAGGCCAACAATGAGAATTTCATCATATGCATCAACCCAAAAAAAATTGCTATGCTTTAACCCTCTACAGTGAACTCAGAAATGAATATTGCCCACTTAACATTTTGGAATCGATTTTGCCAGAGTTATGAGACCTTTTCATAGTACAGTATGCAAATATTGTGCTGGTTTCTATAGCAACGCCGGAGTGATTTACAATTATTACAGTGCTTTGAATTGTATTAAAGACAAAAACCCCGAGCTGCCTCATCCAGACAATTCTTTGTCTCATTTCCGTGACCTTCTTTTAAGGTTGCTCTGCGGCTCCTGCGATGTTCTTGCTGCTTATTTCTTTTTCCATTCCGCTTTGAATTAATGTAAAGTGCATCTTTGTTACTCAAAATTATCCGTGAACCCATTAGGTTTGGTTATATTTTGCTGTTGACAACATTTTGTTTTCCTTCCAGTAATATCACGGTGGTCAAATTCAATTTTCTATTAGATTGAAATTTTACATCCTATGTAAATAGGACCTGCCTCCGCTTCAGGCAGATCTGTTTTTTTTTCAAAATAACTGCGTTCACTATAAGAAGTGATGCATCAGAATTATTTTTGTAAACGCTGTTTTGTGCTCTTTATTTTTTTGTTTTTCCTCATAGTCATTTATAAGTAGTTAGCCAAGGGGGTGTTACCAGTTGCAGGTGTGACTCGCATTAACTATACTGTCCAATTGGTTCACCATGTCATATTGTGCATGAACCTACCCCTAATGCACATGCACATACATAGTGGGATACATTTTCCAGTTCCTCCACTCCCCCCTGAAAATGGGAGGAGCGAACATTGACCAGTTATTTACAGCTGCTGACATACAGGGTGTTTTCTGCAGTGATGTCACTGTCCCAGAATGTTTGGTCAGTGGAGGCAGAGGGGTGGATGCAATACGTTGTATTCGTCCCACAAAGGCTCTTCTGGCCTCCACAGGAGGGAGCATGATGGAAATATGAAGCTTTCCATCTTGTGTTTCCTGCGGGACCTACGGGTCTGCCGCCTTTCACTAAGTTCGTGCGTCCAATTTCCTGCAGGTGTCGCTGCTGCGCTGAAGTCCACCGTAATTCACCTTCTTCTTCCTGGTGCATGTGAGTGCTTGATCTTGCGACACAATTCCGTTTTTTAAATTCCGCGCTTCGTCCGAATCTTTCGGACGTCCACGCCCCCCCCGATTTCTGTTGCATGCAAGCCGGTGCCGATGCACCACAATCCGATCGCATGCGCCAAAAACCCCGGGCAATTCGGGGGAAAATGGAAATATTCGGGAAACCGAAATGAGCCCCTATATGTTGTAAACTGGTCAGATGGAGGTAAAATGTTACCTCTATCTGATTTTATAAGTATGTGGATACATACAGTGTGAATTCCGGAAGCTATCCTGGTGTTTATTCTGAGCATATGAAGAAAACTGTTGGAAATGTAGCACAACTTGTGACACCCATG
Organism: Engystomops pustulosus; assembly: GCA_019512145.1. Lineage (NCBI taxonomy): Eukaryota > Metazoa > Chordata > Amphibia > Anura > Leptodactylidae > Engystomops > Engystomops pustulosus. The sequence goes on along the minus strand of CM033650.1, from coordinate 20,983,594 downwards.
TTGTACAGTGAGATATACAGAAGGTACGTATTACCTATCCAAATGATCCTTCCATAATAAAGACTGACGTCACTGTCTCTGAGACGGATTCTGATGTAATCCATAAAAATACTTGTGTTCCTCTTTGTAAAATCAGAAACTAATAGATATATAATGATTTACATGATGGATCCAGGAAATGTTTTGGGCGCAGTACTATGGACACTGCTAGTGAATAAATGATATATTCAATATACAAAGCTGGATACATAATTTTACGGAAAACAGAATATTGTTGAATTGATTGTTTTTACAATCATTATTTCATTGTGATATGTAGAAGTTACACAATGGGGGACATTTATCCGTGCTTCTATGCCCGTTTTTACTGAGCACTTTCTAAAAGCCTGTGAACATTTGTTTGCAGGTTTTTACGCAAAACAACACTAGGTCGACAGAGGTCTGAGCCTCCTGATTTATGCGCTGCAACAAAGGGGTGCAGCAGTTATCATACACCGGTGGGTGACTGTGCCTACACTGTGTGCCAGAGACTGTAACCACTACTATGTGTGCCTACCATAGACTGTAATCACCACACTGTGTGCCTACCAAAGGCTGTTACCACTACACTGTGTGCCTACCAGAGATTGTGCAATGACTAGAGACTTGAGAGACCGAGTCGTCATGTAGTACTGTTCCTCCTAAAAAGCCAACTGGGTGTTACCATTTACCTTGTTAAAGAGGTGTGTCCATTAAGAGTTAGCTGCGATTGGACAGTCTAACTCCCAGTTTTTAAGTTGTTTATACATTTCTTGGAGAAACAGATGCATGGCACAATACAGAATTTTAGGGTGAGATGCTTAAGAATTGTTGAATTAGAAGTAATTAATTAAGTTTCTTACTAAAACAGACACAATAAGGATGTGGGAATTTTCAATTCAGTGAAAGAAAATTTTCACACATTTGAGTAGGTTAAAAATATGCATATTCTGCTTTAAATCCCCCTCCCTCCAAGTATACCCACATAAAATAGATTAAAATAACCTACCTTAAAGGAACTCCAATACCCAGGAGAACACTAACTTTTACATTAGAAAAAGTCTCAAACTTTATTTCATTTTTCTGTTTTATAAAGGCTTGTTGTTAGTGCTGATGTATCTAGGACACCTATTATTCATTACCTGCTGTAGGTCATTAGTACAAGTCATCTATTGTTGCCGAGTACAAAGGAAAGTCAGTCTATAAAGTGATCCAGACTCCTCCTCCTATTATATTACAGAGTACAAAGCAATAAAAAATGGCTCAGAACTCAAAAAATCTAAGTTTCTGTCTTGATGCCTGATGGCGCTGTTTAAAAAATGGTGTATTATTGATTCTTCTCATATATTTGCTTGTCTAATGTTCATTATTTAGTACTAGCTGTAGCTCCAGGCGTTGCCCGGGATAGTAAATAACTGCTCTTAGCTATAACAAAATAGATATAAATAAAATATGTTTTGTTAACCCATTCTATCTCTCTCTCTGTTTCTGAATGTTTCTGTCTCTGTCTCCGACTGTCTCGTGCACTGCCCATCTCTGTCACTGACTGTGTCTGACTGTCTCTGTTTCTGATTGTCTGTGTCTCTCAGGCCCCTTCCACACTTGCGTTGCAGATCACGTCAGAGTTTGATCAGGGAGCGATCAGGGTTTGGTCAGTGAAAAACGCACATTTTGCATCAGAGTGCAATCAGTTTTCAGTCAGAGTTTGTTCAGTGTCTCAGTTGAAATGGACTCAGGACTTTTCTATGGCAATTGATGTGTGAAAAACGCATTGCACTTGCATTGCACTTGCAAGTGTCTCAGAGTGCGATGCGTTTTTGATTCGTCTCCATAGACTTGTATGGTGCGTTTTTCACGTGCGTGAATTGCAAAAGTAGAGCATGCCGAGATTAAAACGCGCGTTAAAAAAAACGCGTGTGTGAAAAAAAATGCAAGTCTGAAAAAGACCATTGATTACAATGGGTCCGAGTGCAATGCAAATTCTGCGCGTCAAAAGCACGCGCAGAAAACGCGCATGAAAAACGCAAGTGTGGAAGGGGCCTCACTGTCTCTGACTTTCTCAGACTGTCTCTGACAGCCTTTGTCGCTGATTGCCTTTATCTCTGACTGTCTCTGATTGTCTCTGACTTTCTCATACTGTCTCTGACACAGTCTGTCTCCGATTGTCTCTGACTATCTCTGACTGCCTTGACTTTCTCCAACTGTCTTTGACTGTCTCTGATTTTCTCCAACTGTCTCTGACTGTGACTGTCTCTGACCATCTCCGTATGTGTCTCTGACTGTCACTTTGTCTATGGTAGGATTTATCAGTAGTGTCGGAGAGCAGAACTGTTCTAGTTGGCAACCAATCAGATCTCAAGTTTCATTTTCCCACAGCTGTTTATAAAATTACAGCTGATTTTTTATTGGTCTCCACGGGTAACTGAAACAGTTTTACCTCAGAGATTTCTGATAAATCTTCCCCCTATCTCTGTATCCCTATCTATATTACCTCACACATAAGCGTCTTATACTCATTGCCTATAGTAACCGATCACAGCTCAAAGCTCATATTAATGACCTGTGGCAGAATAGCAACCAATCAGTGCTCAGCTTCCAACTGCCACAGCAGTTCCCTGAGTCACAAAGAGCGGCTGTGCAAATTTGGTGATTGTAAATGTGATGGCGCAGATTCCTTAAGCGGACATACATACACACAAACACACATACAGTCAGCTTTATATATTACATTTTCAAGTTTACAGAAAAGTGATCAACGTTTTCCAACTATTTGGGAGCCGCATTCCAAATATGGTCTACATTTTTCTCACTGGAGATCAAAGAACCAAAACTATTAAAATTACTGAATAGAAAAGTAAAGGAGTCGTCCACTTTCAGCAAATAAAATATATTGTTTGTGTAGTGAAAAGTTCTACCATTTTCCAATATACTTTCTGCATCAATTCCTCATGGTTTTCAGTCCTCTCTGTGCTGGTGGGTGGGGTTATAGCTAATGAGACTCATTGCTCCTCCTCCCTTCTCCATAGAGCTTTTATGTAATATGACACGGGAATTAGCATCTGTCCGTCTTGCTAGTAAGATGAAATTGAACAGAAATTTCAAAGAGAAAAACAGTTTAAGTTTGACGCAGGATGATAAGAATCTAAGTGAATAAAGAGACAATTTTCTATATCTATTAAGATATGTTATACCGTCTCTTTTGCCAACTTGTATTGTTGAATTATGCAAAGTTTGTTAAGGAATGAATCTTAAAAACACATAATAAAAGATTGCAAAAACTGTTGTGACTCCTAGATAAACACTTAGCATATTCCCTGTTAGCAATATAGGAGTCTTGCTGTATGAGCCAGAAAAGAGAGCATGAAAAAGTTGTATTTTCAAGAGGTTGGCTCATTTGCATAATTGTTATATCCTTTTTTTTTAAAAAAAAAAACAAGGGCTAAAGAAGCTAAAATAAGAGAAGACCGTGTCAGAGAGAGCACATACCATCATGTTAGTGTGCTTGGTTTACAATCCTGGTGGTAGATGTCCTTTAAGACTGGCTCATGTCTACCCCACTGCCCCTAATGCCTCTACCTCACTGGCCTTTGCTATAGAGACTTAGAGACTATAGAGACTTTGAATTTCCATACGAGATCATTCATTTAACTTGCTTTATTCCAACCTCCAGTTAGTGTTTGGCATAAGATTACAAATCATAATGTAATTCTACAGTAAGGGAATATTTAGATAAATTGGAAGGACAGAAAAGAATACTGAGAAAAAAAAGCAGAGAGAATACTCTCTCTGTTGCCCCTACATAATTTCTCAACTTTTCCTAAGTGGTAAGTGTCCAATGGTCAACGTTCCCTTTCTTTGCCAAAATACAAACACAGAGACAAAAACTGAAGAATACAAACAAAGAAGAGTAGTACACATATGAGGGTCAGATCCAAGAAGAAAATGGGGTAAAGAGTGGACAGACAAAATTGATGGTCATGTAATACTCAATTTCTCCTGTAATGGCCACTGCGGTTGCAACAAGTGGCCAAAAGCAACTTTCCCTAGAAAAAAAATATTGTTTGTTGTCACCAGTCTCAATAGCATTTCTTAAATCAAAGGTGGTATTTGTAAAAGTACAACCCTTTATGTACCAAATCAATGCAGTGATGTCACAGCTTATCTCCTCCCCCCTCCCTGTACAATGACCTCTGTATAGATAACACTGACCCATCATTACATCACTAATGACAATAGATGGTGTCACAGCTTATCTCCTCCCCCTGCCTGTATAATGACCTCTATATAGATAACACTGACCCATAATTACATCACTGTTGACAATAGATGATGTCACAGCTTATCTCCTCCCCCTCCCTGTACAATGACCTCTATATAGATAACACTGACCCATCATTACATCACTACTGACAATAGATGATGTCACAGCTTATCTCCTTCCCCTCCCTGTACAATGTCCTCTATATAGATAATACTGACCCATCATTACATCACTACTGACAATAGATGATGTCACAGCTTATCTCCTCCCCCTCCCTGTACAATGTCCACTATATAGATAACACTGACCCATCATTACGTCACTACTGACAATAGATGATGTCACAGCTTATCTCCTCCCCCTCCCTGTACAGTGACCTCTATATAGATAACACTGACCCATCATTACATCACTACTGACATAATCGCACCATTATGCCAAAATTATGGGCAACAGCATGGCCATGAAATAGTGACAGAATGAAGCTAGATAGCATCTAAAACATCCAATAATTGACAATCGCACCATTATGCCAAAATTATGGGCAACAGCATGGCCATGACATAGTGACAGAATGAAGCTAGATAGCATCTAAAACATCCAATAATTGACCCTGACACTATAGGGGACGGCATGCAGAGGCAGCGGCAGCAGGCTAGAGAGTGTCATGGCGACATACCCTAAATGGACTCAGGCTTCAAACCAATGGGTGGCAGAGAGGAACCAAACGGATGGTAATTCGGAGGAGGAGGAGGTGGAGGAGGGGTGGGAGGATTTGGAGGTATAGTAGGCCTTTGAGACCTGGACCGAGGTAGGCCCCGCAATCCTCTGCGTCGGCAGTATATGACCAGCCCCAGGGTCAGACTCCATCCCAGCCTGCACCAAGTTAAGTGTAGTAGCGTTCTTATAAGTTTGGGATATGGCGGGTGAGGGGAATGTAAACAGATGCGCAAGAAGCGCATGATGCGCATGGAGCTGGCGCTCCGCTGCTTTGTATAAGATCAAGTGTAGTAGCGTTCTTATAAGTTTGGGATATGGCGGGTGAGGGGAATGTAAACAGATGCGCAAGAAGCGCTGAAATAATATTGGTAAATGATAAAAGTTTGCCAGTATATTTTGTGGATAACACAGCAGGGTGGCGACAAAGTTAACAACTTTGATGTGGAATCCATGAAAACAACCCAAATTTCTGCCTGACACACCTCGTTTGATAAGGTCGAGGACTCTCCTCCGTCTCAGAAGCACTGTGTTCACCCGGCCTCTCAACCCAGCTTGGGTCTGTCACCTCATCATCCTCCGATCCCTCAGTCTGCTCCCCCCTCGGACTTCCTGCCCTGACAACAACTTCCCCACTGTCTGACAACCGTGTCTCCTCATCGTCGGACACCTCTTTACACACTTCCACTACGTCAAGAAGGTCATCATCACCCACAGACTGTGACTGGTGGAAAACCTGGGCATCGGAAAATTGCTCAGCAGCAACCGGACAAGTGGTTTGTGACTGTGGGAAGGGTCCAGAAAACAGTTCCTCAGAGTATGCCGGTTCAAATGCCAAATTTTCCTGGGAGGGGGCAGACTGGGGGGAGGAGGCTGAGGTGCAGGAGCTGGAGGAGTGCCGATTTCGGTGACATGGGTGGACTGCGTGGAAACGAGCACTCGAGCATCGGGAAAAGTTCGTCTCGAATAACGAGTACCCAAGCATTTTAGTGCTCGCTCATCTCTAGTAAATTGGAATTATTTCACATGCTTTAAATGTTTGAAATTCTGCACAGAATTTTTTTTTTTTGAAAATTCTGAAATTTTTGCATTTGCATTTTTTTTTTAATTTATTGGTTACTCATAGCGCTTTAATTGCATTTTGAAACCTATTACATAGCTGAGGAGAGGTGATGGGCCTAATTACATTACTGTTAAAATTTGCAGTTACAAACGTGATCCATGTGTTAACATTGCATTTACTATGCGTTTTTTAAATGCAAATGTTAACAGTAATGTAATTAGGTAAATCACCTCTCCTCAGCTGTTGTAATAGGTTTCAAAATGCAATCCTTACATGACTTGTGTCCATGTGGATTTGAGACATTTGCAACAAAAAGTCTCATAAAGAAGCCAAAATGTGCACCTGCTAGGAAAGGAAAAACTGAACATGTATCACAAGTAAAAATACATGATCATACATAAGGGGCAAAAGAGCCACCAAATGTCTCAATAATTTACCACAGAGAGACAAAACTATGATACATATGTCCCCCATAGTCCTCTATATGACACGTATGTCCTCTGTAACGCTGTTCTTGTGGGAACAGAATGTGGTGTCTGATGTTCTCAGGAAGGTGTCACATCAGTGCAGAGCAAACATCTCATCATTTTATTGTTGGCAATCCTACAGTCACTTCCAAAAGGAACAAACCCAATAATAAAATGTAAATACTAAGTGGAACAGTAAACAGTCACCAATCTTCCACTATGTGACACCTGGAGCCTGGAGGGATCTCGGATTAGTAAATTGACTTCCTTGCAGGAAAGTTTTTGGCTTCTTGAATCAGTCTTCCTTCATTATTCCAGGTGCTTAGTTTTTTCAGTCATACTATATGGCAGTGATGGAGAACCTTATAGAGACCGAGTGCCCAAACTACAACCAACACCCACTTATTTATCGCAAAGTGCCAGCATGACAATTAAGTAGTAATTTATTGCTACCTGTTCTTCCTTAATCATATCAGCATCTTGAAGAAGGGTCCCCCAGTTTAGGAAGAAACATGGGGTCAGCAGGAGCTCTGCAGATAATACAATGTGTGCTGCGCTCCGAAGCGCGGGCCCGGCCGCCTGGCTGTAGACTGACAGATGTATTACACTGTATTACACTGTGTAATGTAACACACTGAGCATGGGGCTGCGATCGGAGGGGGGGGGGTCCGAATCTTCTGAAATTCTTCTTCTTCTGAAATCTCCGATCGCGGGTGTAAGAGGCAGGTGTCGGCTATAATATATAGCTGACACCTGCAGCTTCTGGCGCCGGCTCCGTTCAGGAGCCGGTGCCAGAAGCATGACGTAATAGTACTGCATTTTGCGGGAACGCACCTCCCGCGATGCAGTACTATTACGTCAAATGTCGGGAAGGGGTTAAATAACTTAAACAATCGGGCAGCAGACGTTATCTATCCCTGTGAGACTTTAAGTGTAGGTGGGGGAGGGGGCACTGCTGGGGCTGGTGAGGGACTCACTATTTGTAAGTAAAACTACATTAGATTATTATTAGGAGGGCTGAGCACTAATTATTCAAATACTAATTAAAGTGAGCACTTTATTGTTATTGTGTAGTATTAGATCTATTGTTATCTATTGTGTAGTATTAGATCTATTGTGTAGTACTAGATCTATTGTTATTAGCTCCTTAACGACCAGGCCCTTTTTCATTTTTTTGAATTCCATTTTTCACTCCCCAACTTAAATATCTATAACTTTTTTTATTTTTCCATTTACAGAGCTGTGTGACGGCTTGTTTTCTTGCAAAAACAAGAAGAAAAGAGCAAGTGTGTAAAGGCTAGAAAAATCAATTAATTTTATTGTGCCATATAGGCAAACAGGTTCCCACATACAAGATAAAAACATTTAAAAGTGTACAAACACACATACAAGCACAACAAGGTGGGTCACGGTAATATGTGCGAGACCCACACACAGCCACAGGTCAATACAAAAATACGTGAATGCAATGCCCTCACAATAGCAAAATAAGACTAAAGCCCTAAAAACTGTGCCTGATCCCCGTCCTGAGAGGATATGGTAGGTCAAATCCAAACGTCCAAAATAATGGCATAACAGTATTGCACAAGGTCCAGGACAAGACTGGAATAGATCAATCAAACAGAGCACAGTGAAAAGACCAATGACAGGGAAAGTCCCCTAGGATGTAGACAAAAACAGAGCCTAAGTCATAAGGATTACTAGTCTAATGAGCCCAAGTGGGAAGAGAGAGAGCTGGGTCAGAGACCGTGGCTGAAGGCACCCCACGCGTTCCGTCGCTGGATTGCGACTTCCTCAGGGGTAAGTGCCTTCTGGCCCGTGGAGCCTACCTTATATGTCCCCAGGAGATAACCAGCCTCCAATCGCTGCCATGTATTTAGTATGAGCACCTGTATGTGTGCTCACCAACATGGCGAAATTATCGCGAGAACAGCCAAATCCCGCGCATGCGCATAATAGGTAATGACTGACAACGGCGGAGAATATGCACCTGCATACTAAGTCATGCGCAAGTGCGACTAAATCAAGCGCCAGTTTTGGCGCACGCGAAAATACAGGCTATGTCAGGCGGCGAGGTATGCGCATGCGTGCAGTAATTATGAAGGTTTTTAGGAAGCGTTACAAAGCGCTAACGTGCCCAATCTGCAAGTGTCGTAGCAGGGTAAGAGATAGCGAGTTTATGCGCACATATCAGAAAACGTGTTTACAAAATATAAAACGTGCCGAGTGACCATAATATAGAAAGATTATTAAAAGACAACAAAACATCTATACTAAATCAAAATTCAAGAGTTAGGTATAACAGGCATATGTAAGAAATCGTGCATCTAAAAACAAGTGTTCCTTATGATAACGTAGCGCGTTCCAAAGAAGATATGAAAATCCTGCCTAATGATACCCTAAACATAAGCTTCACAAGCCGTATAGATCTTTTTTGAGCACAGCACCCTAATGTAAAAAAATGGCTGGTAGTGGTTGGCTGGGACTCCTATGCTATAACAACCTAGGGTAAAGGAAGGCTCCACAGGTCAAGTTGGCAAACAAAAGATTAAAATGATTAACAAACAATTGTATATGTGCAAACCCACAAATTAGCGTCAAGTGACAATATACAAGTAAATATTGCTGCAATATACAGGTAGGTATTCAGTCAGATAAATGTTGGTCCAAAATACTGGAACAAAGTTAGTGAGCTAGGTCACGGGATGAACCCAAATGCGGCACAGATATCTGGGGAGGATACAAGACAATTTTTTATGATTTACAGACATCAAAAGATATCACTTTGGTGAAGACCTAGTTGACCAAGCCAGATGATGATCCTCAGATTAGGGTAGTTTGGATGACATCCAGATAACAATCCACAGGTTGTGGTGGAGTGGTTTCCAGGGTGTCCCCATCAATGGTCCACAGGTCAGGGTGATTCGGGTGGCTTCCAAAGTGTCCCCATGAATTGGAGACCGTAGGTCATGTTGAAAAATATTGAGGAGGTGAGGAGGTATGGATCTACAATCCCAGGTGGTCTCCATAAATGAAAAAGACTGAAAAAAACGGAGTAGTCAAGAAGGTATAAAGTCATAATTGTATAATCACGTAAACAGTGATCCAAAAGTAAGTGGGGTATGTGAGAGTGCGGTGAAGTATGTGAGAGAGAGAAAGGTGAGCCAAGGGAAAAAATCAAAAATTGAGTAGTGCAAAAAACTAAAGAGGGGGGCCGGAAGGGTCCCAATAATACAAGGGGATATAAGGTCCCAGGTAGGTGAAGTGCAGGCCTCAAGGAAGGTGAGTGAGTGAATGAGAAGTGTTGATGGATAAGTGAAGAGTGTGGTCCAAGGGGAGTGATCGTGTGAACACAAAACCAAATGTGGGCAAGGGCTAATAATAAAAAATGGGACCTTGTATATTGCAAGAACCAGAGTACAGAAACCAGAGAGATGGGAGTGTGTGGAGTGAGGAGTGTGTAAGTGAGCTAGAGTGTATAATTGTACAAGTTCATATAAGTAGTGGGGTACTTACCTCTATATTTGATTGAAGCAACAGAAAGGTATAGGAGAGTCACCTCTGTTTGTAAAACCCTGAGAAGAGAAGATCCTCATTAACCCCCTGGGGGGCCAAACTACCCAGGTTGTAGATCCAACGAGCCTCCCTCCTTAGAAGTTCAGGAGTCAGGTTGCCACCCCTAATGGTAGGCCGTATGAGATCTAGGCCAACCACTTTAATGCCCCGAGTCTTACCTGCATGTTCTCGTCGAAAGTGCGTGGCAACTGTTGAAAGAGTCTTGCCCTGGCTAAAGTGAGAATCTGCGTGGAGGATACTTGAAAGGTGTTGTTGGACCCTTTTCCGTAATTCTTGTGATGTCTGGCCCACATATATTTTCTGACAGGGGCAGATGAGGGCATAAATTACATTTTTAGATTTACAGTTGATGTAGTGACGCAAGGCAAGGGTCTTTTGGTCTGTGGAGTCCCTGATTGATTTGCAGATCTTCATGAGTGGGCAGACTGAACAATCCCCACAAGGGTATGAGCCAATCAATTTTGATCCTCTCCCCAAATATTTCTTCGGTCTCTGGTAGTGGCTAGCTGTGAGTTTGTCTCTCAAATTTCTAGCCCTTTTAGCAATTAGACACGGTTTCTCGTTTATCAAGTTGGACACTTTGGGTTCTGCAAGGAGTATGTTCCAGTTTCTATTTAATATAGCCCGGATATCATTCCATTGATTATTGAAGGGGGTAATAATGCCTTGAAGTTGGTATCCCGTTTCTTTGGTTGCAGAAGTGTGTCTCTCTGTGTGTCACGAGCCCTCCTGTAGGCCCTAGAGATGGACCTCTTTGGATACCCACGTTCCTTAAAACGTTGTGTTAAATCCAGGGCATTTCTCCGAAAATCCATAGATGTTGAACAATTCCTCTTGATTCTGATAAATTGTCCTATGGGGATACCCCTTTTAAGATGGTCCGGGTGGAAGCTGGAGTGGTGTAATAAGCTATTCGTTGCAGTACTCTTGCGAAAGAGATCCGTGTCCAACTGATGATCCCGGATCGAGATGTTGAGATCCTGGAACTCCACTGTAACCTGCGAGACATGGTGGGTAAGTATAATGTTAAAGGGGTTGTTGTTAAGCTCTGCTATGAATGATTCACAGAGCTCCAGTGGTCCATCCCATACTAGCAAAATATCGTCGATGAAACGAAACCACCCGATGACATGTTGACGATAGATGGGGGATGGGTACACGTGCGCGCCCTCCCACCAACCCAAAAAAAGGTTGGCGTAGGAGGGCGCGCATCGTGCACCCATCGCTGTGCCAGAAACCTGTCTGTAAAATGTCCCATTGAATGTAAAATAGCTTTGACGTAAAACAAAGTCAAGGAGTTCGATGAGAAACGAGTCATGGCATCGGTCCCCCGTTGACTTGGCATCCAAAAAGGTTGACACTGCATTGATTCCGTCACTATGTGCGATGTTGGTATAGAGGGATTCGACATCTAACGTAATAAGCCATGCACTGGGGGGAACAGTCAGGTCCTTGATTTTGTGGATTAAGTCAGTTGAATCCCGTATGTATGATTTTTAGAGATGAGCGAACATGCTCGTCCGAGCTTGATGCTCGGTCGAGCACAATTTTTGTGAGTGCCACATACAGGCACTCAATCTATTCCATTTTACTGCAGGGCCACCTACCTGCTCCTCTGGTTTGAACAATTTTTGGGACTGCCACATACAGGCACTCAATCTATTCCATTTTACTGGAGGGCCACCTACCTGCTCCTCTGGTTTGAAGAATTTTTGGGACTGCCACATACAGGCACTCAATCTATTCCATTTTACTGGAGGGCCACCTACCTGCTCCTCTGGTTTGAAACATTTTTGGGACTGCCACATACAGGCACTCAATCTAAGTCCCAAAAATTCTTCAAACAGAGGAGGGAGCAGGTAGGTGGCTCTCCAGTTAAAAAATGGAAAGATTGAGTGCCTGTATGTGGCAGTCCCAAAAAATGTTTTCAACCAGAGAGCAGGTAGGTGGCCCTCAGTAAAATGGGAATAGATTGAGTGCCTGTTATGTGGGCAGTCCAAAAATTTTCAAACCAGAGAGCCAGGAGGTGGCGCCTCCAGTAAAATGGAATAGATGAGTAGCCTGTATGTGGGCAGTCCAAAAATAGTTTAAACCGATGGAGCAGGTAGGTTGGCCCTACAGTATAATAACAATGGAATGATGAGGCCTGTAGTGTGTGCAGCCCCAAAAAATTGTTGTCAAACCAGAGGAGACGGTAGGTGGCCCTGAGTAAAATGGAAGAGGATTGAGTGACTGTATTGGGCCGTCCCAAAAATGTTTTTTCAAAACGAGGAAGCAGGTAGGTGGCCCTCAGTAAAATGGAATCGATTGATACCGATATTATTTCAGCGCTTCTTGCGCATCTGTTTACATTCCTCACCCGCCATATCCCAAACTTATAAGAACGCTACTACACTTGATCTTATACAAAAGGTTCTTAGAAGTGCTGTTTGGGGAGCTATTCCATTTTACTGCAGGGCCACCTACCTGCTCCTCTGGTTTGAACAATTTTTGGGACTGCCACATACAGGCACTCAATCTATTCCATTTTACTGGAGGGCCACCTACCTGCTCCTCTGGTTTGAAGAATTTTTGGGACTGCCACATACAGGCACTCAATCTATTCCATTTTACTGGAGGGCCACCTACCTGCTCCTCTGGTTTGAAACATTTTTTGGGACTGCCACATACAGGCACTCAATCTATTCCATTTTACTGGGTGGTATTTGTAAAAGTACAACCCTTTATGTACCAAATCAATGCAGAAAGAGAAAATACAGACACCTGTGATAGCTGTTTATTGTAGTCTAGGGCTAAAGTACAGAAAATTACCAATATCCAGAGGTCCGTTTGTAACTAGGGGTCGTCTGTAAGTCGGTGTTCTTAAGTAGGGGACCACCTGTATATCTATGGCCATATTTACCCCTGTAACCACCAGTTGGTATGTGGCAGAAAATGGTCCTTCTCTACTGTCCCTACCTAATTTCCCAGCCTACCCTAAGCGGTAGGTGACAACTGGTCAACATTCCCTTTCTGTACAAAATTACAAACACAGAGACAAAAACTGGACAATAAAAACATAGAAGAGTATTCCACAGATATGGGTCAGAACAATGCAGTACATTGGTGGTATTTGTAAAAGTACAACCCTTTATGTACCAAATCAATGCAGAAAGGGAAAAAGCTTCAGTATTGCAAGGAATATGGTGGGTAACTTACTCACAGAATCTAAAAAGTCACATAAAATCCAGCCTTCCTATTGTCCTTGGAGCAGAACAATTCAGGTTGACTTATTATATACTTGTGTTCGGATCATGTACTGTTTTTAAAGCGCTTTGTCAGACTTGATATAGAAAAGTTAAGGAAATAAATACTGGCTGCTCCTAATGGTGACATAAGCCATAATGTAAGAGGCTCTAGAAGAAGCATATATATTTCCACTAGCTTTCTGCAAGCCGAAATGACAGATCAATAACCTTCTTTTTGAGCAAGGAGAAAACTATTCCATTAAAATTCACATTTTGTTTGTAAATCTAAAAAATCCAGGAGTGGTTTGGGTGCATGAATTTTAATCTGGCTGAGTGCAGGGCAATGGGAGGAAAGACATTTACTAAAAAGCCATTTATCCTCTTAGACTGCGGAAAATATACGAGGTGCACTGCAGGGGAAATTACCTGTATAGGTATTACCTGCTATTAATTAATATTGTTTTTGTTCTGTGCTGTAAATAATTGAGACTAATATTATTTATACTAAAATATTTGCATGATTAGAGAAAAAATTATGGAGACATCAACAACAGTTGACAGTCGTCATCAATCTTTACAGTAGGCTCCAGTCAACGTTATACCTTCTCCACTGCCACATCTGACAGATTGGAACAGTCACCAATCAGTGGTCCAATCTGTCAGTTGTGGCAGTGGAGAAGGTAAAACGTCCAACTAAGGGCAGAGGTCACAGGAGGAAACTCTTACATAAAGAAACCTTCTGGATCTTTACGCTCAAGACCCGAGTCCCAGGAGGTCTCAATAAAAGACAGAATGATATCTATCAGTATTAACTTTGTTACTGTACAGTATTATCATCATGCTTGCTTTTTGTTTTATTGTATTTTTATTGTACCGTATTGCTATGTTGTTAAAAAACGTTAGAATGAGAAATTGAAGCGTAATGGTTTTGGTTACATACTGTACCTCCCACGACCGCTTCCTAGTCAGCCATGAATAAGGAAAGCAATTTCCGAAACGCGTAGGCGACTATCTGGTCTCCTCACTACCCTTTGCATATCTCCATACCATCATGTTGTATGTACAACTGATTTTAAAGTTCCCAAATAAATGTGATTGTTTCCTTTATTAGGTGGACTCTGTTCGAAGCTAGATCTGTTTGTCCAATGATTTCTTCAAAATTATCTTTTCTCCATCCTAATAAGCACCACAAAAAAAGGTTACAGGCAATCCCCGGGTTACGTACAAGATAGGTTCTGTAGGTTTGTTCTTAAGTTGAATTTGTATGTAAGTCACAACTGTATACTTTATGATTGTAAGTCCAGACACATTTTTTTGGTCTTTGCGACATTTGGATTTTAAAAATGTTGGGTTGTGATCAGAACCAGGATTAACAATAAAGCTTCATTACAGACACCTGTGATAACTGTTATAACTGTTTATTGTAGGCTAAAGTACAACTAGGGGTCATCTGTAAGTCGGGTGTTCTTAAGTAGGGGACCACATATATATCTTTGGCCATATTTACCCCTGTAACCACCAGTTGGTGTGTGACAGAAAATGGTCCTTCTCTACTGTCCCTACCTAATTTCCCAGCCTACCCTAAGCGGTAGGTGACAACTGGTCAACATTCCCTTTCTGTACAAAAATACAAACAAGAAGACAAAGAATGGACAATACAAACATAGAAGAGTATTCCACAGATATGGGTCAGAACAATGCAGTACAGAATCAACAGGCGACATAGACGGTCTGAAAACAGGCAAAGTACCAATGAATCATAAATCCCAGTGCCTGTGCCAATAAGTCCCAAGTCCTGTTCCAGACAGAGCAGACCAGCAGAGGAGAAATGTGAGTGGAAGAAAATTCTGCCCATTTCAGCAAACTTAATTGTTTGCAACCTAGATGAAAATCCCCAGAAAGTGTGTTGTGGAAATCAATTAACTGAGCTAGGAAAGGAATAAACCAGTGTTCACACTAGTAAGGATCGCACTCATCAGCGCATCATCAGCCATACGTTTTGGACAGAGGAGGGCGTTGAAGCCCGGATGGGCAGAGATGTTACTCAAGTGTTGTTATATACTATTGCAGCTACAATACAGAAGTGCTATATTTTACTACCAGTAATACCGGGACAGTTTTCACATGTGAATTACTTCTAATTATGTCTCTTTAGCTGAAAAGCCACTTTCCGCTCAGTGTTAACCCCCAGATCAATTCTGCCTTGTTGATTTTAATGGCCTGGTGAAAAACCATGGGGAATACAACCTGACAAAATCAATCGATAACCCTGAGCAGAGCATTTAATATAAGGTAACATTCTGCATGATACAAAGTACTCGCCGCTATTATAACTAACTTACTCGTATAATGGCGAAATAAAAATCTTTACTGTGATCTCTCAAAAGGAACATAGCCTGGCATTATTCATCCTGGGAACTGTAATATAGACCTCCACGGATCGGAAATTGAATAGGTACAGAAGTATTGATTCTGAAATCTCTTATGTAACCATTAACCCATGCAGTTTCTTCCGCCAATCTATAGAACACAAGCTAATAACAAAGTTACCTTGTAGCGTAGAGCATTCAAGACTTTTATTCAAGTAAATATATAATTCCCCTACAAATGTTTAAGAGTTTTGGCTTCAAAGACAAACTTCCTCTATATCAGTGCATTCCAGGAGTTTTCTGGGAATTCGATAGTTGCATCAGAAGAAACAGAGTGGCTCATCTATGGCCCATAATTCCATGGAAATTGCAAACAAAACTAAGTGGACATGGCAAATCCCAAGGCAGGACAGGGCAAGGGCAGCTCTGCCTTACATTAACCTGAGTCATAATACAGGTACAGATCATTTCTGAATCTGGCGGGTGTAGATTTCAATCCCAAAGCAGGTGATAAACCAGAGATCCCCCAGTGGGGGAACTGGGCATTGTATGGCCCATGGGCCACATCCGGCACTCTAACTATCTCTGACCAGCCCCCCTGAGCTTATAAAAAAATTTGAGCTCCCCTCTGCATCATTCAATAATAATGCAATTAGGTCCACATTTTCATTGAATCATTGTAATGTTTTATTTACAGGGTTTTTTTTTACACTGGGATAGGTTCTATACATAATACAATATATAGGTATTAGATAGAACTGAATTAAGTATATTAGTCTGGTCCTCTAAAAAACATTCCAATCTTTCATGTGGCCTCATGGGAAAATGAAATACCCACCCCTTTTCTAAGCTATTACTGGCCCCCAGAAATATCGCAGAAGACCAACTAATTTATAGGATAGAAGGATCTATTTCCTGGGGATCATAGAGGTTAAGGTCTCCAGGTCTTCGGTCTTCACATTAAGGTTGACAGGACTATACACTCGGCGTTGCCATAGAGTTGATAGAGAGTGGCCATGCACATGCGGCACACTCTCCATTCAGCCCTGCTTCAGGAGGGTGGTCATTTTGAACCGTTTTACAAATATTTCCCACTGCAGTAAAACAATTTCAAGCAACAAAGTTTTATAGAGAAAGTCACAGTGTGTTAATATTATGGATTATTTGCAAAGAAATAACATGCTGTTTTCCCTAGAGGCCATATACAAATTTTCTACTCACAATTAACAGTTTTACTATGAATCTAATTTATTAAGCTAACGAGACATGATTTGACTTCAATATCTCCTAGAAAATACATAATTTGCATTCTGCTATTATAACATGGACAGGGAAACGGAAGAATGAGTTAATAAATTTATGCATGTCCAAGTTATATTCCTGTGATCATACTAGCCCACATTAATCACAAACAGTACAGTCTGTACTATGTGCAGTTTGCTTCTGTAGTGTGCAGGGGGCGCCAGATTCATGAATTGTGGCACCCGTTATTCATGAATCTTTCGTCCCCTGACAGAGTGCCCCAACTTTTTTATAATAAAAGATATAGTCACCATCGATGCAACGGACAGTTCTATTGCGTCCACTTGTTCAGACTCCCACAAGTGGTAAGGTGCATGGAAGAAAAATCCCAACCGTAGGAAAACAACTTGTAAAACAGAGAAACACCTTCAGCACTTGTAACACAATCCAGGAGGTCTTCAAACTTGAAAGCTTTATTGGAATAAAAGCATGTGCAGATAACACAAAACAAATAGAATCAACGCGTTTCGACGCTTCGCGTCTTAGTCATGATAATGAGTGTGATAACACAACTACTTTTTACGGTGCACCTTTAACATAGGGCGTGCAACAGTATTCTGTTGGTCACTGCATGATCAAAGAGGCGCACGGTCCGACTGTGCACCGAAGTGCTGAGAGATAGAAGATAATTGTAATCCAGAAGAAAACAAAAATAATACGTAGTCAGCTCATCTGGGTACCAAGATCATAAATCAAGCCACCTTCACATTCATCCAAACCAGTGCACAGAGAGAGGAGAGGGAGAGAGAAGAATACCGCATCAGCCAACAGTGCATCAAAAAAGGAAACATCCTCCAGCACTTAAGAATCCAATAAAACTAGTTCCTTTATTTACTTCATCTATGAGACATTGGGGCTTATTTACTAAGGGTCCCGCAGCTGCATTTTCGTCAGGTTTTCCGACTACTCAGGGATCGTGCCAGGGATTGTGTCGCATGCGATCGGATTTTGGCACATCAGCGCCAGCTTTCATGTAACGGAAATGGGGGGGGGGGGGGGGGCGTCGGACGATCCAACGGATTCAGACTAAGCGTGAGATTTAACATTCAATTGTCGCAAGCCAAGCACTTGCATACACCGGGAAAAAGATGGTGAACTCCGGTGGACCTGATCAGGGTAGCGACACAAGCAGGAAAACGGGCGCACAATCTACGTGCATCGCGGCGGAGTTCATCCTCGTCGGAGAGTTCGGATCGGGGATTGCGCAGGGACCAGGTAAGTAAATGTGCCCCTATGAGTAAGATAAGGCTCAAAACGCATAGGTTCACCTATGATTTATACTGCAGTCTGGATGTATGCAGATACATCCATAGGAATTGTTTTTATCTTATTCTTGAGTGCTTTCCTTTTTTGATGCACCTTTTTTTTGATATTTTTTTTCTCTACAAAAACTGCTCCAGCAGATCTTTTTAGTATTAAAAAATATATATTTTAGGCAGCTTTAGTTATATGCACATGAAATGACTATACAGTAAGTTAAATATCTGCCTACACCAGTCCAGAGCTGTCAGTCTCAGACATATTGGGCTCCTAATGCACAAGTCAACCCTCATCTTACCTTGGATTACAGATAACACGATACACTTTAAGCGAGTCTCTGTATGAAAACTGTCTAACAATGTAATAAATAGTACACGTTCTCCACAAAGAACATTTTAATCAGTTTTGGCAGAGTAGAATATAGATAACTATGTTGCTATGGTTTCTTTATGTGAAACCCACTTATTACTTAGTGCATAATTCAACAAAGCCTCTACTAGAAAAAGAACTCTACAGTAAAAGCATTAAATAGAACTTTAAAGCCTTTCTCTTGTAATATAACTCTCCTTACTCCTCCATATCTCACTGATGTGATGGCTCCATTGCCCTCCATTGCTCTACCAACCTCTTTCTGACCAACTTCATTACTGATTATATTTGATCCAGCTACATTTGTACTTATGCTTTAAATTTATTGCTCTTCCTAATTACTCTTTGGCTGTGGACCATGGACTTTGACCCTAATGGGGGGAATCTATCAAGAGTCGGGGCACCATGTGTCTGCTCTTGATGTTCTCCCCACAGTGCATGTGGCATAGAGGGGAAGAAGTCTCAATTCCTGGCATACAAGCCATGATAAATGCCCATCTTCTGTAGTTATCTCTGCACTTGCTGCTTCTGGTTGATGTTCTGTCTGACTATTCTTTGGCTCCAACATTGTTTCTGTGTCCTCCTGCCAGTTGGAAACCAGATATCAACCAAGAATCTTGATTGGTTAAATCCAAACATTTTTGCAAAGGTTCTTGGAAGAATGGAAGGACTTTTTAGATTCCATACCTAGTTTTAATCAGCACTAGAACAAATGCAGCCTCAAGGTTCCACTTTCAAGTTTTATCTACCTGCTAATGCCACACATGGTACACTATTATGTTGGAACCATACATTTTTGTTTTCCATTGTGCCACGTGAAAAAGCCATTTGAACTTTGCACACCCTGTAAATAAGGTTTATTTTTGGAGTAGTGCTTATACGTCAAACCCAGGGCCGGATTAAACGTGATGGGGGCCCCTGGGCGCAAACTGGTGGGGGCCCTTCCAACAATGTTTTTGGAAGTATATAGCCAGCCCCTGTAGTGTATAGCCTGCCAGCCTCCGTATATAGCCTGTCAGCTCCTGTAGTATACGGCCTGCCTGCTCCCTGTAGTATATGACCTTCCAGCCCCCTGTAGAATACAGCCAGCCATTGTAGAATATAGCTGACAGCCCCTGTAGTATATAGCCAGACAGCCCCCAGTAGTATACAGCCACCCCCCTGTAGTATACAGCCTGCCAGCCGCATGTAGTATACAGTTACCTGCCCACTGTAGTATATAGCCAGCCAGTTCCCATGTAGTATACAGCCACCAGCCCCCATGTAGTATACAGCCACCAGCCCCAAGTAGTATACAGCCACCAGCCCCCTGTAGTATACAGCCACCAGCCCCCTGTAGTATACAGTCAGGCATCCCCCTGTAATATCCAGCCAGGCAGTCCCCAGTAGTATACAGCCAGGCAGCCCCCAGTAGTATACAGCCGACAGCACCCTGTAGAATACAGCCACCAGCCCCCTGTAGAATACAGCCACCAGCCCCCAGTAGTATACAGCTGCCAGTCCCTTGTAGAAAATAGCCACAAAATAATAACCTTTATACTTACCTCACCTTCCTTTCCATTGATCCCACGATTCTGCAGGCTCTTCCTCGCTCTTCGGGGCAGTCGCCGGCCACTGAAGACACAGCTGCCATCACTGGGGGAGATCGGCGATGCACTGTTTCGGCGGCAGCATGTAGTGATTGGACGCCGACAGCGTGACACCATCACAGTGACACCCACACTGGTGGGGGCCCCTTTAAAAGTGAAAGTGGTGGGGGCTCCTTTAATCCGGCCCTGGTCAAACCTATTCCAAAAAGGCTGGAAAATCATGCCAGGAAGGAAGAGCTTATTTTCTGGGTGAACTTGGTACATGAGTGTATGAGCTACAGCAAGCAATTACACATCAATGGAAACAGATAAAGGAAGAAGGAGGGGAAACATTAACGAGGGCTCTCCAGGATTTTGGGCCTCTATCTCCCAATTTTTTCTTAGCTAGTCCCAGCAACAAACAAGCAGCACTTTGATACTGAGTTTGAGTGTATCTCCAGTTCTGATTGAGATTACAGGGGTTTTCTAATTCTTAGAAAAATCCCATAATGGGCAGGTTTTGTTACAAACAGAAAATAAGACATCCTTACCCAGTAGGTCACCACTTAGCCTAGACAATGGGTACTTTGGTGCTTCTGGTCTCTCTGTAGACTCAATTGTGACGAGTAAGAATAAAGAGCATATTGACTAGGAGCCATATAAGGAACTTGAAGGTCCACCCAACAGTTAGATGTAATTCCAGTGCATGGATACCAAAAAAAGCTTGTATACTTACTCTACACTGGCTGCTGGTTCCTGTGTTACACAGTTACTTCCAGTCTTCAGCACCCCCAGCCTGGCCGAAAGTGTTGAGGATCACAAGACCTGCTTCACCCAATCAGTGACCTCCTAGGGCCATGTCGCTTGTGACGTAAAAAAATATGACAACCCATTGTTTTCCAAAATAAAATTAAAAACATTCATTCGGAAAAATACAATGAATATTTAAAATCAATTTTTTCCTCTTGATTTCAAAAGTCCAGGTAAAGTAGATAACCTGATACACTTCAAGCGAGTCTTTGTATGAAAACTGTCTAACAATGTAATAACTAATAAACGTCCTCCACAAAGAACATTTTAATCAGTTTTGGCAGAGTAGAATATAGATAACTACTGTATGTTGCTATGGTTTCTTTATGTGAAACCCACTTATATGCATAATTCAATAAAGCTGCTACTAGGAAAAGAACTGTAAAAGCATTAAATAGAACTTTAAAACCTTTCTCTTGTTACATAACTCTCCTTACTGCCTCATATCTCCATGAGTGTACCATTGCCCTTCATTGTTCTGCCACCAACCTCCTGCTGTGCTTCATTATTGATGATATATGACCCCGGTAGATTCCTACTTATGCTTAGGATTTATCGTCCTTCCGAATAACTCTCTGGCTTTGGACCTTGGACTTGGCTGTACCATGTTTATCTCTGGACTTCATGTTCCTGGTTAATATGAGTCAGCGGGCACAGGAGTCGCTACAGACCAGAGGATCCTTTGTGGGCTCAGATGACGGCACTGTTTCCACTTGTAATCATATTATATATTACGCTGCATGAGATAAGTACAACACCATACAGAAACTGATATGGCTACTCTACATTTAAATTGCAACACCAATGTCATGGGTGCTCACGCGACCCATGTCACAGGTGCTCACGTGATCCATATTTCGGGTTGCTTGCTCCCTGTGCCCCTTTCTTCTCACCAGAACAGCGTCCGCACCTCTTACCTGTCCCTGCTCCTGTCTCCACTCTGCCCGCCGTGCACCCTAGGAGCCGGAGATGCACACGTGGTGGCTTCAGAAGATTTAAAGGGCCAGCGCACTGTTAATTGGTGCTGGCCATTTCCCAGAATGCTATTAAACCCAGCCTCTCCTTGCACACCCTTCCTGATCTTCGTGCCTTGTGCCGTTGAAAAAGCTTGTTCCCTGATGCATTCTTGGTGTGATCCCCCGTTGCGACCCGGGTTCCGTATTTGACTGATCCTGTTTGGCCTGCCCTGACCTGTTGCTTCATCCCCAACTACGATTCTGCCTGTGTACCTAATGTCGGTGTACCTTGCCTTGGCTGCCACCGCGGACAAAGTCGCACCTATGGAATGACCTGGTGGTACCACGCCGCAACAAGTCCAACCCGCTTTGAGGTGAGCTCTGGTGAAAACTGGATGCCACTCATATTCTGGGTCCCAGGTGTCAGCTTACGTCATTGTCCACAGTGGTCCAGTGGGTCCACTACCCCTGTAGCCTGACAACCAAGAAATAAAAGTCATGGAAAAATGAAAATCACAAGGTCAATAGACATGTTAATAATTTTTATAGGATGAAAATAAATAATACAGGCTACAATATTATAATGAGAACATTGGTGTGAGATCAATAGACAAATATATTTTCATCTAATGTCCTCCAAGTGTCCTCTGATGCTGTGTGAGGGCAATGTTTGATGCCCCAGGCTTGGTATGTCATGTCCGATTTCCAGATAACCTGCCAAACCTGGGAAAAATCTGCCAAAATGATAAACCAAAGTCCCTCTCAATTGGCTTTCATTGATAAGTCAACGAACAGTAGGCATCATGCTAAATAAGATGAGACAGATTTTTGGGGTTTGATATGAAAATTTTGGGTTTTCTCATTTTTTGAACAAAAATCTAGCAAAGCAAATGGAAGCATTGCAGAAACATGAAGTTTAACATATCTTGTAGATGACCACAAAATTAATAAAGCTTGAAAAAGTGAATCTTCTTGGAAGATGGTTAATAAGATGGAAAAGATGAGGGAATATATATAAGATGTAGAGTTCCACACCAAGTAGCCCATATGTTTGACATGTGCCACAGTGTCCTTTTTTGCAAAGTGGAGGTAGATGTGAAGGTTATCAAACAGAAAAGTTTCATAATCTGCTAGTACAGGTAACATTTGATGTAAAAGGAACATCGCCATGGAACATGGTTGGTCATGGCCCAGGAAAGTCCTGAGTGTATAGCATTGACCAAGAAAGATCTTAATAAAAATTGGGTGAAAGAAACTGGAGGGTAGTGGTAGGGTTTGGTAAGGGCGAGGACTTTGGTTGACCCAGCTGGCAACTATGAGTGCTCCAAAGTTATTGCAAGTGTTCATTAAATTAGTAAGTCCCCATTCCCAACTCTATTCATGTAGCATGTGGTGTGGGAGAATGTTGGATGAAAAATTTTGCTTCTCATCTGGCTTTTATGCCCCCTTCAAAATGTAATTATCAGCAGGTCATAGAAACTCTACTACTTTCTTGGTTGGTATTACATAATCTTTTCTTTTTTGCTATGGCAAGTTCATATAAGGGTATTAATGAAACTTTGTATCAAAATGAAGCATGATAAACCAGGGACACTTACTCCTAGATCCATTCACTGTGGTAATCTTCTTATATTTGTTATCCATGGCCGTCTTCCTTCTAAAATCCACCTATAAAATGATGATAATGAGCCAGAAGGGCTATACTAGAGCCCCATCATGCTGCAGCTTCACAGGCTGTTACACTAACTCACCCTCCCAAAATACCATGAGCCAAGGAAGCCATGGAAAACAAATAAAAGGAAATTACCCCAATCACCGTGCCTTGATCTATGAGTAAATGCCCAAGGTTTATCCATGCTTGATTTTTATAGTAGATTTCATTTAAGAACATTTTTATAAATTCTTCAAATTCTTGTTAATGCTTAGAAGGACATCTACCATCATAAATACTGATGGTAGACAGCTGTAACTTATCTGATCATCATGTAATCTAGGGAATGGAAAAGGTTTTATTCAATCCTGGAACGTTGGCAAAACCGAAATACAGATTTTAAAAATTAAGCCTTGTAGCGCTGGGGGGCAAAATCCCAGGTCAACATCTGCAAAGAGTTTGTATGTTCTCTGTTTGTGTGGGTTTCCTCCAGGTCCTCCGGTTTCCTCCCACACTCCAAAAACATACTATTGACAAAGACTTCTGAATGAGACCCCTTTTAATATGTATACATATTTGTTTACTCACACATGTGAGTTGCAATCACACACATTTATTCACTCATACTGTATATACACACATCACATATGCACACACATATAGAGCATATACACCCCATATACACACATACAGCAAATACACACATACATACAATCCCATATGCAGAAATAGAACATATACTGCCCAGTACACACCCAATACCCCCAGATGCTAGGCCCCCCTGACACAGTGGGTCCCATAGCGGCTGCTAACCCTGTAGTTACACCCTTGCTGCTGGCTGACTTCAACGGCAGTCTGAGAAAAACATTGACAGGACATGGTAGATGGGTAGCATACATGGGCAAAAACCTTTATTTATCAATCCAGGATGTTGTAAAGCAAACACTGTCCCGATTCACTTCTTTCATGACCCAGTGTTATAGTATCATCCAGAAAAAATTACTATAAAGTGAGATGTTAATTGGTTTTATAAAGTCACAGAGGTGGAGAGTTTAGCACTGAAGTCAAGCTCTCCTCACCTAAGACTGTTCGCTCTGCTGTGATTAACATCATCCACCAGACTTCAGGAGATCCAATCAGTGAAATCATGGGATGCTGGACTGCCAATTACAACAGAGGGGGAAACTCTGAGGCTTGAGAGCTAGACTTCAGTGTTCGCTCATCTTCCATGACTTTACCAACCAACTTAGGGCTCAATTTACATGGCCGTCTGCGGGGACGTACATTCGGCCGCAAATTTGCGGCCTGCATGTACGTCCTCATAGACGACAATAGCGGCACAGCGCAGATACGGTGCCACACAGCATGCTCTATCTTTTGGCGTGTGTGTGGCCGTGTGCCGCTATTCTTTATGGGTCACCTCCTCCTCCTCTCCAGCACACGGCGACCTGTAACTGCACATTTCCCAATCAATGAATATTTGGCTAATGGTTTCTATTGTAATGTTCTCTCTTCCGAGTGATTTGTAGTCTGCAGATAATAACACTGCTAACACATGAATACTAACGTAACATTTTAATTAGTCCCTTTATGGATTGCTGTTTTTTTTTTAATGTGTCTTAATGTTAGTCCAAATTCCAACCCTCTGTATGATGTTAATGCTGTTACGATCGTGTCAGCTTGTTGTTCCTCAACTATTTCCCAGGGAAAACGAAAGCTATAATTAAGGGGCCACCTAGCACCACCAAACAGATAAGATCGCTACATAAGCCGCTACCTATACATGAATTAATTGCATTTGAATAAGTAACCCGGGTGCTATTTTTACCTTGGGTGTTAAAAAGGAATTAGTCAGATTGCTACTTGCACTGTTATTCTTATCATTATGTCTGCTTAATTAATGGCGTCGAAAACAAATTGCAGGTGTGTGTTATGCGAGGTTTCAACAGAAGCCTATTTTGGCATCAGTGTTATTATGGGTAAACACAGGATTTAGAAAAGATGAATAATTGGCCTTAATATTGTTTGCTACAGAATACATAATGCATCCGCATT
Source organism: Engystomops pustulosus (assembly GCA_019512145.1). Classification (NCBI taxonomy): domain Eukaryota; kingdom Metazoa; phylum Chordata; class Amphibia; order Anura; family Leptodactylidae; genus Engystomops; species Engystomops pustulosus. Next base: position 20,957,925 of record CM033650.1, on the reverse strand, counting down.
AAATATGAATGTTCCCTTGGGAAATACCTAACATTTTATACAAAAGGAGACATTGTTAGAGCAATAAAAAAATAAAAATTGTGCCTAATGAGGAAACTTTTAATATTAATAATAGGGAGAATGTGCACAATTTCAGATAACAGGAGAGCATTACTGGATTGGACCATTAATCATCTGGCAGATTGTATGCCATTAACCGAAGACACAGGCAGGAGACTGGTGGGTTATTAGCGAGATAAAATATTGGTAAAATATAAGCTTATCCAGTAGTGGGAAGTGAAGAATGCCTCACTTGAATTATAATGTTGGGGTAAATGGATGCGGCAGTCAATGATATGCGGGAAATTCATAAAGATGAAGGACAATCAAATTCGAAATTGTCAATTGTTTTAATAATAAGTATTTTACTAATAAGTACAGGTTTAAGGTCAGCGACACATGACCCTTGGTCAGTCAGCCAGGTCAACATCTGCAAAGAATTTGTATGTTCTCTCTGTGTTTACATGGGTTTCCTCCGGGTACTCCGGTTTCCTCCCACACTCCAAAAACATACAGTTAGGTTGTTTAGATTGTGAGCCCCATGGGGACAGGGACCAATTTGACATGCTTTGTGCTTTTATTATTATCAGTCTGTGAAAAATGATCCATACGATGGCCTAATCACCTCGCTTCATAGCGATAGGTTATGCAAGTTCCCCACAAAACAGCAGCAATAGTTATTATGATTACGAATACACACCAGAATGCCCCTTTAGGTGCACAGTATTGTGTTGCACAATGCATTGTGCAGGCATGAGAAAATACTGTGCACTTAAAGGGGCATTCCAGTGCGCATTCACAATGGCTGCCGCAGTCTAAATAATTTTGGTGGAAAGGCTTCATTAATACATGTGCAAGCAGGGTGCACCAGATTAATGAAGAGCGTGCGCTGATCTTCATTAATCCCGTGCAGTCTGTATGTTGTGCAGATTGATTACCTAATAATAAATGTGGCCCAAAGACTGTATAATACAAACACCAAAGATAAGTCAATAAAATATGGGTCAGAACCAAGAGGAAAAATTCAGTACAAAATTGGTAGGCAAACAGATGTTAAAGGGAACCGGTCAGAAGAAATTTACCTAATAAACCACATCCAGTATGTTGCAAAGCAGATGAACACCTTCTCTTTCATGACCCAGTGGGGTGGCATCATCCAGAAAATCAACTTTAAAGTCAGACATAAGCTGGTTGTATAAAGTCAAGGAGGAGGAGATTTTAACACTGAAATCAAGCTCTCTCTTGACTTCCAAGACATTATCGATATTTAGTAAAAAGTACTAAATTCTTATTTCCTCCCCCCTCCCTGTACAAAGACCTCTATATAGAGAATACTGACCCATCATTACATCACTACTGACAATAGATGATGTCACAGCTTATCTGTGACAAAACAAAAAGACCTGCCCATCTAGGCGCTAGCTAATACAATAGCTTTTTCCCTCTCTAGCTAAGGATACAAAATAAACGCATTGGCAGTCTTTACCTCCAGGCTTGTTTCACTCAAAGCAACACCTCTAGCTCTGGTCAGAGAGACCTCTCATGATGCAGCTCGGGTTTCTAAAGCCCTGGTCCAGGTGTGGGCTAACAAGCTCCATTAACAAAGCCCCAGAACCTGTATTAATCATCAGTGGCCATCCCTTTACCAAGCATAAGAGGAAAACCTAGCTGGAATATAGATGCCATTGATGACCTTTCCAGCCACTGCCTTACACAGCTTATCTCCTTCCCCTGCTCCCTGTACAATGACCTCTATATAGATAACACTGACCCATCATTACATCACTACTGACAATAGATGATGTCACATCTTATCTCCTCCCCCTCCCTGCACAATGACCTCTATATAGATAACACTGTCCCGCCATTACATCACTACTGACAATAGATGATGTCACAGCTTATCTCCTCCCCCTCCCTGTACAATGACCTCTATATAGATAACACTGACCCATCATTACATTACTACTGACAATAATGATGTCACAGCTTATCTCCTTCTCCCTGTACAATGACCTCTATATAGATAACACTGACCCATCAATACATCACTACCGACAATAGATGATGTCAAAGCTAATCTCCTCCCCCCTCCCTGTACAATAACCTCTATATAGATAACATTGACCTATCATTTCATCACTACTGACAATAGATGATGTCACAGCTTATCTCCTCCCCCTCCCTACATGCCCTCTATATAGATAACATTATACGTTTATCTATATAGATACCACGACCCATCTTCCATCACTACAGGACAATAGATGGTGTCCACAGCTATCTCCTCCCCTCCTGTACAATGACCTCTATATATGAAACACTGACCCTCATTAGCATCACTACTGACAATATGATTTATGTCACAGCTCCTATCTCCTTCCCCTTCCTGTACAATGTCCTCTATATAATATACACTGCCCCCATCATTACATCACTTACTGACAATAGATATGTCACAGCTTATCTCCTCCCCTCCTCCTGTACCATGACCTCTCTATCGATACACTGCCCATTACATCACTACTAACAATAGATGAGTCACACGCTTATCTCCTCCCCCTCCCTGTACAATGCCTCTATATGATAATACTGACCCATCATTACATCACTACTGACAATAGATGATGTCCAGCTCTTCTCCTCCTCCTCCTGTACAAATGACCTCTATATAGATAACACATGACCCATCATATACATCACTACTGACAATAGATGATGTCACAGCTTATCTCCTCCCCTCCCTGTACATGACCTCTATATAGATACACTGACCCATCATTACTCACTGACATAGAGTGATGTCACAAGCTATCTCCTCTCCCTCCTACAATACCTCTATATAGATAACACTGACCCATCATTACATCACTACGACAATGATGATGTCACAGCTTATCTCCTCCCCTCCCTGTACAATGACCTCTTATAGATAACACTGACCATCATACATCACTACTGACAATAGATGAGTGTCACAGCTTATCTCCCCCCCCTCTGTATAATGACATCTAAAGAACACTGACCATAATTACATCCACTGTTGACAATAGATGATTCACACTTATCTCCCCTCCCTCCTGTAAATGACCTCTATATAGATAACATGACCCATATTCATCACTACTGACAATAGAGATCGTACAGCTTATCTCCTCCCCTCCCTGTACAATGCCTCTATATAGAATAGAACTGACCCATCATTACATCACTACGGACAATAGATGATGTACAAGCTATCTCCTCCCCCCCTGTCAATGATCCTATATAGATAACACTGACCCATCATTACTCCACTAGACATAGATGAATGTCACAGCTTATCTCCTCCCCCTCCCTGTACATGACCTCTATTAGATAACACTGACCCATCATTACATCACTACTGACAATATGATGTCACAGCTTATCTCCTCCCTCTCCTCTAAATGACTCTATATAGAAACACTGACCCATCATTACATCACTACTGACAATAGATGATGTACACTTATCTCCCTCCCCTCCCTGTACAATACCTCTATATAGAAAACACTGCAATCATTACACCTACTGACAATAGATGATCTCACAGATATATCCTCCTCCCCCTCCCTGACATATGATCTCTATATAGATAAACATCGACTCCATCTTACATCACTGCTGACAATACGATTGATGTCACAGTCTCATCCCTTCACCCTCCTGTACTGACCATCCTATATTAGGTAACACTGACCATCCATTACATCACTTACTGCCCATAGAGATGTCATAAAAACCGCCTTATACTCTGTCCTGCCTCCCTGTACAATGACCCCTATAGTAAAACACGTGGCCCATCATTACATCACTACTGACAATAGATGATGTCACAGCTTATCTCCTCCCCTCATTGTACAATGACCTCTAAATAGATAGCACTATACTGATGTATATAAGCGTTATTTTATACTTTATACATTTTGGTTTTTGTTCCCTTTTTTGTGGCGTTAAATTATAGAAATGTGCAATACACAGTGTAAAAGCTTCTCCGGTGCTGGAGGAAAGATGTCTTTCCCTTAGTCAGCACTCTGCTTGCTCTTTAATCATAGTTAAGATTTTCTGGTAGATAATTGTTAAGCATCAGAAAATTTATGTTATTTGGGAAAATAATAAGCCTTTGTGACTCAAGAAATCGATAGAAGCTCGTGTTTTAGTTTTATCATTGCTGGAATATTTGCTGTAATTTTTCTTAATAGGATTATTGGAGAGTTACGTTTCTTCAATACTTGCGTCCCGTATAAAAATCACAGCTAGGTACAATTTATAATGAGGCACCTACATTGTGTTATTCTAGAGGAACGCTAAAGATTCAAATAAACTGCATTAAAACAAGTTATGTATCTTCTACTAAATGTTTTTCCTTCCCATTTGATCTTACAAAGTGTTTCATACTACTTGAACTCCTCCTTTTACAAATGGCCATAATAGATAAATCACAGATAGCACACAGATGAGCCGATACACACTAAACATATGCATTGTGTGCCGTAATTTCGCTGCAACGACACTTTCCACTGACATCTTTGTCGTGCCTCGATCTCGGATCCACGAATCCCCAACTTGAAGTCAATTGGTAGACCGCCATCGTGTCAAGGGAACAAGCGCCCTCTTCAATGCGAGGACTAGATAACATCTGTGTGTCGTGCCAAACCACCTGGCTCGCACTTCTGCGATGCTGTAGGTCGCCAGGGGGCGCTCTTTAGGATCTATGCGGCAAATGTGCTCATCATTTTAACGAATAAACAAAAATATAATAAGTTAAAACTAAAACTATATTTTACGGCACGTTTATTCACACATTCTAAATGATTTAAACACCACGAAATGGACAGGAACGCCCAGCAGGGGGCGCATGGCGTCGCTATGGATGCCTCGTACTGTAGGCCTGCATAATCGCACCATTAATGCCCAAAATTCATGTAAGTAGGCACATAAACGATGCATGTACCAAGTCCCTCGACTCTAATAGTGAGCAAGAGTGGAAGGCTAAGAGGTATCAGGAACTGCTAGTGGGGAAACGGGACCGTCACAATAATTGACGCCTAGACACTATAGGGGGACAAAAAAAGATAAGAATGCAAGGCAAGCGGGGTGGCGAGGGGCATGCTAGGAGGGATGGTGGGGGTCTAAAAAGTGTGGGCAATAGAGCATGCACCTAAAGGTGGGACTCATGTCTTCAAACCATTGGTGTGCAGAGAGGGGTAACCAAGGAGTGTCAAGAAGGGGTCGACTCGAATATAGAAAATCGGGTACATGGGATAGAAGAGTTGTGCCAAAGTTTCTGTTTTTGTGTAGGAATGTACACAGCAGGGAGGCGAGCAAGATTTACAGTTGGAACCATATGAAAACAACCCAAATTCTCTGCCTTACCATGCTCGTTGATAAGGGGACCATGTTGGAGGGCAGTTAACTAGTAGTGATGTACAGGATGGGGCGCAGCAGTTTAACACTAATTGAGATGGGGGGGGTAGTTGGATCCTTGGCATTTGTGGGGCTAGGCTCTCCGGCTTCCAGACTGAGCCGGTTTCGCGGCAATCCACCGCCCCCTGGTCTAAAGCTAGGCTACTCCCCACTATGCCAGCCTTCTAAGAACACGTTTTGTATACGATCAAGTGTATGAGCGTTCCTTATAGATGTTGTAGGATCAATATGCGCGTTTGAGGGAGTGTACACAGATGGCGCAAGAAGCTGCGGGGCGTGAACTAAAACGCGTAAATGATAAAAGTTTAGGGTACAAGTATGAAAATTGTGTGGTACACAAGCGAGGTGGTGCGACAAGTTAAGCATTGGTGATTGGAATCCACTGTAGATAGGTCTTAGTGGTACGGTGTGCCTTTTATATCGTCAAACTAGGCATCAGCAGTCCTTGAGCACCGGGCCTGCTGTCGCTTAGTCGGAACTTGCACTGGCTGGCTGTGCCTAGAGCTACCGTGACTTATGGGCGTGCACGGGGATAATGCCCACGGTGATGTTAAGTTCTGGTGATGAGTAGGGTGGGAAAGAGGGGAGGGGGTTGGGGGAGAGGTAAATAGTAGCCTTTGAGACACTGACCGCAGGTAGATGCCGCCTAACAATTGCGGTCTGTCTTCGGGCATTAAAAGTATAGGATACCGATCCGGCCCGCCAGGGTCGAACTCGATCCAGCGCTCGCCAAGGTAAGGTTGTATAGCTGTTCTGTATAGGGATGTTGTGTGGGATTTCGTCGGGTGAGGGAGATTAGACGATGCGCAATAAGCTGCATAGAGGTGCGAGCAGGAGCTGGTGCGCTCGCGACTGCCATGAAGCGAACTTTGTCGCCAATCCATCCCCTTTCTCTAGCTACTCCGCCAAACACACTTTTTAATAATATCAAGTATAGTAGGCGTTCTGTCATGAGAATTTAGGGATATGCCGGGGGTGATGGGGAATGATAACAACAGGATGCGCAAGGAAGTCGGCGAGAATAATAATTGGTGTAAAGTAGATAAGAAATTTGCGCGGGATTAGATATTGGTGTGGATAACACAGCATGGTGGGCGACTCGAAGTTAACAAGTTTGATGTGGAATCCATTCAAAACAAACACACATTGTCTGTGCCTGAAACACACATCGTTGATAAAGGGACGATGTATGAGGCAGCTAATAGTGGACGGATTTGGTAGGTAGCAATGGGTAGGGGGCAACTTGTGGAAAGGGGCAGGTAATAAACCATGCTACATGGTGAGATTCGAAGAAATTGTAAATTGGTGAAGTTGTGGCCTTAGTGTGTGCCAGTACCCAAAAATTTGTGTCAAAAAAAACGCATGGAGCTCCAGGTAGGGGGCCCTCCGAGTATGTATGGTGAATATAATATAGAGTTCCGTATGGGGGTGGCAGATCCAGCACAAAGTTTTCAAACCCAGAGGATAAGTTAGGTGGCCCTCCAGGAAAGAATTGAAAAGAGGCAGTGCCTGTATGTGGTCACTCCCAAAAAGTTTTTTAAGAAACAGAGGACCGGGTAGGGGCCCTCCAGCCGTCCAGAAGAAATGAAATGCATAAAGTACTATAGCCTAGAGGCCGTGTGGCCCGTGCAAAAATACGCCAGGTTGTCTCTTGCCTTGGCAGAGGTAGTACACGAGTAGGTGAAGGAATAAAAGAGGAGGAGTGGGCGAATGCAGAACGTATGGTCAGTATGGGACAGTTACTTCCTTACACTCTGGTGAGGATTGGAAATATAGACACAATCCACTTTATTCACTTATAAGCGTAGCCTGTCAGCGCATGGTCAGTCGACAGGGCGGTAAAGATAGCTCTATCGTGATGATGATCGACCAAGCTGCACTGAAAACCCGCCTCGGAGACCAAATGAGCGCGTAGCGGCGGGAGGCAACAGGCGAAGAACCTTCCACGGTCGTACAGCGCCCAGTATCGTCGGCCATCAGTGTGCCAGCTGTGAAACCCAGTTAGTGTAGGGGACTTGATGTGATCATTAGGACGTATGGTATGGTCAAAGCTAGTACTCCTCACCAGTCTTCTTGAAAGATGACCCTACTCTGCCGACCCCCGCCCCAGGGACAGTCATCAGGTATCTGGGACAGGTGACAAGTGTCTGCTGTGGTATAACAAAAGCTGGCAAAAGCCTTGTTAAAGCGTTACCTTGCAGTGCTGGACCAAGCTGCGCTGCTACGCCAATAACTCTCCTCGCTACTGTCCCGCAGACTACGCATCTCTGCGCTAGCGCTGTCAGAAGAAGGAAATACTGTTTCAGCTTGTGCACCAGGGCCTGCTGGTATTCTGCATTCTCAACTCCTTTACCTCTGCAGGATGAAAGTGGAAGATTTTGCTTTGTACCGTGGGTCCAGGAGAGTGAACACCCATAGTAATCGTGCTGGAATATTCTTTGAACGCGGAGGGTCACGATAGCAGCCTAGCATGAAATCTGCCATATGCGCCAGAGTACCAACGCGTAAGAATTCACTCCCCTCACTGGCCTGACTGTCCATTTCCTCCTCCTCCAACTCCCCAACTCCTCTCTTCTGCCCATACACGCTGAACAGTGAGGACTCAACAATGGTCCCCTCTTGTGTCTCGCCAACATTCTCCTCCCTCTTCCTCCTCATCATCCTCCTCCACCTCCACCTCCTCGCGATATGCGGGCTGAAAGAACAGACCTGAGGGTGCTTTGGCTTATCAACAAGGGAATCTTCTTCCCCCGTCTCTTGGACGGAACGCAAGCTTCCGACTCATGCTGATCGAGATTTTTCAACAGGCCAAGGGGCGAGCGGATGGTGAGGTGCTGATGTGGCGCATCGCCACTGACCATCTTTTGACTACCTCAAGTTACTCAGCACCTGACAGATATCAGACATCCCAGTCACCTCCTCATTGTAGACTGAGGAAGCTACTGACCTGACTGACTACAGTTCTGGTGGAAGTTGCATCTGGCAGTCTACGATCGCTCGGCGCTGCTGGTAGAACTCATCGGATAACATGGTCAGTGTTGAATTCCACCTCGTGGGCACGTCGCACAACAGTGCGTAGTCGTGGCCGGGCAGTTGGAGGCGCGCTGCGCATTGCCCTGAAGGTGGCGGGCATCTGTGCTGGACTTCCTGAATGCGCAAGCAGTGCGGGCGCACCTTCGTGAGCAAATCAGACATTGAGTGGGAGTATTGTAGGGAAACGTGGAAACTGAACTATCAGATTACACATGGGCCAGGCATGGCCATGTGTCAGTCTTGACCGAGTCAGAGCCGCCACCAGTTCGCGTTGTCACCCACAACCATGCCTGGCTTCAGGTTCAGCGGGTGCCAGCCACACAGATCATCTGCGCGGATCCCTTATGCTCTTGGGCTGGTGGTGCTTTACGCCTAGGGCTCTAGCATTCTTGTGGAGTTGCCCCGCTGGCCTTTCGCTAGCGAGCGCACTGGTGTTGTGTAGGCGGTGCGCCTAGAGCTACCGACTGATGGCGCCGTGCCCACGATGGTATTCGTGGAGAGGGTGGAGGGGAGGTGGGGGGGAGGAGAAATGAGGAGGCATAGTAGGCCTGAAACACCTGGACCGAGGTAGGCCCGCGCCACGCAATCTCGGCGTCAGTCAACAGTATATGACCAGCGCGCAGGTCACCTCGCTCCCAGCCTCCACCAGATTAACCCATGTGCCGTCAGCGATATATAGTGGCCCTGCCCGGCAGACAGTCCACGTGTCCGTGTTCAGGTGGACCTTGTCAGAAACGGCGTTGGTCAGGGCACGGATGATGTTGTCTGACACGTGCTGGTGCAGGGCTGGACGGCACATCGTGAAAAGTAGTGGCGGCTGGGGACCGAATACCGAGGGGCGGCCCCGCCGCCATGAGGTTGCGAAAGGCCTCGGTCTCTACTAGCCTATAGGGCAGCATCTCCAGCCTAAGCAATCTGGAGATGTGCACATTAAGGGCTGGGCGTGCGGGTGGGTTTCACTTATTTTCTTTTCCGCTCCACGTCTGGGGTATGGAGAGCTGAATGCTGGTGGATGCTGTGGAGGATCGTGGAGGCGACGATGGGGTTTTTGTGGCAGGGTCCTGGGCAGGGGGCTGACTATCAGCTGACACAGGGGAAGGAGCAGTGGTGTGCACGCGGAGGTGAACGGGCTTGTTGCCACTGAGTGGGTGTTTAGCATTCATATGCCTGCGCATACTGGTGGTATTAAGCTAGTAGTGGTGGAACCCCTGCTGAGCCTGGTTTGGCAATGTTGCACACCACAGTCCGTCGGTCATCCGTGTTTCCTTAAAGAACCTCCAGACTTCTGAAGATCTAGCCCTCGCCGCAAGAGCCCTCGCCACGGGAGCTTCACTAGTTGACACATTTGGCGCTGATGCACCAGCTCTGGCCCTCACTCCGTCTGGCCCCACACTGCCTCTTCCAACCTTTTGGTCGAGGACTCTCCTCCGTCTCAGAAGCACTGTGTTCACCCGGCCTCTCAACCCAGCTTGGGTCTGTCACCTCATCATCCTCCGATCCTCAGTCTGCTCCCCCCTCGGACTTCCTGCCCTGACAACAACTTCCCCACTGTCTGACAACCGTGTCTCCTCATCGTCGGACACCTCTTTACACACTTCCACTACGTCAGAAGGTCATCATCACCCACGACTGTGACTGGTGGAAAACCTGGGCATCGGAAAATTGCTCAGCAGCAACCGACAAGTGGTTTGTGACTGTGGGAAGGGTCCAGAAAACAGTTCCTCAGAGTATGCCGGTTCAAATGCCAAAATTTCCTGGGAGGGGGCAGACTGGGGGGAGGAGGCTGAGGTGCAGGAGCTGGAGGAGTGCCGATTTCGGTGACATGGGTGGACTGCGTGGAAGACTGACTGGTGGACAAATTGCTCGAAGCATTGTCAGCAATCCACGACATCACCTGTTCGCACTGTTCTGGCCTCAACAGTGCTCTACCACGAGTCCCAGTAACTTCAGACATGAACCTAGGGAGTGTAGCTCTGCGGCGTTCCCCTGCTCCCTCATAAGCAGGTGGTGTCTCACCCCGCCCAGGACCACGGCCTCTGACCCCTGCAGTAGTTGGATGCCCACGTCCCCGCCTCTCCTCTACCCCTAGCCCTCGGGTTAAACATTTTTAAATGAGAGTTATAACTTTAATTTTTTTTAAACTTTTTTTGTGTTTTTTGGTTTTTTTTGTGTTTGAGTTTTTAAAAACAAACAATGCATCCTATGCTATGGCTATTTTCTAGCCAAGTATGAAAGCACACTACTATGCCAGATAGATGACACTGAGTTATAACAAAATAAACGTAAAATAAAAAAGGACAAATGGCAGACTGTGCCTAATTGAAATCCAACCCTACTAAATTTTCCCACTTCGGTCTTTGCAATGGATATGTGCGTCACTACCGCAAAACACAGCGGTCGCAAGTCTCACTACAAATTGCTCACAATTGGCTAGTAGATGCACTGCAGCAAGTACAGCCCACACAGATCAACAGAAATCAAATATATAACGCTACTGTAGGCGCAAGTAAGCCGTTTGGATTCTCCTATGGCTATTTTCTAGCAAGTATGAAAGCACACTAATATGCCAGATGAGATGACACTGAGTTATTAAACAAAATAAACGTAAAATAAAAAGGACAAATGGCAGACTGTGCCTAATTGAAATCCAACCCCTACTAAATTTTCCCACTCGGTCTTTGCAATGGATATGTGCGTCACTAAGCGCAAAACAACAGCGTCGCAAGTCTCACTACAAATTGCTCACAATTGGCTAGTAATGCACTGCAGCAAGTACAGCCACCAGCAGATCAACCAGAAATCAAATATATAACGCTACTGTAGGCGCAGTAAGCCGTTTGGATTCTCCTATGGCTATTTTCTAGCCAAGTATGAAAGCACACTAATATGCCAGATGAGATGACACTGAGTTATTAAACAAAATAAACGTAAAATAAAAAAGGACAAATGGCAGACTGTGCCTAATTGAAATCCAACCCCTACTAATTTTCCCACTTCGGTCTTTGCAATGGATATGTGCGTCACTAAGCGCAAAACACAGCGGTCGCAAGTCTCACTACAAATTGCTCACAATTGGCTAGTAGATGCACTGCAGCAAGTACAGCCACCAGCAGATCAACCAGAAATCAAATATATAACGCTACTGTAGGCGCAAGTAAGCCGTTTGGATTCTCCTATGGCTATTTTCTAGCCAAGTATGAAAGCACACTAAATGCCAGATGAGATGACACTGAGTTTTAAACAAAATAAACGTAAAATAAAAAAGGACAAATGGCAGACTGTGCCTAATTGAAATCCAAACCCCTACAAAATTTTCCCACTTTGGTGTTTGAGGTGGATATGTGTGCCACTAAGAGCTAAACACAACGTAGCAAGTCCCCCTGCTAATTCCTCACAAAATGGTACTAGATGCAAAATAAAAAAAAAAAAAAGTAGAACGTTATTGTGCCTAAGAAGGGCTGTGGGGTTCTTGGAGAATCACTCCTGCCTAACAGTAAGCTAATAGAACACCCTAAGCTCTTCCTCCTGACCAGCAGCAGCTCTCTCCCTAGCGGCATCCAGACACAGAATGATCCGAGCAGCGCAGGCACGGCTAGTCTATCCCAGGGTCACACCTGATCTGGCCAGCCAACCACTGCTATCGACGTGTAAGGGTACCACGTCATGCTGGGTGGAGTGCAGGTCTCCTGGCTTGTGATTGGCTCTGTTTCTGGCCGCCAAAAAGCAAAACGGCGGGACTGCCATTTTCTCGAGCGGGTGAAGTATTCGTCCGAGCAACGAGCAGTTTCGGGTACGCTAAGGCCTGGCAGCGGGGCGCCAGCTCCATCCCAAGATCCAACTAACATAGTTTTAACTGCAGCACCTTTAATCTACTACTAGTTCACTGCCTCCATACATGGTCCCCTTATCAAACGAGCTGTGTCAGGCAGAATTGTGGGTTGTTTTCATGGCTTCCACATCAAACTTGTTAACTTTGTCGCCACCCTGCTGTGTTATCCACAAAATATACTGGCAAACTTTTATGATTAACCGATATTATTTCAGCGCTTCTTGCGCATCTGTTTACATTCCCCTCACCCGCCATATCCCAAACTTATAAGAACGCTACTACACTTGATCTTATACAAAAGGTTTGACCGCAGCCTCATATGTCGTCATCTACCTGGGGTGTGACTGGAGAGCTTAAAAATGCAGGCCTCAAATCCAAAATTAACAATAGTTTCCACTCCTCGTGGCTTATGTCCACGGGGATTTGAGATATTTGCACCAAAAAAACTCAAAAAGAAGCCAAGATTTGCGCCTGCCAGGATAGGAAAAACTAAACATGCATCACATGCAAGTAAAGACATGATCATAAATAGGGCGCAAAAAAGAGCCACCAAATGTCTCACCAAATTCACCAAAGAAAGAAAAAACTATGATCCATGTCCCCCATGGCCTTGTGAAAAAAAAAACTTTTTTCACAATGACCGCAAAACAACATGTGGTAACCTGTGTTATTTCTACTTCTTAAAATATTTTTGTTCAGTTCTAGTCTATTTTTTCTCTCCCTAGAAGCATCATTTCTGCAGATAGTTATTCATCTATTATAATAGTAATGGTCCTTATTGGTCTTATTATTGGAATATGTTTCAGAGACCTTTTACTACTGGTGATTATGAGCTCCTGTTACCGTTGTTTCTATAGTTACATTTGCTTACTGGTAATAAATATAATAAAAAATATATTCAAGTCAAAAGTAAAGCTAAGCTAACATCAAGATTCATCTTACATATGACTTTATATACTGTGCAAGTAAATAAAAAGTAAAAAAGTAAAAATATAAGAAAAGTTCACATTATAATTTTTGTTATTCTCAACTGAATTTTTTTCTTGGCAATTAGAGGTAATAAATCCCATGGGGGGGGGGGGGGGGGGGGGGGGGGTGGATTTGGGGGGGGGGGAGAAAATGTCCCAAATCCCCCAGTTTTTAGTGGGGGATATTTATCAGGGCTTGTGTGCCAGTTTTTACCCTACAAGTCCTCAAATAATATGCCACTTTCATGCTGGTGGTAGAGTGGGCCGGTGCAGTGCCAGTGTGGAACATTTCTGCCCCTGTGCCTGCACACTAGTTATCATCCGTACTGGCCTGAATGGGCACAGGTTAAAGGGCGGTTGTACACCAGGCTCTGCTGATTGCTGATTGGTTGGAGCCTCTTGATATATCCGGTACACCAGAAGGAAAACCACGGGTCATAGGATGAGAAAGTAACCACATGTAGGAATATCAAACTTTTTGAAATTAATATTTGGCACAATATTGGGACCCAGGTTTGTCCATTATCACCATGTAAACAGGTCTCTCTTGTAGTTTACATTTGTTTATTTGATTTGTTTAGATCTTATGGATACAAATGACAATTCTGTGTTTCCCTTCTGTATTTCAATACTCAAATCTATCCTAATCATGAAATCTATATGTTTTCCTCCTACACCCCAAAACATACCAGTAGCTTAAAGGGAATCTACCACCAGGATCAGGGACTGTAAACCAAGCACACTGACATGATGGTGTGCGTCCCTTTTGGCAGGATCCACTCTTCTTTTAGCTTCTTATTATCTTGCCTTTAAAAGAAAATAAAAGATTTTAAAAATTATGTAAATGACCCTGAAGTTCTCCAATTTCCATGGAGGATAATGGAGCCTGGAGCACCCATGGGTAAATGGCATACTTATTAAGGTATTTTATTTGTAGACACCAGGGAATAAGAAGCTTAAAGAAGAACATATCAGAGGGGGCACATATCACCATGTCGGTGTGCTCGGTTTACAGTCCTAGATCCTGGTGGTAGATTCCCTTTAAATGCTTCCTATTACATTAATACTGTTGAGTTACAGAAATTAATTTAGGATTAGGATCTTATTAAGGATCCCCATAAGGAAAAAGCTAATTGTTATCCCTATATAAGCCTCAAGATGAAAATTGTACATTTAGTTAAGTATTAAACAACATATGATTTACATATCAAAAATAAAACTGAAATAAATTTTGCTTTTTAATGGTCCTACACACACGAGTAAGCTTATAAAAACTCTGCCAAGAACAAAAGCAATCACGGTTACCTTTGATCCTGGTAATTTCCCGTAATCGTATGAACATTGTTAGAAGGTATTTTATATAACAAACACTTATTTACATGTTCCAGATCTATACCCTACATAACAAGCAATCTCTCACCATTATGTTTTATTCCATTTATATTTTGGACATGAAAAAAAAAATACAATAATTGGATAGTGGGGGGGTGGGCATAAATCATACATTAGGAACACAATGGTCTTGCCGGTGCTTTGAGAGTACATGTATAAAGTAATTTGCAGTATAATTTATATTCATTTTGCAAAGACATGCTGTGTGATATTGTTTGTGCAGAAAAAATATGAAAGCATGTTTATATCCCCCCCGACTGCAGATCTTTGTTATAGTCACCTTTAGAAATCTCCAAATAGGATCAAAGGAATTCTACTGAATGGCAATTACGGCTCGGTAATAGCTCTTCATGTTTAATGAGGGTAATGGAATTACAACGTAACATAGAGCAATACAGATCCACGTGGAAAGGGTTAATTACTTGGTGTCAATGTTTAACAGACATGTGCCATAAGTCCTCCACGTTAGAAACAGAACAGCATACAGGAGCGTAATACGAAGGTCAGTAGATTTGGAAATTATCCTTTCATCTTGCATCCATTACTTTTACATAGAAAATACCAGAAAGGACCAAAAGGGCTCACAAGTTTGTAAAACTATTAATGTCATTTTGTTTTTCCTTTATCTTTTATTTTTAATACTAAAAGGAATGTTATATACTGGCATTTTCACACTTCATAGTATCATAGTATATAAGGCTGGAAAAAGACGCAAGTACATCAAGTCCAACCTTTATGAATTAGGCTATATTCACATGACCATATGGTTGACGTATATACACCCAATGTATATACACCGTATATACGTCCCCCATAGATGGCAATGGGCACACGGCACCATACCATTCCGTAGCAGAGAGAAAGATAGCACATTTCCTATCGTTCTCCATAATACGGCACCATGCACCAAACCTCGCTTTGGAGAGAGACGGGGGTGAGCGGCGCTCCCAAGCGCCTACGTGTGTCTGCTGTTCTACGGTATGGCGGGCACATTGTCGTGTGAATGTAGCTTAAAACAAATGTTTTTTCCCCATAACCCGTGATATTTTTTCTCTCTAGAAAGTCATCCAGGCCTCTCTTGAACATGTACATAGAGTCCGCCATAACAACCTCCTGCGGCAGAGAGTTCCATAGTCTCACTGCTCTTACAGTAAATAATCCCTGTCCATTTAAAAGAATTTTTTTTTTTCACTACAAATTTGTGGAAAAAAAACCCCCACAGGCATTAATGGGCCTCAACAAGTTCAGCGACCCCTGACACTTCCAGCACGCGAAGTGAAAATGGGAAACTGGGAACTGATGCTGATGCGCAGGATCCTCTGGACACTGCAGTGGTTTTTTTTTAGAATTCTTAGAAAAAGCCTTTAAAGGGAAACAGTCACCTGACATTACCCCCATAAACTCCACTCAGAACCTTGTAGCTACCTGTGTCATCCATGGACTGTTTTATATAGTTATTTGATTTGATTCTTATAAAGATCACTTTAATTCACCTCGCATGATAAAAACAAGCTACTCTGCCTCTTCTCCTCCCCTCATAGATCTAACCCGGCTGCCTACGCGGCAACGTAATCCTTTTATGGTGTTGAGTTGTCATGCATGGGCAGTGTGCCTGTGCGTTTGGCGTCAGCTCTGTGCATCCCCGGCTTCTTTAATAGAATTCCAGGATCTCACTGATTTTACAAAGTTGGCTTCATAAACAATCCAAGTCAAATTTCAGAACATATAACAATTGAGCACACCAGGGTTTAGGTAAATGTTATACACTGGCATAGAGAAGTGTAAGAGCGGATATTCAGGCCATGTTACTTTTCGTCACCACCTTTCATTCCTGCCGCTCATCATGCTCCTCCGCAGGCTCTGGTCCTTGCACATCATCCTGCTCCTAGGTGTCAGTTCTTGTGTCCTAAGTGTCATGACCTGCCCAATGCAGTGTCCACTATGAAATAATGCTCCTACTAGATTTTATGTGTCCCATAGAGCTTGTTCTGTATGCCATCCATTATCTATATGTGATATTGCGGCTGCTTAATTTTTGCCTGAAAAGGAAATGTTATTTATGTTGACCTATGAGATGTAGTGTCAATGGTGGTTGGAAAGTTTAGTTTTATTTGGGTTTTTGCTGAGATTGATTCCTGATGAGGGGATATGTCTGATTCCTGCTGTCTCACCAGACACATGGCCTGCAGATATACCAGGCCTCCTGCTGTAGCCCTGACTCCTAACAGGACTTGCCTAAACCTGCTGCCCAAAGCAGTCTACAATCTCTCTAGCCTGGAGCTACCTAAATATCAGGCTGTGAGCATACCTTGGCCTGTTGTCTACTTTAAAGTTTATGTTCTGGAAATAAAAGAACTGTCTCCGTCTGATCCGTGCCCCAAAGCTGCATAACAACAAGGGCCTCCTACCATCTAGCCAGGGATCCTCACACACCTATCGAGAGTGCCCCAAGGAGAACTTCTATTCGTTCAGAACATCTCCCTCTCTTTTCTTGCAATCTACCTGCCATATACCTGCCCAGTGGGTATGAGACCTGTTCCTCCAGCCAGCCAATCAGGTAACAGGAGAATCCAGCTGCCCCCAAGCCCCAAAGGTCAGGTCCCGGTGGGGGATGTTGCAGAAAGAAAAGCCTCGTATCAGCTTCTAATATTTAAGTGGCACCACACACATCTAATGTGTCCCCTTCCAGCCAGTGCACACTTTTATTGTTAAAATTCATTGTCCCCCTCACCCTAGCTTAGGTGTGCATGCTGTTTCTGAGTTCACTTCTGTGTTTGATTGCTCCATTTCCTGACTGAGTGTGTCCATATTCCACTCCGTTAAAGACCCGGTTTGATGGGACTCTGATCTTTGTCTGCATGATCTGCCCTGTACCATGGGCTATGCTTGTTGCCAGCCATTGACCTTTGGCTTGTCATTTTGATTATGCTGGATTGCTACCATCAGATTGTCTATATCAATGCCTAGCCTGTTTAGTGGCTTTGCATCAGCATCCCCTGACACACCTGGGTAAGCTGCTATCTACATCCACCATGACCACCGCAAGAGGTGCAATCCCTTCAGGTATGATACCGTCAGTGATTGCCTGAAGTCAAACCGGTTGGATAACACAATGGTGGATATGTATAAATGTGTTGGTGTTTAGACCAGTGCAGAGTAGAACTAGACAGTTCTCTCCAGTTCTCCATGTGTCTAATACTGGATGATTAATCTGGTGCAGCATAAGACTTTTGAGTCAAAAAAATAAAAAAACAACCTAAAAATGGCCATAAATCTTCAGCATGCCATTTCAGGTGCCAATTACTGCAGTTGTCTGCCATAGACAGATTGATTTATCTCCCCTAATGGGTCCAAAACCTGCTGTTCATTATAAGAAACCAGTGCTGTAATTGTACCCATGCCAAAATTACTCACCAGGGCCCACTACTAACTTAACCCCAAAGGGTTCAAACTGATCTTCTGCTGTGTAGGGTCAGTAGATTGGTCACATGAAAATGCTCTTACCTCCTTTTGCTCATAATCCATATATATTCATCAATTTTTCAGGATTAGGAATTAGTGACACCACTGGAACAACAGGGGAGCCTATTGTGCTTTTAGGTAATCCCACCCACTGTTGACAATATGTTACATTGACCTCTCGTCTCACAATGCAGCCTTAAACAGCTAAACCCTATTTTATGATTTGCTGGATACCCCCAAACAAAGACTATTACACCAAGATACATATTCTAACTCATTAAATGTTATTGCTCTCAATGAACCTCTATCAATGTTAAAGGACATTTACCATCAATTTACTGAAGTTATTATAAATCTATATGCCGCGATTTCTGACACTCGTGCGCCTTAGGGAGCCTTGTATTTAAATTCATGCACTCCCCCCGTAGCGCTAGCAGTCCTGCCTGGTCCCGCCCACGCAGTGCATAGAGCAGGGGGAATGGGCGGGACTACCAGGGCTTTGGAGGAAGTGCATAAATTAAAATACAAGGCTCCCTGAGACACTTGGATGAAGTAGCCTGAGCACCCCAGGGTAATTTGCATAATTTTGAAAAATCTTCATTATAGTGAACTGATGGTAGATGTCCTTTAATGTAATAGCAGAATGAATGCTGCAATGCTTTCTTTATCCTGTCACAACCCTACAAATCACACAATCCATACTCTTCACCGCAGTAATTTCAATACTCTTCATCAGCTATCTGCAGTCTTATCTGGGATAAGAAATAGAGGACAGAGAAAAAAAGGAATCATAAAATACACATTCGCTTGGGCTGTAATTTCTCCCTCCCCTGAAATACACTGAAATTGTTATTTGAACTCTGGAGATATGATGCATAAATAGGTAATCCTGGCTTTATGTTATAGAGAATTGCCTTGTATGCTTTTATTTTAGGGTCTGAACTATAGAATTTATATGCCATATTATTTATCTATTTAAGAGTATCATTTCTTTTGACTTAATCTCTATGCACAAATGACGGTGGGTATGTAAAATGTGTGTAAAAGTAATGTACTGTGGCTTTTCTTACTTTCGGCAAGGAGTGTGCAGAAGCCATTAATTCTCTATTCCTTGCTTTATCCTTTCACTGACTACATAGGCATAACAACTTCTAAAAGACATTTAAGATTTTTTCATATTAGGTAACACTTTTACTTAAATAATCTAATCTTGATATTGGCTTGGAAAGGTCCTGACAGGATACATATAATAATAAGCATTTGGGCAAAGGGTCTCGTAGTTTTTTATCTTTAAACCCCAACAATGAAGAATATGATGAAGAGATTACCTTAACAATCTGCACAGTTGAAGAGTCGAGCACGGCAGAATGTGCAGGACAAGCAAGGTCAGGGCAGGCAGAGTTTGTGCATAGTATTAGAGTAGAGATCAGAGCATCTGTGCCTGTTTGGGCTTCGGTGTCAGCCCCTGCCCATAAAGTATGGCAGAAGATGTACAACTGATTTTAATGTTGTACATTGTTTGCATAATGTCCTGCACTAGTCTGCACACTGGCTTATTTCACTCTGGCTTAATTGATTTCCACCACACCTATCTGTCTCATGTTGACTTTGTTTTGAGCTGCCAATGGTTAAGTTAGCTGGGATGGGCAGATGCCTCATCCAAGCACTTTATGCCCTAATACTCTATTACAGTGGTCCCCAACCTTTTTGTGTCTGGGGATCAGCTGTAACCAAAGTTTTTTTTCCAGGGACAGGGTTGTAACTCCAGTCCCATGACCTGGTAAAAAATAGGTTACCTGCAAATACCCCATATCTAACCCCAACCCATATAATGTGCCATTTCTAGCAGCCCGTGATCTAAAATGCCTCCTTTTCTGTAGCCCTTCATGATAGTTCCCATTTTTCTGTTGTCTGTATTGATAAGAAGTGGGCTACTGAAAAGTGGACACTATGAAATACCCCTCTTTCTGTGGCACTCCACAGACCTATTATACCCCCTTGTTTTTCGCCTTTTCACTAAGTGGAGAAAAAATTTACATTTCCCACAATGTATAAGCCAACCTGAGTATAAGCCAAGTCACCTAATCTTATCACACAAAAAAAATCTTGCGAAAACTTATTGACTCAAATATAAGACTAGGGACTAGCGGTTACTTTTTAATAAAATGTACAGTAGCTTCCCCTAACTGATAAAATGTCGAGCAACAGCCTCCCTTCACTAATAAAATGTCCAGCAGCAGCCTCCCCATCAGCGGCCTCTTCTCACTAAAAAGATGTCCAGCAGTTGCTCCCCCCTAACTAATGAAATGTACAGCAGTTGCCTCCCCTCATCAATGAAATGTCCAGCAGCCTCCCTACACTTGTAAAATGTCTAGCAGTCTTCCCTCACTAATAAAATGTCTAGCAGCAGCCTCCCTTCATTAATAAAATGTTTGGCAGCCTCCCTTCAATAAAAATGTCCAGCAGCAGCTTCCCCACACAAGTATAATGCACAGCAGCAGCCACGCCTCATTAATGACATTTTTCACAGCAGAGCCCCCTTTGCTTATAAAATGACAAATAATATCTAGATACCATGGTGTCTTATAATAAAGCTCTAAAGAACAGTAAATGAATCCTTTGAAATTGCCAGGGTTTTTGCATTGATTGCAAATTAACAATCGTTTTGTTTCTGAATCAAAGTTTTGAATCTAAACATAATGGTAATTGTTACACTATGTATCATCTCTTTAAGACATATAATAAAAGTCTGAATGTAAAACATATAAAGATGGTAGATTTGCTTTACAAATCCAAGAAATGCAGCAATTTTGGATGACTTGTCACTCAGAAAATCAGCAGGGAATGCAATACAGAATTTTTTGATGTTTTGCTCAACTTTACTTTACTTTTCACACTCATTATTTCGAGGTTCATCTGTAATGACGGTAATAATGTAACTTCCCCGGAACTCAATGTATTTATGTCTGAACTTTCATAGCCAAGATCATAGATGCACAATTTGCTTTTGTGAATAAATGGATATTTTTTTTGAAATCCATGAAAAATATTTGGGCTGAGATAAAAAGGATCAAGGCAAATAAAACTTAGGGGATAGGAAGCTGCAGGAGTTCAGCAATATCTATATTTACTCTCTGAACATTTTTCAGGAGCAACGTGACAAAAATACTGAGGGTACATATTGGACGGCTTCCTGGCTGCAGATCACAATCCAAGTTGGTTTTCAAAGCTTAGACAGTATTTTAATACTTTTTTTTAAAGTCAATTGAATGTTTTTGCAGAGTAAGGTCTTAACAATTTCTTATAATATACTATAAACGTCCTTAAAGGAAACCTGTCATCAGGAGCCCTTTTTCTGGCTTTCCCATATCCTCATAGAGAATAGTAAACACATTGCCAAAGAGTTTTTATAGTAAAACTGGCTTTTTTTTGTATGCAGGGAGTCCCATAAGAGTGGCCAGTGAGGAGAGGGACAGACATGAAAGACGTCCTCAGGGGGGAAGCAACCGAGGGAGGAGATATGGGGGACATGGACGTTTTTTAAATTTGAAATTGATGCATGACTGAGCGGTTTCCAGCGGGTGGAGGCCACTCCTCACTGGCCCCTCCCATGGGACTAGGGACACAGCTCTGCATACAGAAAGGTAAACTTTCCTCTAACTTATCCTTTTTTCAGAAAAAAGCCAGTTTTACTATAAAAACTATTAGGCAATGTGTACACTATTCTCTATGGGGACATGAGAGAGACAGAAAAAGGGAACCTGATGACAGGTTCCCTTAAAAGAAATTTTGGTGTGAGCCTAGAACTTTATCAACAATCAGAACAATGAAACCTCGACAAATGACCACTGATTTGAGAAGACAACCCTTTATCCAGACTAGATGTTCTTTGAGATTTCCAAGCATATCATACATAAGTCAAACTGGCCATTTTGTGGTGAAGATCATTGCTGCAGATTTTTTTTAAGAGGTTTTGCTGAATAATATTTTCAAGTTGCCAGAACTCACCAATCAGCTTCTGAGCTTGTGAACCAACCCCAGGGCTGCTCTGCTTGGGGCTTTGATTAACAGGTTCTCTGCAAAGTCTAGTACCCTTGGCAGAGTTGGGTGTGTGTATGGGAAAGCTGGGTGGCTTAATTTGAAGATCAGTGTGTATCAGGCTTGAGTAATGGGCGGATGAGCCTATTAGCTGCTGGGATGACTTCCAGGGACTCTTCTTATATCTGGTCCGCCCCTCACATGGTGCTGGTTATACTAGTCTCTTGCATCATTGTAATTATACTTTCTATGCTCCCCGATTGGTGCATCTTGCCCTTTTGCTTTGGTTATGGGCTACTCTTTGCCTTACAATTTTGTACTTCATCACCACTTTGGTTTTGACTTGGATTTTATGGCTAAGCTTGTGTCTGTCTGTCTCATTTGTCTTCTATTCTGATCTCAATCTCAGAGTCTGGAACTTCAACTCTTGGTTTAACTTTGGTTTAGCACAGGCCTTAGAAATTAGGCAAGGACAAGAGTAGTGGGTGAGTTCAGTGCCTGCAACTGTTTCTCTTCCTTGACACATGATTTTTGCTTGAGATTAGATTAGTGGGGGTCCAAGGGTTACTACACTAATAGATCGACCTTTCTCAGCTTCTGATGAACATAGAATGGAACAGAAAGCAGACAGCTCCATTCTTACTGTAGTGGTTGAACCAAGTCACTGCATCTTGGCTCCCATCAAAACGCACTCCTAGATCACAGAGTTTGGATGGACTAAATAAACAGCCATAGTATGTCAGCAGGCTACTGACAGGGATTAAAGTATAATAAAAGTCTGAGCGATTTGACAAGCTCTGTGCATCGCTGCGTAATCTGTGTGCACTATATTAATAAAGAAATTATTATTATAATTATGAATTTAGCAAGGGGTAGAAAGCAAGAAATGTGGGCCAGTTATGTTTCTGGAATTTACTAATGTATATTAGGTAATATCTACATGTGGCTGTACAGTGATCAGCCCCCGATTAGGGATATTACTGTTGGGCATTCGGCATCACAGTTGGCAGTATTTATTGTAAAATCTTGGAAAAAATTATCTTTTTTTTGTTTGAAATTCATGTAAATTATTTGAATGACTGGTGGGGTCTGCCCATCATGGCAGATGTTGATTTCTAATAATCGACTGGGAAATGAGAAAAAGTCATTGCTCTCAGACCATGATGAGCACAGAGACACTGCCACACATCATACTAGTGTCTGGCCTCATCACTGAGATATTTTGATAGTTGTACGACAGGTGACCTTTGGGGCCGGTGGCTGAATAGGTTAGATGTTGCCCTTCATTATACAATAAGCAGAAGGACAGGGGGACTTTCTTCTTTATAAAAGTTGCAGCTGATTTTCAAGGTGAAGAGCCCCTTTAAATAGTTAGGTAGCAAGTGACAACATGAGCCGTTACCATTGTGAAATCTTTCCCTCGGCAACCCCACAATAGCAATCGCGTGCCTCTTCAATGTAACAGTGGTAAGTGCCCGAGGTAGTGCCAGTGGCGCTGTGAGATGCCTCAATCCATAAATTTTCTGCTTATATCTGTTAAATCTCATTTTATACTTTTCATTATCATATTGTGTGAGGCTTTGGGTATAGGGAACAAATGAGAGTATTTTTTGAGTTGTATATTGCAGGAAGTTAACATCTTCGTGACCACACCATAGAAACAACAGGAGATAGTTATTGAACGTTGGACTTTATTTATTCCTCCCATTAATTCTGATTAATATTTTTTATCCCATAATGTAAAATATACAAAATACATAATAATTGCTGATCTAATCAATATAACGATCCAACTGATGCTCTGCATGCACGTGGCTTTGGGCGCTCAAGTATACTCCAGACTCCCGATATATGTTATTAATATGGGATTTTATGGATTAAAAGACCAATATATTGCAACGCGTTGTGGTCCGGTACTCGGACCTTCGTCAGACAATCCATATACCTGATATATAATCAATAACAATCTATGGTAAGGGATTCTCAATCTATGGTAAGTTACTCCCCTATGCCCCCCCCCCAACAAGCCCTGATATATCCCCCCTTTAAGTATCTATGTATCTGTCAGCAGTACAGGCAGTCCCTGGGTTACATACACAATAGGTTCTGTAGGTTTGTTCTTAAGTTGAATTTGTATGTAAGTCAGAACTGTATATTTTATAATTGAAACCCTGGCCAAAATTTTTTGGTCTCTGTGACAATTGGATTTTAAAAATGTTGAATTGTTATAAGAATCAGGGTTAACAATAAAGTTTCATTATAGACACCTTTGATAACTATTATAACTGCTTATTGTAGCCGAGGACCAAAGTACAGTAACTTACCAACATCCAGAGGGCTGGTTGTAACTAGGGGTCATCTGTAAGTCGGGTGTTCTTAAGTAGGGAACAGCCTGTATTTATCTATAGAATCTATCTACAATAATTATTCATCTATCTACAATAACTATAATCTATCTTCAGTATTTATCTATCACCAATTTATCTCATACATTTATCCATCTCTCACTCTATACCCACAGTATGAAGCATTTCCTTCGCTGGCGCTTTAACAGCCTCATGTTATGTACTCATTACCGGGGAAGGATCTGTCCAGAGACACATTTAATAACCTTGTTGTTTTTGATCACTATTGGAAACTGTTCGCTTGAAGGAACAACTATAGAAAAAGAACACATCTTATACAGATCCTGAATAATAATCGCTAAATTCACTCCTTTCTGAAGCATGAAATGACTAAGTAACATCTGCTTTCAGGTTCTAAGCTAAATCTGGATTTATTATGCATACATTTACATAGCAAGTAAAATTAATCATCGCTAAGAATATTACATGAATGCGGTTATTTTTATTTGGCTTTAAATAGCGTCCGCATTATTCACATTCTTACGTAAAAGCAACATAATTACGTACAATTTTGGCAGTTTCTTGGTCTCCAGCTTCTATCAAGCTTTTGTTAAAAAATGACCCAAACGAACAAAATAATCTATAATGTGTTTTCCTCGGTGCTACAGCTTATTATTGCTGAAAACTCTTTATTTGCCCGTAAATGCCTCATCACAGATTCAGTGCCGAGAAGAAGTAAGAAAGAATTACAAATGTAATGTGCGTCTTCTGTAAATTTTCAATGTTTCCTCATCATTATAAAGATCTCTGCTTCCTATCAATGAATGAAAGGACATTTAAAGGACAAGAGCTCTCTTTTCTAATGAACTGTTAAACATGTGAGTCATACACAAAACACACAAGATATAAGAAAAGCCGAGTATCTGGGGGATATGTCAGGTATTATTCCCTTTAAAGGACATCTACCACCAGGATGAAGGATTGTAAACCAAGCACACTGACATACAGCTGTGTGCCCCGTCTGGTAGGATCCGCTCTTCTTTTAGCCTAAGGGGCTCCTTAGGTTTTAATGGAGCCTGGAGCCCCTCAGGCTAATTTGCATAATTTTTAAAGCCTTTTATTCTGAATAACAAGGGCATAGGATGCTTAAAAAAGAGAGTGTATCCTGCCAGAGGAGGCACGCACCAGTATGTCAGTGTGCTTGGTTTACAATCAGGGAATTTTAGCTCTTCCAGACTCCAGGTCCAATCATAGTGAGAAAACTGTGGACTTTGCAGTTTTTCTCTTTTATCAATACAGGGAGTAAACAAATTGATCTATAAGTGAGAGAAGATATAGGGAGCAGTCTGTGCAGCAGATCAGCACAGAGAGAAGTCTAAAAGAGAGGAGCCTTGCAAATAATCTTTATGGGGGTAGAATTGGAGCGGTAGGGGACCAAAGAGGAGTCTCCATAGAAAAAGGGGTATATTTTCTGTGAGAGAGGGAGGCATAGGAAGGAGTCTGTGGAAGAGTAACCTGTGGAAGAGACGGAGACATGAAAAAGTCTACTGTATGCAACAAAGAGGACCAGTCATCGTAAGAGACAACAGGTTGTGGATACACTCGTTTTGGCACACGTTGATCACATAACTCATTTGGTTTTTGGCTGCTCCCAAGGGTGTAGTCTAAGGGGCACCCTCAGTATATGGACCTGGACTTTGCAAGAACAGAGTCACCAGATGGCCCGTGGGTCTAATAGTGATGGTACGAACAGGATGCTATTGTAGTAAAGAAATAGCCTGTAGGTATGGAAGGGCAGGACAGTTTCATAGTCAGGATAAGTCATAAGGTACAGTATATGGGAGACAGCAAGCTGGACACTATCACAATAGTAACCTTTATGCTTAGACATCTTCCCCAGGGATCCCTTGGGCTCTAAAAAGGAAGCTCACATCTTAGCCTCCCTTAGTGTATACTTATTACAGTACAGCCACTGTACAAATATAGCTGATTGTGTCATGTTGTGTTTGGGCATCATGGGATTGATAGCAAATCAGAGAAGGTGAAAAGACAAGGTAAGTACAGAGATCTAGATGAAGTATTTTTTTATTGCAGAAGGGAAACACTAATGAAAAAAGGAAGAGCAGTTTGTATGACAGAAGTGCCGAGGTGGTATACAGGTGTGGGGTGCAGTGAGGGAGAGCTGTAATACTATGTGATATGGTGGTATTATAACTAGAGATGAGCGAACATGCTCGTCCGAGCTTGATGCTCGGTCGAGCATTAGGGTACTCGAAACTGCTCGTTCTCTCGAACGAATACTTCGCCCGCTCGAGAAAATGGCACCTCCCGCCGTTTTGCTTTTTGGCGGCCAGAAACAGACCATCACAAGCCAGGAGACTCTGACTCCACCCACATGACGTGGTACCCTTACACGTCGATAGCATGTGGTTGCTGCCAGATCAGGTGACCCGATAGACTAGCCGCTGCCGCGCTGCTCGATCATTCTGTCTCTGGATGCCGCTAGGGGGATCTGCTGCTGGTCGGAAAGCGTTAGGGTTTCTTTAGCTACGTTGTAGGCAGGAGTGATTCTCAAAAACCCAACAGCCCTTCTTAGGGCTACATAACGTTCTACTTTTTATTTTAATTTGCATCTATTACCATTTTTGTGGGAATTAGCAGGGACTGCTACCGTTGTGTTTTAGCTCTTAGTTGCACACATATCCATAGCAAAGCCCGAGGGGGAAAATTCAGTGGTGTTGGATTTCTATTAGGCACTAACCAGTGTCATCTCATCTGGCATGTAGTGTGCTTCCTTTGATACTTGGCTAGAAAATAGCCATAGAGAACATACAAATGACTTCTTGAAGCCAACAGTAGCGTTCTATATATTTGATTTCTGTGGATCTGCTTGTGCTTTAGTTTCTGCAGTGTCATGTACTTGCCAATTCTGAGCATATTGTAGTGAGACTGCGACCGCTTGTGTCTGCGCTTAGTGGCGCACATATCCATAGCACGGCTGAAGTGGGAAAATTCAGTAGGTGGTTTCTATTAGCACTACTCAGTGTCATCTCATCTGGCTATAGTGTTCTTCCTTTGATACTTGGCTAGAAAATAGCCATAGAGAAACAAATCTTCTTGAAGCCTACAGTAGCGTTCTATATATTTGATTTCTGGTTGATCTGCTGGGGGCTGTAGTTTCTGCAGTGCATGTACTTGCCAATTCTGAGCAATTTGTAGTGAGACTTGCGACCGCTGTGTTCTGCGCTTTAGTGGCGCACATATCCATAGCAAAGGCTGAAGTGGGAAAATTCAGTAGGGGTTGGATTTCTATTAGGCACTAACTCAGTGTCATCTCATCTGGCATAGTAGTGTGCTTCCTTTGATACTTGGCTAGAAATAGCCATAGGAGAAACAATAGCTTCTTGAAGCCTACAGTAAGCGTTCTATAATTTGATTTCTGGTTGATCTGCTGTTGCGTAGTTTTGCATTGCATGTACTACTGCCAATTCCTGAGCAATTTGTAGTGAGACTTGCGACCGCTGTGTTCTGCGCTTAGTGGCGCACATTCCATAGCAAAGGCTGAAGTGGGAAAATTCAGTAGGGGTTGGATTTCTATTAGGCAAACTCAGTTGTCATCTCATCTGGCATAGTAGTGTGCTTCCTTTGTACTTGGCTGAAAAAGCCATAGCATAGGATAGGATTGTTTGGTTCTAAAACCTCAAAAAAACAAAAAACACAAAAAAAAACAAAAACACAAAAAACACAAAAAAAAACAAAAAAAAGTAAAAAAAAAAAAAAAAGTTATACTCTCATTTTAAAAAATGTTTAACCCAGGCTAGGGGTAGAGGACGAGGGCGGGCTGGGGGCGTCCAACTACTGCAGGGGTCAGAGTGCCTTGGTCCGGGGCGGGGTGAGACACCACCTGCTGATGAGGGAGCAGGGGAACGCCGCAGAGCTACACTCCCTAGGTTCATGTCTGAAGTTACTGGACTCGTGGTAGAGCACTGTGAGGCCAAACAGTGTGAACAGGTGATGTCGGGATTGCTGACAATGCTTCGAGCAATTTGTCCACCACCATTCAGTCTGTCCACGCAGTCCACCCAGTTCACCGAACTCCCACTCCTGCCAGCTCCGTCCCCGTCCACCAGGAGAGGTCAGAAACGTAAAGGGCCCAACAGAAAAGGCCGGTGGGACAGATAGGGGGGAAGACAGCGGAACGAAGTAAAGAAAGCAGCAGTGTGGGCGGCCAAAGCTCGGGGAACCGGGGGGAAAGAGTGAAAAGAAGGAGGGGGGACGAAAAAGAAAAAAAATAGCAACAAAAGGGAACGAAGAGGGGGAAGGAATACGAAACGAAGGAAGCGGTGGGCCTTCAGCGGGAGACCCAATTTATGTAACTCTGCCTTAGCACGATGAATGCGGATCCGAGAGATGGACAAACGGACGAAAGGAAAATGTCCAAGGTGCGGGAGATAACGAAGACAGGGAAGGCACGGAAGCGCTAAGAAGGCGTGAGTTACTTGGTCTTCGGCCTGGTGAAGCAGTGGTGGAAAGTTAATAGGTACAATCCCGCCAACACGAGGGGGGAGACAAAAACGTCACGATAAGCCAGAAATTAGACGCTGAACAAGAGAGACAAGAACTCAGTGTATCCCCGGAGCGAAGGAGGAGGTGAAAATAAGCCGTCGCGCGAGGACGTGTAAGGGTACCACGTCATGCTGGGTGGAGTGCAGAGTCTCCTAGGGGCTTGTGATTGTCTCTGTTTCTGGCCGCCAAAAATCACAACGGCGGCAGATGCCATTTTCTCGAGCGGGCGAAGTATTGGTCCGAGCAACGAGCAGTTTCGAGTACACTAATGCTCGAACGAGCATCAAACTCGGACGAGTATGTTCGCTCATCTCTAATGAGCTGTTAGCCCTTATTGGGGAAAAAATTGTTGGAATAAGATGTTATTCTGATGCTTTTTTATTTTCCAGTGTTTACCATGCAGTATAAAGAAAATGCTAATTTTACTCTCTAGGTCAATACATTTCTGGAGAGACAAAATTGGTACAATTTTTTAGGTTTTGCATAAGGCTAAGTTGCAACTAATGAATCAAAACCCTAAATGTTTTTAAAGTTAATTTTACTTAGCTTTTCTTACCTCTTTTATGTTATGCAAATTTTATCAGTAAACTTGAACATGTGATAATTTAGTTGCTTGTACAATTACAATGCTCTAATTAAGGCAACATATAAGTAGTACTAGCAATTGCTAATGAGCTGTAGAGGGTGAAGTGAACACTGTCTATTCCTGAAGGTGTTAATAATTAGGTCTTTATAGACAGTGCAGAGGTGAAAAGAAGTTACTGTCTGTCCTAACAAAAATAGTGGCTTAATCAGGGACTGTAATATACATATAACAAGAAAAGAGGACTTTTGCAGGGGTGTAACTTGAGGGGGTGCAGATGTTGCGGTCGCACCCAGGCCCAAGAGGTTTAGTGGGCCCTTATGATGTCACTTTCCCATGTGAGAAGACTATTACTATTTTATATACATTATAGTTGAGGGGCCTGGCGCAGACTTTGCACTGGGGCCCATCAGATTCTAGTTACGGCACTGGACTTTTGTTTTGTATAAAAAAAAAACATACAACTAATGCCGTTGCACAATTCACATCTATTTAAATCTTTATTTATAATATTATATCCATTTTTAGTTTTTACAATTGCAGCTCAGTACATAGGCAATGGCAGATTCATTTTAATCATCATAATATCACACATCTTCCTGGTTTAAATACAGGATATATTTCATAAAACAACCCTCAGAGGTATTGTATATTTACATCTTATTAAAAGATTAACCCCTTAACGCTATGCGCCGTAGCTCTACGGCGCAGAGGTATGGGGAGTGTATGAAGAGGGCTCACGGGCTGAGTCCTCTTCATACAAGGGTGGGGGTTTTTGTATATTGCAGAAAACCCCCACCGCTAATAACCGCGGTCGGTGCTAGCACCGATCGCGGCTATTAACCCTTTCATTGCCGCCGGCAAAGTCGCGGGCGCCGTCATCTTTATTACGTCATCGGGGGCTGGCGATCGGTTGCCATGGTAGCCTCGGGTCTTCGTTTGACCCGAGGCTATCTGGCTTCTGCAGATTCGTTACAATGAGCCAGTGGCTCATTGTAATGAATATGCTGCAAAAATGCCATATATTGCAATACAGAAGTATTGCAGTATATGGTAGGAGCGATCTGACCATCTAGGGTTAATGTACTCTAGATGGTCTAAGAAATAGTGGGAAAAAAAAAGAAAAAAAAAAGTTTAAAAAATAAAAAAAATTAATAAAATATTAAAAATTCAAATCGCCCCCCTTTCCCTAGAACTGATATAAAACATAATAAACAGAAAAAATCACAAACATATTAGGTATCGCCGCGTCCCAAAATGCCCGATCTATCAAAATATAAAAACGGTTACGGCCGGCGGTGACCTCCGAGGCGGGAAATGGGGCCGAAATGTGACTTTTACACCTTTTTACATCACATTAAAAATTAAATAAAAAATGATCAAAATGTCGCACAGACCTCAAAATGGCAGCAATGAAAACGTCGGCTCATTTTGCAAAAAAATTACACCTCACACAGCTCCGTGCGCCAAAGTATGAAAAAGTTATTAGCGTCAGAAGATGGCAAAAAAATTTTTTTCTTATTTGTACACGTTTAATTTTTGAAAATGTATTAAAACCCAATAAAACCTATATAAATTTGGTATCACCGCGAACTTTTTTGAAGTTGGAGAGGGAGAAATGAGCAGAAAAACCCTGCGTCCTTAAGGGGTTAAATACTACAGCCAAATTATACATGTAATTCTATCTATGTAACTGCTGATACGCAACTTCTGTATTATACTGTAAAAATGTCTTAATAATCCAAGGGGCAGTCAACCAGGAGCATAATGCTTGACACACTGCAATATGCATCCTTGGCACCAGGTGTATATGTGCTACTCTTGTAAAATGTGTTTT
Organism: Engystomops pustulosus; assembly: GCA_019512145.1. NCBI lineage: Eukaryota > Metazoa > Chordata > Amphibia > Anura > Leptodactylidae > Engystomops > Engystomops pustulosus. The sequence goes on along the minus strand of CM033650.1, from coordinate 20,926,385 downwards.
CTGAGAATATCCTCAGGGCCATAATGATCACGGTCGCAGGACCACTATTTTTTAGTAGATACATCTTTGAGATGCATATAAAATTGATTATGAAAGACGCGCAGGCAGAACTATCTCTCTCTGTGACCTCTATTTGCCACAAATAATGATTTTTTATTTACTGGGGAGCTGCTGTGCAGTATATTAATGGAGTGAGGATGTTGTGCTACTTATTATTGAGAGGGTGCTGAACTGTATTTAATTAATGAGGTAGCACTGCTATGCTACATGTTAGCTGGGGTTGCTGTTCTGCTTATTAATGAGGGGTAATTGCCCTCCATGTAAACTAATGAGGGGGGTGCTGGTCCTGCATATGAATTAAAGAGAGTTTGCTGGTGCTGCATATAAATCAATGAGGGATGCAGTAGATAAAATTATTATGAAATGTCAGTTCTGTGTAAAAATTAGTGTTGTTGTTTTTTGTAAATTAATTAATTAGGTTGGTACTAAATATAAGTGTATCAGGGGGCTATAAATAAGTTAGTGGGTAATATATATATTTATTCTGAAAGCCCTGTATACACTGTAAGCACTATATCTCGACCGAGCATCAAGCTCGGACGAGCATGTTCGCTCATCTCTAATAAGAGATATTCTCCATGTGTAACAGGAATCAGCCTTCTTTCTATCCATTTAAATGTCTGTAAGCAACTGGCTGCAGCAAGATTCCCCTACTGTGTCTGAGGTAGTAGGATAAGTTTAGATTTGTTAGTGAGATGTGAAAGACTGACTGGGTTTGTTTTGATAGAAACAGACTTTCGGACGCAGAATTGCAAGAGGTAGACTAAGAAAAGGGACAAGGGTGTAGACCTTGTGTAGTAGTAAAGGTTTTTTCTTGAAAGAATTTTCTCACTTTTTTTATACGCTTTTTTTTATACAGCACTGTTTTATTAATGGTTTAATCCAACTTATTAACGAAAAAACAGGCACCTACATACATAATTCGTCTCATAGTATGAATGGGGGTCGCAGGACCCAGCAATTAAACATTCCAGTATCATGTTGCAACATAATAACAAGCTGTATGGTGCGCTGAGGCAGGATCATAATTATATACCCCTCCGCCTTTCCAGCAGCAAAATACCATACTAAAACAGACAGGGGGATCAACTAGACAAGACAAATCAAACAGGGCGAGGATAGGTAAGAGGGAGGGGGGGGTGGGGGGTTTTAGGCGGCTTCCAAGTCATCCTTCAGACATACTTACTGAGCACGACCGTACTTCCCAGTAATTTCCGATAAAGAGATCCTAAAGGCTGGGTAAAAAGTTTTTTAGGTAAAGAGACGCTAGTTTTAGGTAAAAGATCCTGGAGGCGGAGTTAGCTAATATTCCTCTCAAGGTTCCCCGCCATGGTTGTTTAGTCTTTGGTCTATTCGTCATCCACCACCATCTCCTCAATTCTGCATATATAATGGAGCTCTTGTATCCATTCCCACGTAGTAAGGTGGGTGGCGGCTCTTCCAGTGTGGGAATCAACGTCCTCGCTGCTGTAAGTAAGTGGCATGGAGGTCCTTTTGATGGAGGGAGAGCAGGGCGACCTGTGGCTACACTGTACGGTCATACCAGATACCTTGCTGTAGGTGTCAAAAACCATCCGCCAAAAGGCCTGCATCACCGAGCAAATCCACCATACATGCAGAATGGATCCCACCTCTGACTGGGCAGGGCAAATTTCCGAACTCTGGTATGATCTTATGGGCTGAGGGTCACCTGTAAGCATCTTTGATAAAATCTTATATTTCTTCTCCTCGCACGAAAAAAAAAAAGGAAATAAAAAAGAAAATAAAACTACAGGGTAGTGGAAGTATATAGGAGAATAAGAAGGCTTTTTCCCATTCTGCTTCAGTTAGGTATCTGATAGTTTTCTGTCCCTAGGCGCCACAAACCCTCGGTCCCTCCGAGAGGATGAGCCAGTAATATTCATACAGCTGAGATAGTATTTGGGCCGGGGGAGTCTGAGGAAGGCCTTGTACAGAAAGGGTGCCCCAAATCGGAGTCAGAGTTACGTTGACCTTCCTTTTGGTAATTCCAGCCATGACACAGGTGTGTTTGGGTTGGAGGCTCTCAAGGTGTCCTCAGGCAGGCAGAGTTCTCCGCTCAGCACCTGACCCCTATAGGTATGCCCTCCACTTCCCACAATCGAAATCTCCTCCTCCCCGTCCCCGAGGAAAAGCTGGGTTTGGTAAAATAAAGGGAGTAAGAGGGCCCTTCAATCGTCTCGGGAGTCTCAGGAAACCAGTCTGTCCCATTCATGGAGAAATTGGGAAGAAGAGGGAAGTGTGTGGAGCTTTTTGTAAGTTCTCAAATTTTAACCCTGGATGTTTACACAATAACATCATTTTTACCCCTTACTATAACTTTTTCTCAGTTTTATTTGCGTTTTGACTTGCCGCGATCCATTTTGAATCAGCTGCTTGCTGAAACCCACCCGGGCAGTCCCGCTCAGCTCCTTCTCTGACTAGTGGCAACTTATTTGGTGCCTCCGGCCCGAAATGGATCCCAGGACACAATATCTGGCGCCTATGAAATAAATATACCGTCTTCCCACCGCTAGTCGGAGATCAAGCCACCAGCGATTGGAATCTTTAGGAATAAATCTCCCGCCAATGTACTTTAGGCTATCAGGGTATAGATTATCTACACTTTCTTTAGCTCTGAAAACCCCTCTAAGGTACTCTTCACGTAACAAGCCTCCACTGTCTGTCCAATGCAGCCCAGGACCCTGCAACTGCTCCTTGAACAGGAGCTGCCCTCCGTTCCCAAAACTTTATCTTTTTTTTACATGGGTGATAAAAAAACAAGGACGAATGCATCACTCATCATTTTTAGTAATATCCCAATCAATTGTGACCCTGTTCATCTTTAGAGGTTTACCGGTATGTCATAGATCAAAATGCATCAGATCTTTGTCTACATTGTGTTTTTTGTGCAGCCTGGTAGAATGAGTTTGACATTTGCTTTCATCACTGAGACCATGTCTCTTTTCTGTCTGTATCCCAGCAGGTAAACTCTATCACACAGGATGCCCACACAATAGAGTAGGCTAATGCGCGTGTCATGTCTTTCATTATAGTTAGTCACTAGGCAGCTTAGGGTATCATTTGGAATTTCTGTGACTCAGCTTTCATTTATGTTTAGAACATTTCACTATCAGTTTTTATTGGTAAATAAATTGGTAGAAATAACTAATTCCTTATATAGGGCACACATACTCCACACTCATCCTGCACGAACTTGCCAAATAATCCCGTCCCCAGGGGCTCACAATTTAAGGCAAACCACCATTATGTTTTGGGTGTGAGGAAACCGGAGGGACCCGGAGGAAACCCATACATCAACATGAGAGACTACCAATCATCTTTGCAGAATGTTAACCTGGATTGGACTGCACCCAGGACCCCAGCGCTGCAAGCTGTAGTGCTAACCCTGAGCCACCGTGCTGCCAATCTCTTTCACTCCAATGGAAAGCTTTATAATCACACCCATGAACTGGTTATGTCTCTATTTTACATGGATTAGTGGAACCCGCCTACATAAAACTAATACAGAGAAATACAATGTTATCAGAAGTTTATGTTCACATGTTCTTCAAGTTTTGTCTGATTAGAGACTTACGGCGATTGCGTGAAAGGATCTGGCCACTTTACTTCATGTTATTGGTATGTATGTTAGTGTGGGGGTAGGATATTAGTATTTACCGAATATGGTAAAAACAGGACATTCCACATTGCAAGTATTCCACGACAGAAATTCATGGATAGTTTCCAGGTGGATTGGGTTTATATCTAAAAAATATATTAAATAGTTAAACATGGTCAAAAACTCATAAAAATGCATAAAATCAATAAAAAGACCGGACAGCTGTTTTCAACCATCACAAGCAAGGCCGCTTCATCCCACGTTTTTTTAACCTGTGCATCTCCTTGTTGGGTCCATTCATCTGGATTATATCTAGGCCAGAATCTTCCGCTGCGTATTGGATGCACTAAACATCAGTGTTGTGCCGGCCAGCATAACATTCAAGGTGTAATTGCGCTCTTTTTTACTTGAAATTTTTTATCCAATATACCATAGAAACCGTTGATAGACAGCACATTAAGGTCATAACAGCTTTGGTACGTACTCTCCTCGTTCGCCCTCCTCTTCTCCCCTCCCTTCTTTTATTACTTAAATTTGCCAATATACCTGTCTATCTATAGTAGTTCTGCTCTCTTGATATGTAAGTGAAGCCCGCCCCCAGCCTGGTCATTTACCAACCTCTCATCCAGCCAGACCTATCTCCACAAAATGGCCCGGCAGATGGGCGGTCATGCTGATCTTCTATCTGTCCATGAACAATCGTCCCGCCTGACCTTATTATAGTATTCATAATATAAGATTAAGATCCTGTTCAGTGCGATTGTTCAGGGCAAATAAGATCACATGACCCCTATTTGCCCCCATTTTATGTAGTTTAAGATTTTACCGTGTTTAGCCATGGAGAGCAGAAGAAAGCGTTGTCAGAAATCATTTCGATATACCCTTTTTGAGGCTAACTAGAGTATACACGTTTATGGTGAGCTTTCGGAAGACTTAGTTCTCTTCGTCAGACAGGATGTTTAATGTCATAGAAACAGAAAATTCCACACTTTATACACAAAAACTAATACATGTGTGTCTATATCAAAAGATATTACAAAAACCTCTAGAAACAAAGATTAATAAAACAGGACACATCCTTACTTTACAACCAGTGGATGGCAATAAAAACATTAAAACACTTGTATGACAGCGAGACACAAGATGCCCTGGGCTTTCCACTTATCTGTCTGTGGCCTCGGTCAGAGTAAGGAGGTCTACTGAAGCTGGCATAGAATGTTTAAGAGCCATGCTGTTGCAAGGTGTTGAATCTCCCTTCACATTAATTTTACTCCCATTTTTCCTTTTCTCCGTCTATTGTTCTGATTAAATTCCCATTAAACTAAGTAACTGCAAATCCTCCATCGGTGTCGGGTGGTCACTCTCTGGATAAATGGTGCAGCTGTCCTTGGATATTCTTTCTTTCATTTTAATGTCAGATCTGTGTGAATTCATACTTGTTGAGCTCCTCCTGACCTGTTTTCCTCCCCACATAAAGGCCTGTGGTTGTACACTGCTGACACAGATAAGTAGACCACATTAGAGACCTGCAGGAAAGGTCCCCCTGATCTGATTGTACCTGCTGTGATTGGGGTACCGGTCCCTGGCATTCCGTGCGAATGTGGGGCATGTTTACAATCTGCTTTGGGCATGCACAGGTGAGGTACATTTTCTGATGGAGGTCTCAGGGCACTCCGGAAACCATTGTTTCAAGGTTGGTGTGGTCGCCGGACAGTGATAACAGGAGAGGAGGGACTGGAATATCTTCTTTTAATCTTGTGTCTTTATGTAAATCGCGTGTTGAGTTCCTTTGGCAGATGTGACGGCAGTCTCAGTTGTGGGCTTAATCAAGTGACTACATATAGGGGTACTCTGCCTCTGTTGGGTTCCTTATTATTTGAGTCAAATCATCTCTGTTGATGGCTTGCTGCTTTACCTATTTTTTTATCAGTCACTTTTGGCATGGTAAGCCCAACGGGAGAATTCAGACCTGACCGCCTCCATGAGGCTTTTGTTCCAGGGTCTTTCTTGTTATGAAACATATACCGGTTGTCAGCTATTGCTATGGCTGTTAAACAATATGATAGATAGAACTGTCTTGTGTGTTTTGGGGTGGAAGCTGTTATTTTCTCAGGTAGCCCGTATCTGTGCTGTTGGTATTTATGAGGAATAGGTTGAGGTTAATGGCTGTTTCTTTATCTGTTTGGTGGTATCCAAAAGTGATCTCCGTATCTGAATAGCTTAGTTTTTTCATCAGATTGTGGTGTGGTGAACGTTGTTGTAGCCCTCATATGAGAAGTGATTAGTCCGCCTTCCCGTCCTCACCACATAGGTTGCAGGTCTCATATTGACCCCGATCTCATCATCTACCGGATAAGATCATGTGTTTTTGTGGTGCATGTGTGATAAGTAAAACCACCTTCACAGTTCACGCCATACAAAAGATTCTGGCATAACTGTGTTGTCAACACCGAATTGAACCCATACGATGTTACCCACTACACTGTAGGTACAGATCCTCTCCAATGAACTAGTTGTGGGTTGAGCAACAAATTGTATGAGAAATCTGAGACCTTTCCTGTGGTACAGTATGTGCTTGCTCCATATGTGATTCCCGTCATGCTGCTATTCCATCTTTTATGGGGGATTTTAGTGTATAGGATTCCACATCCCTGGTTGGCCATAACTGTACCATTACGGAAGTGGCCTACAGTCTTGAGCTTGTTTTACAAGGTCAGTAGTTTCCTGGATGTAGCTAGGAGTACTTCTGACCAGGGGTTTTAACAGGAGATTTCCACCCAACCCTGATATACTTTCCGTCAGCTTGACACAAATGACCAGAAATAAAGGCCTTCCCGGATTAACCATCTCGTGGATCTGGGGAGCATATAGAACCACCTGGCCTGGATCCTCTGGTAATCAAGAAGGTGGACCTTGTGGTTGCATCGTCAGTTGAAACTTCGTGGTCATATCATAAGTTGCTTCTTGTAGCCTCTGTTGGATCCTCCAAGTTTTTACTAGAATGAATGGCTGGGTTGACAGCCTTCTGTTTGCTTCCTTTTATATAGTCACGAGGTATTCATTAGACTATTGCACCCCCTTTGTCTGCATGTTTATTATGATATATCCTGGGATTTGTTTTTCAATGATAGAGACCCTTTTGTTCCTTCGGGTTAGGTTATTTACTTTGGTTTGTCTTCATTATTTCCCCAGATTTCAGTTTTCACCGTAAATACCGCTATCTAGAATAAACCCTGACCCCTCATTACCTCACTACTGACCATAGATGGTGTCACAGCTTATCCTCCCTCCCCCTCCTGTACCATTGGACCTATAGTAAATACACGTCGCCCCCCGACATCACTACTTGAATCAGATGATGTCACAGCTTATTCCTCCTCCCCCTCCCTGTACAATGACCTCTATATATAACACTGAACCCATCATTACATCACTACTGACAATAAGATGAGTCCACAGCTAATCTCCTCCCCCTCCATTCAATGACCTCTATATGATAACATTGACCATTTACATCACTACGACAATAGATGATTCACACCCAGCTTATCCTCCTCCCCTCCCCTGTACAATGACCTCTATATAGATAACACTGACCCATCATTACTCACTACTGACAAGATGATGTCACAGCTTATCTCTCCCCCTCCCCTGTACAATGACCTCTAATAGATAACACTGACCCATCAGTACATCACTACGACAATAGATGATGTCCAGCTTAATCTCCCCTCCCTGTACAATGACCTCTAATAGATACACTGACCCATATTACATCACTACTGACAATAGATGATGTCACAGCTTATCTCCGCCCCTCCCTGTACAATGACTCATAAGAAACACGTCATCATTACATCACTACTGACAATAGATGATGTCACACTCTAATCTCCTCCCCCTCCAGTACAATAACCTCTATATAGATACATGCCTACTCATTTACATCACTACTGACAATAGAATGATGTCACAGCTTATCTCTCCCCCTCCCTTATACAATGCCTCTATATAGATAACCAGACTATCAGAACCGCCCTCATTACATACACTGCAATATTGTCACAGCTTATCTCCTCCCCCTCCCTGTACAATGAACCTCGATATATAAAACACTGACCCATCATTACAATCACTATGACAATATGATGTTCACAGCTTATCTATCCCCCTCCCTTCTGTACATGGCCTCTATATAGAAAACACTGACATCATTACATCACTACTGACAATAGATGAGTCAACAGCTTATCTCCTCCCCTCCTGTACAATGACCTCTATAATAAAACACTGATCAATCATTACATCACTACTGACAATAATGATGGTCACGCTTTCTCCTCCCCCCCGTAACATGATCTCTATAATAGATAACTGACCCTCATTACATCACTACTGACCATAATGATGTCACAGCTATATCTCCTCCTCATCCTGTAGCAAGACCTCTATATAGATAAACATCGACCCTCATTACATCACTACGACAATAGATGGTGTCACAGCTTATCTCCTCCCCTCCCTGTACAATGACCTCTATATAGAACACTGACCCATCATTACATCCTATGACAATAGATTGTTCACAGCTTAATCTCCTCCCCTGTACAATGACCTCTTATAGATAACACTGACCCATCAATACATCACTACGCACATCGATGATGTCAAGCTTATCGCCTCCCCCCTCCCTGTAACAATGACCTCTATAGATAACACTGACCCTATTACAATCACTATGACATAGATGGTGTCACAGCTTTATCACCCTCCCCCCGGTATGACACTCTATATAGATAACACGACCCTAGATACATCAACACTGGACAAAGATGATGTCACAACAGCTTCCTCCTCCCCCTCCCTGTACAATGACCTCTATATAGATACACTGACCCATCATACATCACTACTGACAATAGATGATGTCAAGCTTTCTCCCTCCCCTCCCGTACAATGTCCTCTCATAGATACGACTGACCAGTATACGTGAACTCACTACTGACAAAAGACTGAGTCACACCGCTTATCTCCTCCCCCTCCTCTGTACACATGGTACTATATATGATAAACACTGACCCATACTTACTCCACTCTGACAATAGAGTCAGTACCCTCTACAGCTCTATATAAAAATGCCATATCCATCACAGAGAGCCACTTCTCATCGTACATGACCTCTATAAATAACATGATCAACCTCATTACATCACTACTGACAATAATGATGTCACAAGCTTATCTCTCCCTCCGTGACAATATCGTCTATATAGATAACACTGACCCTCATTACACACTACTGACAATAGATATGTCTACCGCTTATTCCTCCTCCCTATACATGACCCTTACTAACATCTAGTACTCTATATAGATAACACTATCAACATTACATCACTCTATCCTCTGACATAGATGGTGTCACAGCTTATCTCCTCCCCTCCCGGCCTCATCAATATCTCTATATAGAAATACACTGACGCTAATCATTACATCACTACTGACATAGATGATGTCACAGCTTCATCTCCTCCCCCTCCTGTACGATGACTCTATATAGATAACACTGACCATCATTCAATATCATAATGACAATAGATGAGTTTCACAGATTATCTCCTCCCCTCCGTCCCTGGTACAATGACCTCCTATATGATAACAATGACCCACCATTACATACACTTGACTGACAATAGATGATGTCACAGTTATCCTCCTCCCCTCATTGTCAATGACCTTAAAAGATAGCACTAAACTATACTGAGGTATATAAGCGTTATTTTATATACTTTATAACATTTTGGTTTTTGTTCCCCTTTTTGTGGCGTTAAATATCGAATGGTGCAATACACAGTGTAAACGCCTTCTCTGTGCTGGAGGAAAGATGTCTTTCCTTAGTCAGTCACTCGCTTCCTTAATCATATTAATAGTTTCCTGGTAGATAATTGTTAATCACAGAAAATTTTATGATTTATTTGGGAACATAATAAGCCTTGTGACTCAAAGAAATCATAGAAGCTCGTGTTCTTAGTTTTTCTATCAACATTGCTGGAATATTTGCTGTAATTTTTCTTAATAGGATTATTGGAGAGTTACGTTTCTTCAATACTTGCGTCCCGTATAAAAATCACAGCTAGGTACAATTTATAATGAGGCAGACTCTCCTACATTGTGTGGTTTTCTAGAGGACGCTAAAAGAGAGAAAAGAAAGGGTACATTTAAAAGGAAAAAAGGTAGTAGTAGCTATCAAAGGGTCGCTTCGCTCCTTGTGATCTGTATAGGTTCATACTTACAATTGAAAATGATTAGGATATAGATAAAGAGTAAGAGATGAGGCGAAACTAAAATGCTTGGGGTACTCGGTTATTCTAGACGAACTTTTCCGATGCTCGAGGTGTCGTCTCGAATAACGAACCCATTGAAGTCAATGGAGACTCTAGCATTTTTCACCAGGGGACCAAGGGCCTCTGCACAGGAAGCTTGGCCCAAAACCCTGGGAAACCTGAAAGGATACAAAAAAGGACGTGGAAAACAGCAGAAAGCAAGGAGTACAAGACAGGCGAAACAGCAGGGGAGGGCCAGCATGCATGGATGCCTCTGAGGCTGCATAATCGCAACCATTAGGCCAAAATTATGGGCATAATCGCATGGAACATGAAATAGTGACAGAATGAAGCTAGATAGCAATCTAAAACATCCAACTATTGACCCTGACACTATAGGGGAAGTGCAATGGCAGAGCCAGCGCCAGCAAGCACAGCAGGTAGAGAGAAATCATGGCGACATACCCAAATGTGGACTCAGGGCTTCAAACAATGGGTGGCCAGAGGAGGAGAGAGAACCAAAGGAGGAGGTGACCAAGAAGAAGCCGCTCAAATTAATATCGGTACATGCATAAAAGTTTTGCCAGTATATTGTGTGAGTACGGAGTGCACACAGCCAAAGGGTGGCGACAAAGTTAACATGGAAGGCATGAAAACAACCAAAATTCTGCTGACACAGCTCGTTTGATAAGGGGGGGACCATTAGGAGCAGGGCGTGAACGGTAGTGATTACAGTGCTGCAGTTAAGAGTTAAACATTGTTAGTTGTGGATCTTGGGCATGGGCGCTGGCGCTCCGCTGCCAGACGAGCTTTCGCGCGTCCGAAGCCCCTGTCTCTAGGCTAACCCCAAACAAGCACTTCTAAGAACCTTTTGTATAAAGATCAAGTGTGAGTAGCGTCTTATAAGTTTTAGGATATGCCGAGGTGTAGGGGAATGGGTAAGAACAGACTGAGTGCGCAAGAAGCGTCGAAATAATGGAGTAATCAGGTAAAATGAGTAAAAGTTGCGAGTGGCAAGTATATTGTGTGTCCAGCGCTCCCAGGCATATCAGATCGGGGTCATGCATCAAAAGCGCAAGCCTGGCGACAAAGTTAACAAGTTTGATGTGGAATGCCTTTAATTCTCTTGGGCGGGTGTGCCTTTTATCGCCTAGGCTCAGCAGTTTGCGCACCGCCTGCTGTCGCTTAGCGACGCACTGCTGCTGTGCCTAGAGCTACCGACTGATGGATGGGCCATGCCACGGATGTAATTCGGAGGAGGAGGAGTGGGAGAGGGTTGGAGGAGGTTATAGTAGGCCTTTGAGACCTGGACCCGAGTAGGCCCCGCAATTCTCTGCGTCGGCATAGTAATACCCAGCCCCAGGTCAGACCCGATCCCGCCTGCGCCAAGTTAAGTGTAGTAGCGTTCTTATAGTTGGCGTTGGATATGGCGGGTGAGGGGATGTAAACAGATGCGCAAGAAGCGCATGATGCGCATGGAGTGGCGCTCCGCTGCCAGGCGAGCTTTCGCCAATCAAGCCCTGTCTCTAGGCTACTCCCCAAACAGCACTTTTGTATAAGTCAAGTAAGTAGCGTTCTTATAAGTTAGGATATGCCGGTGAGGGGAATGTAAACAATGCGCAAGAGCGCTGAAATAATATTGTAATGATAAAAGTTTGCCATATATTTTTGGGATAACACAGACAGGGTGGCGACCAAGTTAACAAGTTTGATGTGGAATCCATGAAAACAACCCAAATTTCTGCTGACACACCTCGTTTGATAAGGGACGATGTATGGAGGCAGCGTATATGGACGAATTTTGGAGTACGAAGCTGATGTGAGACAACGTGTGGAGGTGCTATGGAGACATTTAATTTGGATAGTGCCTGTATGTGGCAGTCCCAAAAATTTTTCAAACCAGAGGAGCAGGTAGGTGGCCCCCAGAAAATGGATAATTGAGTGCCTGTATGTGGCCGTCCAAAAAAATTTTCAAACCAGAGGAGTAGGTAGGTGGCCCTCCAGAAAATTGAATAGATTTGAGTGCCTGTATGTGGCACCTCGCAAAATTTTTTAAAACAGAGGACCGGGTAGGTGGCCTCCAGAAAATAATGCATAAAGTACTATAGCTAGAGCCAGTGGGCCTGTCAAAAAATAGCCAGTTTCCTCTCTTTAGTGTACAAAGAGAGTGAGGAAGGAGAAAATGAGGAGGAGTTGCATAAATTATTCAGGTTGAGGCTTCTTCATCTGGTGGAGATTGGAAATTATGAGAAACTCCAGGCTTTATTCATCTTAAATAAGCGTCAGCCTGTCAGCGCTGTCAGTCGACAGGCGTGTACGCTTATCGGTATGATGCCAACAGCTGCACTGAAAACCCGCTCGGACAAGACGCTAGCGGCAGGCAAGCAAGAACCTCCAAGGGTACAGCGCCAGTTCGTGTCCACATGTCCAGCTTGAAACCCAGTAGTTGTAGGGAGCGTGTGATCATTTAGGACGATGGTATGGTCAGCTACGTATCCCTCACCATCTTTCTGTAAAGATCAGCCCTACTCTGCCAACTGGGGACAGGTGACAGTGTCTTGCTGGGGTGACATAAAGCTGGCAAAAGCCTTGTAAAGCGTACCCTTGCAGTGCTGGACAAGCTGCCTGCTCGCCTACTCTCCCCTCGCTACTTGTCCCGCAGAACTACGCACTCTGCCGCTAGCGCTGTCAGAAGGGAAATACTGTTTCAGCTTGTGCACCAGGCCCTGCTGGTATTCATGCATTCTCACACTCCTTCTCCCTCTGCAGGGATGAGAGTGGAAAGATTTTGCTTTGACCGTGGGTCCAGAGTGAACACCCAGTAATCGGTGCTGGAATAAATTCTTGAACGCGAGGGTCACGGGATAGAGCCTAGCATGAAATCTGCCATATGCGCAGAGTACCAACCGCGTAAGAATTCACTCCCCTCACTGGCCTGACTGTCCATTTCTCCTCCTCCAACTCCTAACTCCTCTTCTCTTCCCATACACGATGAACAGTGAGGACTCACAATGGTCCCCTCTTGTGTCTCGCCACATTCTCCTCTCTCTCTCCTCCTCATCCTCCTCCACCTCCACCTCCTCCGATATGCGCTGAGAAACAGACCTGAGGGTGCTTTGGCTATCAACAAGGGAATCTTCTTCCCCCGTCTCTGTGACGAGCGCAAAGCTTCCGACTTCATGCTGATCAGAGAGTTTTTCAACAGGCCAAGCAGCGGATGGTGAGGCTGATGTGGCGGCATCGCCACTGACCATCTGTGTTGACTCCTCAAAGTTACTCAGCACCTGACAGATATCAGACATCCACGTCCACTCCTCATTGTAGACTTGAGGAAGCTGACTGACCTGACTACCAGTTCTGGTGGAAGTTGACATCTGGCAGTCTACGATCGCTCGGCGCTGCTGGTAAACTCTGGATAACATGGTCAGTGTTGAATTCCACCTCGTGGGCACGTCGCACAACAGTCGGTGAGCGGGCAGTTGGAGGCGGCGCTGCGCTGCCCTGAGAGTGGCAGCATCTGTGCTGGACTTCCTGAAATGCGCACAGAGCGCGCGCACCTTCGTGAGCAAATCAGACATATTGGGGTATGTCTTGAGGAAACGCTGAACTATCAGATTTAACACATGGGCCCATGGCACATGTGTCAGTCTGCCGAGTTGCAGCCAGCACCAGTTACGGCCGTTGTCACACACAACCATGCCTGGCTTCAGGTTCAGCGGTGCCAGCCACAATCAGTCTGCGCCGTGATGCCCTGTGTAATAGCTCTTGGCGGTGTCCTTTTATCGCCTAGGCTCACAGTTTGAGCCCGCCTGCTGTCGCTAGCGACGGCACGCTGGCTGCGCCTAGAGCTACCGACTGATGGCGCCGTGCCCACGGATGGTAGTTCGGAGGAGGAGGTGGAGGAGGGTGGGAGAGGAGGAGGAGGCATAGTAGGCCTGAAACACCTGGAACCGAGTAGGCCCCGCAATCCTCGGCGTCGGCAGTTATATGACCAGCCGCAGGGTCAGACTCGCTCCCAGCCTCCACCAAGTTAACCCAATGTGCCTCAGTCGTATAAGTGGCCCTGCCCGGCAGCACTCGTCCACGTGTCCGTGGTCAGGTGGACCTTGTCAGAAACGGCGTTGGTCAGGGCACGGATGATGTTGTCTGACACGTGCTGGTGCAGGGCTGGGACGGCACATCGTGAAAAGTAGTGGCGGCTGGGGACCGAATACCGAGGCGGCCGCCGCCATGAGGTTGCGAAAGGCCTCGGTCTCTACTGCCTATAGGGCAGCATCTCCAGGCTAAGCAATCTGGAGATGTGCACATTAAGGGCTTGGCGTGCGGGTGGGTTGCACTATATTTTCTTTTCCGCTCCAGCGTCTGGGGTAGGAGAGCTGATGCTGGTGGATGCTGTGGAGGATCGTGGAGGCGACGATGGTTTTTGTGGCAGGGTCCTGGGCAGGGGGCTGACTATCAGCTGACACAGGGAAGGAGCGTGGTGTGCAGGCCGGGTGGAGGGGGGCGGGCTTGTTGCCACTGAGTGGGGTGTTTAGCATTCATATGCCTGCGCATACTGGTGGTATTAAGCTAGTAGTGGTGGAACCCCTGCTGAGCCTGGTTTGGCAATGTTGCACACCACAGTCCGTCGGTCATCCGGTGTTTTCCTTAAGAACCTCCAGACTTCTGAAGATCTAGCCCTCGCCGCAAGAGCCCTCGCCACGGGAGCTTCACTAGTTGACACATTTGGCGCTGATGCACAGCTCTGGCCCTGCCACTCCGTCTGGCCCACCACTGCCTCTTCCAACCTTTCTGTCGAGGACTCTCCTCCGTCTCAGAAGCACTGTGTTCACCCGGCCCTCAACCCAGCTTGGGTCTGTCACCTCATCATCCTCCGATCCTCAGTCTGCTCCCCCCTCGGACTTCCGCCCTGACAAACAACTTCCCCACTGTCTGACAACCGTGTCTCTCATCGTCGGACACCTCTTTCACACTTCCACTACGTCGAAGGTCATCATCACCCACAGACTGTGACTGGTGGAAAACCTGGGCATCGGAAAATTGCTCAGCAGCAACCGGACAAGTGGTTTGTGACTGTGGGAAGGGTCCAGAAAACAGTTCCTCAGAGTATGCCGTTCAAATGCCAAATTTCCTGGGAGGGGGCAGACTGGGGGGAGGAGGCTGTCAGGAGCTGGAGGAGTGCCGATTTCGGTGACATGGGTGGACTGCGTGGAAGACTGACTGGTGGACAAATTGCTCGAAGCATTGTCACAATCCACGACATCACCTGTTCGCACTGTTCTGGCTCAACAGTGCTCTACCACGAGTCCAGTAACTTCAGACATGAACCTAGGGAGTGTAGCTCTGCGGCGTTCCCCTGCTCCCTCATAGCAGGTGGTGTCTCACCCCGCCCAGGACCACGGCCTCTGACCCCTGCAGTAGTTGGATGCCCACGTCCCCGCCTCTCCTCTACTACCCTAGCCCTCGGGTAAACATTTTTTAATGAGAGTTATACTTTAATTTTTTAAACTTTTTTTGTGTTTTTTTGTTTTTTTTTTTTGTGTTTTGAGTTTTTAAAAACAAACAATGCTATCCTATAGCTATGGCTATTTTCTAGCCAAGTATGAAAGCACACTACTATGCCAGATGAGATGACACTGAGTTATTAAAACAAAATAAACGTAAAATAAAAAAGGACAAATGGCAGACTGTCCTAATTGAAATCCAACCCCTACTAAATTTTCCCACTTCGGTCTTTGCAATGGATATGTGCGTCACTAACGCAAAACACAGCGGTCGCAAGTCCACTACAAATTGCTCACAATGGCTATTAAGTATGCACTGCAGCAAGTACAGCCACCAGCAGATCAACCAGAAATCAAATATATACGCTACTGTAGGCGCAAGTAAGCCGTTTGGATTCTCCTATGGCTATTTTCTAGCCAAGTATGAAAGCACACTAATATGCCAGATGAGATGACACTGAGTTATTAAACAAAATAAACGTAAAATAAAAAAGGACAAATGGCAGACTGTGCCTAATTGAAATCCAACCCCTACTAAATTTTCCCCTCGGTCTTTGCAATGGATATGTGCGTCACTAAGCGCAAAACACAGCGGTCGCAAGTCTCACTACAAATTGCTCACAATGGCTAGTAGATGCACTGCAGCAAGTACAGCCACCAGCAGATCAACCAGAAATCAAATATTAACGCTCTGTAGGCGCAGTAAGCCGTTTGGATTCTCCTATGGCTATTTTCTAGCCAAGTATGAAAGCACACTATATGCCAGATGAGATGACACTGAGTTATTAAACAAATAAACGTAAAATAAAAAAGGACAAATGGCAGACTGTGCCTAATTGAAATCCAACCCCTACTAAATTTTCCCACTTCGGTCTTTGCAATGGATATGTGCGTCACTAAGCGCAAACACAGCGGTCGCAAGTCTCACTACAAATTGCTCACAATTGGCTAGTAGATGCACTGCAGCAGTACAGCCACCAGCAGATCAACCAGAAATCAATATATAACGCTACGTAGGCGCAAGTAAGCCGTTTGGATTCCCTATGGCTATTTTCTACAGCCAAGTATGAAGCACACTATATGCCAGATGAGATGACACTGAGTTATTAAACAAAATAAACGTAAAATAAAAAGGACAAATGGCAGACTGTGCTAATTGAAATCCAACCCCTACAAAATTTCCCACTTTGGTGTTTGAGGTGGATATGTGTGCCACTAAGAGCTAAACACAACGTAGCAAGGTCCCCCTGCTAATTCCTCACAAAATGGTACTAGTAGCAAATAAAAAAAAAAAAAAGTAAACGTTATTGTAGCCCTAAGAGGGCTTGTGGTTCTTGGAGAATCACTCCTGCCTAACAGTAAGCTAATAGAACACCCTAACGCTTTCCCTACCAGCACGCTCTCTCCCTAGCGGCATCCAGACACAGAATGATCCGCAGCGCAGCAGCGGCTAGTCTATCCCAGGGTTCACCGATCTGGCCACCAACCACTGCTATCGACGTGTAAGGGTTACCACGTCATGCTGGTGGAGTGCAGATCTCCTGGCTTGTGATTGGCTCTGTTTTGGCCGCCAAAAAGCAAAACGGCGGAGCTGCCATTTTCTCGGAGCGGGTGAAGTATTCGTCCGAGCAACAGCAGTTTCGGGTACCTATGCTCGACCGAGCATCAAGCTCGGACGAGCATGTTCGCTCATCTCTTAAGAGATATTCTCCATGTGAACAGGAGATCAGTCTTCTTTCTATCCATTTAAATGTCTGTAAGACAACTGGCTGCAGCAAGATTCCACTACTGTGTCCTGAATGTAGTAGGATAAAGTTATAGATTTTGTTAGTGAGATGTGAAAAATGACTGGTTTTTGTTTTGAGTAGAAACAGACTTTCGGGACGCAGCATTGCAAGAGGGGAGACTAGAAGAAAAGGGACAAGGGTGTAGACCTTGTGTAGTATGTTTAAAGGGGTTTTTTCTTGAAAGAAATTTTCTCACTTTTTTATACAGCTTTTTTTTACACACTGTTTATTAATGTTTAATCCAAGCTTATTAACGAAAACAGCAACTACATACATAATTCTCATAGTATGAAGGGGGGTATCGCAGGACCCCAGCAATTAAACAATCCAGGATCATGTGCAACATAATAACAAGCTGTAGGTTGCGCTGAGCAGGGATCATAATTATATACCCCCGCGCTTTCCAGCAGCAAAATAACATACTAAAAACAGACAGGGGGATCAAAACGAGACAAGACAAATCAAACAGGCGAGGATCGGGAAGAGGGGAGGGGGTGGTGGGGGGTTTAAGGCGGCTTCCAAGTCATCCTTCAGACATACTTACTGAGCACGACCGTACTTCCCAGTATATTTCCGATAAAGAATCCTAAGGCTGTAGTTTTAGGTAAAGAGACTATAGTTTTAGGTAAGAGATCCTGAAAGCGGAGTTAGCTAATATCCTCTCAAGGTTCCCCGACCATGGTTGTTTAGCTTTGGTCTATTGCGTCATCCACCACCATCTCCTTCATTCTGCATATATAATGGAGCTCTTGTATCCATTCCACAGTAGTAGGTGGGTGGCGGCTCTTCCAGTGTGGAGGAATCAACGTCCTCCTGCTGTAGGAAGTGGCAATGGAGGTCCTTTTTGATGGGGAGAGAAGGCGACCTGTGGGCTAAACTGTACGGTCATACCAGATACCTTGTCTGTAGGTGTCAAAAACCATCCGCCAAAAGGCCTGCATCACCGAGCAAATCCACAGACATGCAGAATGGATCCCACCTCTGCACTGGCAGCAAATTTCCGAGACTCTGGTATAGATCTTATGGAGCGTGAGGGGTCACCTGTAGCATCTTGATAAAATCTTATATTCTTCTCCTGCGCACTACAGGGTAGGGGAAGTATATAGGAGAATAAGAAGGCTTTTCCCATTCTGCTTCAGTTATGGTAGCTGATAGTTCTGTCTCCTAGGCCGCCACAAACCCTCGGATCCCCCGAGAGGATGAGCAGTATATCATACAGCTGAGATAGTATGTGGGCCGGGGAGTCTGAGGAGGCCTTAAGTACAGAAAGGGATGCCCCAATCGGAGTCAGACTTACGTATGACGCTTGCTGTTGGTATTCCAGCATACACAGGGTGTTTGGGTTGGAGGCTCGCAAGGTGTCCCAGGCAGGCATATCTCCGATCAGCACCTGACCCATATAGGTATCCGTCTTCCTTCCCACAATCGAAATCTCCTCCTCCCCGTCCCCGAGGAAAAGCTGGGTTGTAAAATAAGGGAGTAAGAGGGCCCTGCAATCTGTCCAGGGAGTCTCAGGAAACCAGTCTGTCCCATTCATGGAAATATGGAAGAAGAGGGAGTGTGTGGAGCTTTTTGGAAAGTTCTCAAATTTTAAACCCCTTGTGATGCTCGACCGAGCATCAAGCTCGGACGAGCATGTTCGCTCATCTCTAATAAAGAGATATTCTCCATGTGTAACAGGAGATCAGTCTTCTTTCTTATCCATTTAAATGTCTGTAAGACAACTGGCTGCAGCAAGATTCCACTACTGTGTCCTGAATGTAGTAGGATAAAGTTATAGATTTTGTTAGTGAGATGTGAAAGAATGACTGGGTTTGTTTTGAGTAGAAACAGACTTTCGGGACGCAGCATTGCAAGAGGGGAGACTAGAAGAAAAGGGACAAGGGTGTAGACCTTGTGTAGTATGTTTAAAGGGGTTTTTTCTTGAAAGAAATTTTCTCACTTTTTTTATACAGCTTTTTTTTATACAGCACTGTTTATTAATGTTTAATCCAAGCTTATTAACGAAAAACAGCAACTACATACATAATTCTCATAGTATGAAGGGGGGTATCGCAGGACCCCAGCAATTAAACATATCCAGGATCATGTTGCAACATAATAACAAGCTGTAGGGTTGCGCTGAGGCAGGGATCATAATTATATACCCCCCGCGCTTTCCAGCAGCAAAATAACATACTAAAAACAGACAGGGGGATCAAAACGAGACAAGACAAATCAAACAGGGCGAGGATAGGGAAGAGGGGAGGGGGTGGTGGGGGGGTTTAAGGCGGCTTCCAAGTCATCCTTCAGACATACTTACTGAGCACGACCGTACTTCCCAGTAATTTCCGATAAAGAGATCCTGAAAGGCTGTAGTTTTAGGTAAAGAGACTATAGTTTTAGGTAAAGAGATCCTGAAAGGCCGGAGTTAGCTAATATTCCTCTCAAGGTTCCCCGACCATGGTTGTTTAGCTTTGGTCTATTGCGTCATCCACCACCATCTCCTTCATTCTGCATATATAATGGAGCTCTTGTATCCATTCCACAGTAGTAGGTGGGTGGCGGCTCTTCCAGTGTGGAGGAATCAACGTCCTCGCTGCTGTAAGGAAGTGGCAATGGAGGTCCTTTTTGATGGAGGAGAGAAGGGCGACCTGTGGGCTAAACTGTACGGTCATACCAGATACCTTGCTGTAGGTGTCAAAAACCATCCGCCAAAAGGCCTGCATCACCGAGCAAATCCACCAGACATGCAGAATGGATCCCACCTCTGCACTGGCAGCAAATTTCCGAGACTCTGGTATAGATCTTATGGAGCGTGAGGGGTCACCTGTAGCATCTTGATAAAATCTTATATTCTTCTCCTGCGCACTACAGGGTAGGGGAAGTATATAGGAGAATAAGAAGGCTTTTTCCCATTCTGCTTCAGTTATGGTAGCTGATAGTTCTGTCTCCTAGGCCGCCACAAACCCTCGGATCCCCCGAGAGGATGAGCAGTATATCATACAGCTGAGATAGTATGTGGGCCGGGGGAGTCTGAGGAAGGCCTTAAGTACAGAAAGGGATGCCCCAAATCGGAGTCAGAGCTTACGTATGACGCTTGCTGTTGGTATTCCAGCCATGACACAGGGGTGTTTGGGTTGGAGGCTCGCAAGGTGTCCCAGGCAGGCAGAGTATCTCCGATCAGCACCTGACCCATATAGGTATCCGCTTCCACTTCCCACAATCGAAATCTCCTCCTCCCCGTCCCCGGAGGAAAAGCTGGGTTGTAAAATAAGGGAGTAAGAGGGCCCTGCAATCTGTCCAGGGAGTCTCAGGAAACCAGTCTGTCCCATTCATGGAAGAAATATGGGAAGAAGAGGGAGTGTGTGGAGCTTTTTGGTAAAGTTCTCAAATTTTAAACCCCTTGTGATGTTTACACAATAAACATCATTTTTACCCCTTACTATAACATTTTCCTCAGTTTTATTGCTGTTTTGACTTGCCCGATCCCATTTTAGAATCAGCTGCTTGCTGAAACCCACCCGGGGCAGCCCGCTCAGCTCCTTCTCTGACTAGTGCACACTTATTTGGTGCTCCGGCCCGAAATTGATCCCAGGGACACAAAATAGTCTTGGCGCCATGAAAATAAATATACACGTCTTTCCCAACAGCTAGTCGGAGAGCAAGCCAGCAGCGATTGTGAATCTTTAGATAAATCTCCCCCAATGTACTTAGGATATCAGGGTATAGATTTATCTACACTTTTATTTAGCTTCTGAAAAACCCCTCTAAGGACTCTTCACGTAGCTCCACTGTCTGTACAATGGCCAGCACCAGGAACTGCAACTGCTCCTTGAACAGGAGCTGCCCTCTCGTTCCCAAAACTTTAATCTCTTGTTTTACATGGGTGAAATAATAAAAACAAGGACTAATCATCACTCACATTTTTAAGTAATATCCCAAATCAATTGTGACCCTTTCATCTTAGAAGGTTTACCGTATGTATATATCAAAAGCATCAGATCTTGTCTACTGTGTTTTTGCAGCCTGTAGGAAATGAGTTTTACATTTGCTTTCATCACTGAGACATGTCTCATGTTCTGTCTGTATCCCAGCAGGTAAACTCTATAACACAGGAACACACAATAGGTATGCTACATGCGCTGTCATGTCTTTCATGTATATTAGATCACTAGGCAGCTTAGGGGATCATTTGGAATTTTCTGACTCAGGCTTCTTTATGTTTAGAACTTCACTTCAGTTTTTTGGTAAATAAATTGGTAATAAATAAATAATTCCTTTATATAGGGCACACAGACTCCACAGCTCTGCACAGAACTTGCCAAATCAATCCCAGTCCCCATGGGGCTCACAATTTAATCAAACCACCAGTATGTTTTGGAGTGTGGAAGGAAACCGGAGGACCCGGAGGAAACATACACAAACAAGGAGAGAACATACAATCTCTTTGCAGATGTTAACCTGGATGGGACTTGCACCCAGGACCCCAGCGCTGCAAGGCTGTAGTGCTAACCACTGAGCCACCGTGCTGCCAATCTCTTCAACTCCAATGGAAAGCTTTATAATCACCCATGAACTGGTTATGTCTCTATTTTTACATGGATTGTGGAAACCCGCCACATAAAACTATACATATAAATACAATGTAAGAAGTTTATGTTAAGGTTCTTCAAGTTTTGTTGATTAGAGACTTACGGTGATTGCGTGAAAGGATTGGCCACTTTACCTCATGTTTATTGTAATGTATGTTAGTGTGGGGGTAGGATATTAGGTAATTTACCAATATAGGTAAAAACAGGACATTCACATTGCAAGTATTCCAGACAGAAATCATGGATATTTCCAGTGGTGGTTTATTAAAAAATATATATCAATAGTTAAAACATGGCAAAAACTCATAAAAATGGCATAAAATCAATAAAAAGACAGGAAAACGTTTTTCACATCACACAAAGGCCGCTTCATCCGTTTTTTAACCTGTGCATCTCCTTGTTGGGTTCCATTCATCTGGATTATTATCTATGAGAATCTTCCTCTGCGTATTGGACACTACAACATCAGTGTTGTGCCGGGCCAGCAGAACCATTCAAGGTGAGCGATCTTTTTACTTGAATTTTTTTACCAATATACCATAGGATAACCTTAGAATAGGTAGCGTTATATCCCTCCCTTCTTTTATTACTTAAATTTGCCAATATACTGTATATCTATAGATAGTTCTGCTTTCTTGATATGTAAAGTGAAGCCCCCTGTCATTTACCTCATCAGCCAGACATTACTGTCCACAAAATGGCCGCAGATGGGCGGTCATGTGATCTCTATCTGTCCATGAACAATCGTCCCGCCAGGACCTTATTATAGTATTCATGAATATAAGATTAAGATCCTGGCAGGGCGATTGTTCAGGGACAAATAAAGATCACATGACCCTCTATTTGCCCCCATTTTATGTAGTGTAGATTTGTACCGTGTTAGCCATGGAGAGCAGAAGAAGAGTGAAGAAATCAGGCGATACCTTTTTGAGGCTAACTGAGTATATTTGATGGTGAGCTTTCGAGAAGACTAGTTCTCTTCGTCAGACATGATGTTATGCATGAAACAGAAAATTCACAGCATTTTATACACACTAAACAGTGATCATCAAAGGATATTAAAAAAACCTCTAAAACAACAGATTAATAAAAACAGGGACATCTTATTTACAACAGGATGGCAATAAAAACATTAAAAACCTATGAGGCGAGACACAAGAGCCCTGGCTCCTTATCTGCTTGTGGCCTCGAGGTCAGAGGTAGGAGGTCATGAAGCTGGCATGAATGTTAAGACCACTTTGCAAGGTGTTGAATCTCCTCATTAATTTATACTCCCATTCTTTCCTTTCCCTCTGTGTCTTAAAATGTCCCATTAAAATAGTAATCTGCAAATCCTCCATAGTGTGGTCCTCTCTGGAGAAATGTGCAGCCACTGGGAGATCTTTTCTTTCATTTTTAATGTCAGATCTGTGTGAATTCATACGTTGATGGAGTCTCTGACCTGTTTCCCCAACATAAAGGCCTGTGGTTGGACACTGCTGACACATGATAAGGTAGACCACATTAGAGGACCTGCAGGAAAAGGTCCCCTTGATCTGATGTACCTGCTGTGATTGGGGTACAGGTACCTGGTCACCTGTGCGAATGTGATGGCATGTTTTACATCTGCTTTGCAGGCAGGGTGAGGTACCATTTTCTGATGGAGGTCTCAGGGCACTCCGGACAACCAGTTGTTTCAGGTTTGGTGGTTGCCGGAAGGACAGGAGAGGAGGGACTGGAAATATTTCTTTTAATCTTGTGTCTTTATGTAGAATCGGTTGGAGTTCCTTGGCAATGTGACGCAGGATCTCCAGTTGTGGGCTATAAGTGACTACTAGGGGTACTCTGGCCTCCTGTTGGGTCTCCTTATATTTGAGTAAATCATCTCTGTTGATGGCTGCTGCTTTACCTATTTGGTTATCAGTCACTTTTGGCATGTAGCCCAACTGGAGAAATTCAGACCTGAGCTCCAGGAGGTGTTTTTCCAGGTCTTTCTTGTTTGAACAGATACGGTTGTAGCGTATTGCTTGGCTGTATATGATAGACTGTCTTGTGTGTTTGGGGTGGAAGCTGTTATTTCTCAGGTAGGCCGTTCTGTCTGTTGGTTTATGGAATATGGTTGAGGTTAAGTGGCTGTCTTTAATCTGTATGGTGGTATCCAGAAAGTGTATCTCCTTATCTGAATAGCTTAGTTTCAGATTGATGGTGGGGTGAAAGTTGTTGTAGCCCTCATGGAATTGAATTAGGGCCTCCTCACCTGCAGTCCAGATGAAAACCCGGCTTAAAAAGTTTGCACAGCTAAACAGCGACATATTTTTCCTAACAAAATGCAAAAAGGAAGGACTCATCCCAAAAGGCTTCACACTACGTAACCCAACCCGGAATACTTACAACAGTCGATTTGCAGAATGGCTATGCATACGGACATCTGAAAAACTGCGCAACAACATGATTAAGATTCTCTACAACAACAAGAGGAAAATACAGGAGGAAATACATGCCCTAAAGACACTACTGGAACATGATACAGAGGAGATGAAGGACCAACTCCAATTATATTACCATAAACTTCAGGATATGATGATCAACAACAAAAAGAAAAAGCTCCATAGACTAAGACAAAAAATCTCCATCACCAAAGGCACAAGTGCTGAGCCAGGTCACCAGAGCTGTGTTGTGAACCTTTCCTCCTATGAGCCTGACAAACATGAGATGTCAGTTCTCTCCAAAGGTCTGTCCTTCTGCCCTGCAAGATCTGTGGACAAAATTAAACTCTGCAATGACATGGAGGAATTCTTCAGAAAAATAAGACTCAGAGAATATTTCCACGACAGAGACTCTCCTCACAGCACAGATTTGGAGACAGGACAGTTCAACAGCAACCCAACAAAAAGATCTACATGGACCCCCAAATCTGGAACCAACTCAACACTGGATACATACATTGACCACTTCAGAAAAAAAGTGAAAACTGAAATCCTGGGGAAAAGAAAGAAACAAGTAAATAACCTAACCCTGCAGGAACAAAGAGCTATTCTATCATTGAAAACAAACCCAGATATCATCATAAAACCTGCAGACAAAGGGGGTGCAATAGTCATAATGAATACCTCTGACTATATCAAGGAAGCAAACAGACAGCTGTCCAACCCCATTCATTATAGTAAACTTGAGAGTGATCCAACAGAGGCCTACAAGAAGCAACTTATTGATATGACCAAGAAGTTTTCAACTGAGATGCAACACAAGGTCAACCTTCTTATCCCAGAGGATCCCAGGCCAGGCTGGTTCTATATGCTCCCCAAGATACACAAAGATGGTAATCCAGGAAGGCCTATTATTTCTGGCATTGGCACCTTGACGGAAAGTATCTCAGGTTGGGTGGAAAATCTCCTTAAACCCCTGGTCAGAAGTACTCCTAGCTACATCCAGGACACTACTGACCTTTTAAACAAGCTCAAGACTGTAGGCCCACTTCCTGATGGTACAATTCTGGCCACCATGGATGTGGAATCCCTATACACTAACATCCCCCATAAAGATGGAATAGCAGCATGCCGGGCACATATGGAGAAGCACAACTTACCAACAGAACTGGTCTCAGATCTCATACAATTTGTGCTCACCCACAACTATTTCTCATTTGGAGAGGATCGGTACCTACAGTGTATGGGAACATCGATGGGTTCAAGGTGTGCACCACAGTATGCCAATCTTTTTATGGCTGAACTGGAAGGTGCTTACTTATCCACATGCACCACAAAACCCATGATCTATCTCCGTTATATTGATGATATTCTGATCATCTGGACTGCAGGTGAGGAGGCCCTAATTCAATTCCATGAGGGCTACAACAACTTTCACCCCACCATCAATCTGAAACTAAGCTATTCAGATAAGGAGATACACTTTCTGGATACCACCATACAGATTAAAGACAGCCACTTAACCTCAACCATATTCCATAAACCAACAGACAGAACGGCCTACCTGAGAAATAACAGCTTCCACCCCAAACACACAAGACAGTCTATCATATACAGCCAAGCAATACGCTACAACCGTATCTGTTCAAACAAGAAAGACCTGGAAAAACACCTCCTGGAGCTCAGGTCTGAATTTCTCCAGTTGGGCTACATGCCAAAAGTGACTGATAACCAAATAGGTAAAGCAGCAGCCATCAACAGAGATGATTTACTCAAATATAAGGAGACCCAACAGGAGGCCAGAGTACCCCTAGTAGTCACTTATAGCCCACAACTGGAGATCCTGCGTCACATTGCCAAGGAACTCCAACCGATTCTACATAAAGACACAAGATTAAAAGAAATATTTCCAGTCCCTCCTCTCCTGTCCTTCCGGCAACCACCAAACCTGAAACAACTGGTTGTCCGGAGTGCCCTGAGACCTCCATCAGAAAATGGTACCTCACCCTGCCTGCAAAGCAGATGTAAAACATGCCATCACATTCGCACAGGTGACCAGGTACCTGTACCCCAATCACAGCAGGTACATCAGATCAAGGGGACCTTTTCCTGCAGGTCCTCTAATGTGGTCTACCTTATCATGTGTCAGCAGTGTCCAACCACAGGCCTTTATGTTGGGGAAACAGGTCAGAGACTCCATCAACGTATGAATTCACACAGATCTGACATTAAAAATGAAAGAAAAGATCTCCCAGTGGCTGCACATTTCTCCAGAGAGGACCACACTATGGAGGATTTGCAGATTACTATTTTAATGGGACATTTTAAGACACAGAGGGAAAGGAAAGAATGGGAGTATAAATTAATGAGGAGATTCAACACCTTGCAAAGTGGTCTTAACATTCATGCCAGCTTCATGACCTCCTACCTCTGACCTCGAGGCCACAAGCAGATAAGGAGCCAGGGCTCTTGTGTCTCGCCTCATAGGTTTTTAATGTTTTTATTGCCATCCTGTTGTAAATAAGATGTCCCTGTTTTTATTAATCTGTTGTTTTAGAGGTTTTTTTAATATCCTTTGATGATCACTGTTTAGTGTGTATAAAATGCTGTGAATTTTCTGTTTCATGCATAACATCATGTCTGACGAAGAGAACTAGTCTTCTCGAAAGCTCACTATCAAATATACTCAGTTAGCCTCAAAAAGGTATCGCCTGATTTCTTCACTTTTCCCCCATTTTATGGACAGTAATGTCTGAATGATGAGGTTAACAACAGGCGGATTCAATTTACATACCAAGAAACCAATATCCTGCCCCCACACCTATTCCTGCCTCATGTCACTAGGCTTTTTGAAATATACTATTTTGATATCCTTAATAATCTTTTCTTCAACCAGATTTTAACTTTTCAAATTGCTTGCTCCAAAAAGGAGTAAGGGTGCCTCGCGGCCCCAAGTTTACTAGTTACACCTTTGTGACACACTTTCTGCTCTCCAATCTCTCCTAAAGTGTGTTTAAGCACCTTACTTATTTCATCTTCTTCCCTCTTCAGACTACAATGCCTCTTCAGTAATCAGTTTCAACCTTCTTCTAGGTTCCTGAAATCTGACATCCAAGAGAAGATGCAGCTATAGGATCAATCTCCAGAAAGAAAAAGTAAGTTTTAATAAAACCTGACTACATTGCATTTTGTTTGTAGTCAGAGTCTGCTAAATAATCAGAGAATTCTATACATCAGTAGCTAATACTTACTGTAGATAGAGAAAGAGAACAGAAAAGGGATTTGATAATTTACAAAGAATCCCCAGGATGGGTCGGTGGGGGTATCAGTAATGAGACCCCCATGGATCAGGAGAATTTAGGTAACCCTTTGTAGCCCGGGATGCAGCTGGTCACTCCAGCTTGTAAGTGACTGGAGAAACTCTTTACACCTTACTAAGGCACTTACTACAAGTTACCACCTCCAAGAACATTTGAGTATGATTAGGAAAAAAAATGGGTGAAGTTAATAAGCCAATTACCAATAGTGACGAGTGGAAGAGATTACTCCAAAATGTAGTGATTCAATGGATGTACTTTTATTGAACTTAAATAACGATCAAGAGTAGCATAATATTGGCATAAACAATAATAAAATTTGTATATGTCTAGGTACAAACAACCTTCATCAGACCAAAATTAGACAAGTGTCACAACCGGCAGACAGCCTGCATAGAAATAGATACAAAAAACAATATTATTATTATTATAATATTTTCAAATGTAATGTATACCTATAAGGTTCCCACCTATTTGTAATTCAATTCAATAGAGATGCTCTTTAACCTACCTGCTTTTACTGTTTTACCTCCCCCCATCAAAATTCCTCTCTCTCCTCAGCCTCTCCTCCCATTGCAGAGCGAATACAGTTTAAAATATTAAAGGGGTTGTCCACTTTCAGCAAATAATTGATATAGATTGTGTAATGAAAAGTTATATACTTTGGACAGATTTTTTTTGGATACTTTCTGTATCGATTCCTTGTGGTTTTCTAGATCTCTGCTTGCTTTAATTCTATAAAATGACAGTGGCTAGAGGCTAGAGATCTGTCCCTGGTCTTGTGATGGACACGCAGGTCCATGAGCTGTTATTATCACACAACTCTGATTACTCTCTGTGATAATAAGAGTTCATGACCTGTGTTCCCATCACATCACTATGGACAGATTTCTATTCGCCTGAAGTAAACATAGAAGCTTTTTATAGATGGACAGCAAGCAGAGATCTAGAATTCTATGAGGAATTCTATGAGGAATCGATACAAAAAGTATATTGGAAAATTGTATAACTTTTCCTTACACAAACAATATCAATTATTTGCTGAAAGTGGACAACCCCTTTAACCATGACTTGCAAATGCACCAAGAACAAGCCGTCTTTAATTCTGTACTATACATGCAAAAGAAAGTGTTAATTTTATTCCTAATTACCGGTCATGATTAGAATGACCTTGCCGGTTTGTATCGCATAAAGCTGTTACTTATCTGGAAGTTTTGTGGTGTTTAGCGATGCCTGGAAACGTGAAGTCTCCTCCAGCATGTCTGTCGAGCAGATCAGCATCTGGACAGCTCAGCATCCGGGTCCGTAGGGATCGGGGTTTATGAGCAGCTGTGATCCTGTCTTAACCTGATGCCTTTGGTAAGTGCAGACATTTGAACTCTATGTGAACTGCGCTCAATGAATAAATTACTGCTGGGAATAGACGCCAACTATCAGGTGAGACCGGGTTACGTAGAACTGAAGTGTCGGCCTAGAAAATGAGCTCTTTATTAGCACTGGATAGTGTTTACATGGCATCATCTATCAAATGTGCAACGGATTCAGCTTCTTCTTTTTTCTGACTTGCCATGTTATACGGATGATGTGCTTATTAATATACAGGAAATCCATAGGGCAGTTACATATTGATCACATGATCGCAAAAGGCTTTTGGCCTAATGGTGTAGCTGAAGGGGATACAGAACTTGTAGTTGTTTTTTATTCTGGCACGTGACCTCCACCGCTGCTAAACAGAAGTGACATTCAATAGTCACTGATCCGAATCATCATGACCCTGCCATGGAGGAATCATGTAGGTGACAACTGAACATCACTCCTTAGCTGTTGATTGTAGTTGCTGTCTGACCTATAAAATGAGGAGGTGCTGTATATAAAAAAATTTATTGGGGGGGGGGGGTGGTTGCATTAAGTTAGGGCTGTATAAAGTCAAATAAATTCTGTGGGTATATAAGGAATATATAGATAGATAGAAAGATAGATAGATACCGTATTTTTCAGACTATAAGGGACACTAAAAATCCTTTGATTCTATCAGAAATCAAAGGTGCGCCTTATAGTCGAGTGCGCCTTATATATGAATTGTACTTACAGACAACAGCTGCCTTGAACTGTGCACAGGTCTGCCACCTGCTAATCATTCATCCTTATAATCAGGTGCGCCTTATATATGAACCTAAATGTTTTAGCAGGCATTTATTGATGGTGCGCCTTATACTCCAGTGTGCCTTATAGTCCGAAAAATACTGTGTGTGTGTGAGCGTGTGTGTGTATATATATATATATATATATATATAATGGGTACTAAAAGTATTTAGGCCCCTTAAAAATTTTCCCTGTCAAAAAAGGTTGACAGGGATAAAAAGATATTTTCATTATTTTTGTGATAATTCAGCTTTTCTTGTTCAATACTTTGCTTTTCTGATCTTACTAATCTTACTAATTGGCTACAATAAAACGAACAGTGAAACATTTAAAGGGGTCTGAATACTTTCTATACCCACTGTATATATACATATAAGAAACTGATATTTAGGGAGCATGGTGTGGATTTGTATTTAACTAGGAGCACAGTGGGGGTCATAGTTATTAACTAGGAGATTCAATATTTTGAATCCGTATGGTATTTTCACAGCAGTAGTGTGACAATGCACTGAAAAAGGTAAAGACTTATGGGTTGCAAATTCTGAAGCAAAATGGGGAGAAGTCATCATGAAGTTCTGTACTCAGTAATGAGGAATTGACATTTTTGAATAGCTAAATTCCACTTCTGTGTCTGATCTGTGCTGGTGCCCCTTAATAATCAGGTTTTTTTATGTTATTATTTATGAAGTATTGCTGTGCCACAGTTTGTGTCACTGTTGTCAGAATATTTTAATTGGAGTGTATATTTGCATTTTTTATTCACCTGGTAATTTTAGTGGACATGGTATACCAAGGGATCAGGCTCAGAAGATTTACGCTTAAAGGACATCTACCACCAGGATGAAGGATTGTAAACCAAACACACTGACATACTGGTGTGTGCCCCCTCTGGCAGGATCTGCTCTTATTTAAGTGCCTTTAAGAATAAAAGGCTATACAGTTATGCAAATGAGCCTGAGCATAATTTTGAAAGTCTTTTTTAAAAAAAAGGGGCATAAGAAGTAGAGAAGAGCAGATCCCGCCAGAGGGGTTACGCCCCAGTATGTCAGTGTGCTTGGTTTACAATCCTTTATCCTGGTGGTAGATATTACAATATGTTAAAACTATTACAGTAATAGTTGTTTTCTCATATCGAATGAATCATTTTGCTCCCTTAATTGTCTAAGACCCAGTTTAGAGTATAACTTGGTGGATAGGGATGAGTGGACCTGAAATCCAAGTTTAGGTCCAGGGTTCAGGTGTGTCCAGCAGCCAAACAGTCAATCTGGCAAATTGATGGCCTTAGCCAATTGGCTATGGCTGTGATTGGCTGGGGGGACACCTCTGGATAATCATAAAAATGTCTATTTGGCCAGGGGAATCAATTTGCTGTTCGGACGCTAATATGTCCGGGGTACACCCTAACCTTAGACTTGAACTTCGGGTTCAGGTCCGCTCATCTTTACCCGTTCATCTCTATGAGCAGGTTTTAAAAATGGGAACACTTGAGCCTGTGAAGACAGTATTATACAGGGAGACCAGGGTTACTCACATTATTTAGTTTGTTCCCCAGGAGAGGAAAGTTCTGTCCAGGTTCCTTCCTGATAAGCCTTCTAGGAACAATTTAGATAGGGCCCTCCCAATCTTTAAGGGCCCCTTCGAACCACATGGACTAGTTGGATTATATTCTTAGTCTTGATACCAAATATTTACTTTTTTTACATCCCCCTTACAACCCCCACAGCAAATCCTTTTTTATTTGTTTTAATCCCCGTTATACAGCAATGAACTAGAAAAGTACTCTAATATCAAACGGAAAAGTATCTCACTTATCATATTTTAGGCAACCTTACCGCACGGGAGGTTGTGATTAAATGTAACAATGTCGATGCTACATTCTGCTGTTATATCCACTTATATTATACTGTAAAGCTTTTACTTTTATTACGTAGCACAAGAAAGAGGAGATATAAAAACTGCATTACAGAGAATGAAAAGGAAGAAGCCGTAACAGTTTTTCTTGGATACATAGAAAGTGATGGCAATGTGGAATCCCATTTCCTTTTTTTATACTGCTCGCTATTACTTTTCCTAATTTAATGACAATTCAACAGAAAGTGTTTTTACTAAATAGGGAATTTGTAAAATGTGTGTGAAATGCAGAATATAACAAGAACATTTCCATCTGCTTTTTTTATATTCTATTCCTATCCAGTATTTGTTGGATTTCCATTGAATGCTCTGTTATATGTGCTAGAGTTGTAATAGTAAACATACAGTATTTGGGATTGTATCTTCACAATTCATTCTGTAATGAATGCTGGCTATCAATCTTTCCATTGTAGTTGATGTGGCTGATGAAACTCTCGTCAGGCTCCAGGGTTAGTGGAGCCACTTGACCACCGTGGACGATGACGTAAACCGACACCTGGGACTAGATTATAAGTGGTATCCAGTTTTCACCAGAGCCCACCACAAAGTGGGTTGGACTTGCTGTGGTGTGATACCACCAGGTCATTCCACAGCTGTGACTTGTCCGCGGTGGCAGCCAAGGCAAGGTACAGACACGGATGGCAGGTTTGTGGTCAGGGACAGGCAGGAGGACAAGACAGGCAGCACAGGATCAATGTCAGGAACAAAGCAGAAGGTCAGGGCAGGCGATTCAGGATCAGAGTGAAACAAAGAACCGGGGTCACAACGGGAAATCCAAACACGAGCGCAAGGCAGGGACAGAAGCTTTTTCAATGGCAAGAGCACAAAAATCGC
The DNA here is from genome assembly GCA_019512145.1 of Engystomops pustulosus. Classification (NCBI taxonomy): domain Eukaryota; kingdom Metazoa; phylum Chordata; class Amphibia; order Anura; family Leptodactylidae; genus Engystomops; species Engystomops pustulosus. The sequence goes on along the minus strand of CM033650.1, from coordinate 20,893,909 downwards.
ACAGGGAATGCTGGGAGAGTCTGGCCTTAATGCACTGCCAGGGGCCGGCCAGCACCAATCAGTGGCCCTTTAAATCTTTGATTCTCATGTGTGTCAAGTGGCATGAGCATGGTGCACCGAGGGGCATAGGTAAGCCCATATGCTGTGATAAGGGTTGCGGGAGCACCCGTAACATCTCAGATGTTTTTGTGGGTGAGCTCCATGGGGTTTTAGGATTTACAAATCCATAAGATCCTCCTATGCAGCCCTCCAGAGGGGGAATTGGCCTAGATTGTCTTCTTTGTAGAGGCTTAAGCTGTCCAAGTGTTAGGTGTGCTATTATCTTGGAGATAATATGCAAGTTTTATTACTTGCACATTATTTAGAAACCTGTTTATGCCCTTTGGTGTAGCCCTATGCCATAACCATTCATGACCCAATGGATTCCTGGACACTAGATATTTAGCCTTACAATTGCTGTATAAACAAATGCAGTAAGCTTTCTTAGATGAGGCAAAATAAATCCAGAACTGTGTAATATACTAAATTTTGGACCTAAAAATGTAATGGCGTACGTTAATTTCAGTCAATATGTTGTCCATTAGGCAGAGCTTCGAGTGGGGTTGGCCCAATTGGAGTTTTGCTGCATGATTTCTGCTTACATCACTGCTTAAAGAATATCTGCCATCAAGAATCCACCTATTAAAGTAGATCCAATAGTTGGTTCCTCCTAACATTCTAAGTCCTAAACTATCTTTTTCCAACCTTATTATATAGCCTGACCTGATCTAAACTTTATGTTGATCTTACTAATTTCCAGCAGAGACTACTGGGTCATGGAGTAGCCTCTCTGGGCTGTGGGAGCAAAGGCTACTCCACGGTTCAGTGGATTCTGCTGTCCTTGTGCGCTCCTGATGCAACCATTCGCATTTTCGCCGTAACCAGTAGTTTGTGTTCATGTACAATTTGTATTTACACTGCCAGCTTCTTCTACCTCTGCCCCTCTGCAGTAACCCCTTCAGTGCCGGAGGCTCACACGATACGCGCAAGCACAAGGTGTCTCATGAGTGCTCCAAGGACACACAAGGAGGTGGAACAGCAGAGGCTACTGGGGCGTGGAGTAGCCTTTGCTTCCATAGCCCAGAGATGCTACTCCACACCCCAGTAGCCCCTGCAGAAAGTTTGCTTATTAGTAAGCCAATGTTTAGATCAAGTTAGGCTATATAAAAAGATTAGAGAAGATAGTTTCCTCCTAAGGTCCCAAGCAATAAACTATCAATGTATCTGCCTTAATAGGTAGATTCCTGATGGTAGGTTTCTTTTAACTTTCCTCTTACTTTAGGGTTGTCCATACTTTAGCTGCTATATTCTAACGACTTCCTAGCCATTATTGGCAGTGAATAGTTGGCAACTTCCACCCTTGTTCAGATTTTTCTCATGACACCGCCAATGATATAATATATGTGTTTAAAACCTGACCCTGCAAGGCACACAGTGACAACACACGGGTCCCTGGGACACCTTTTATTCATTGCTTTGACATAATGTATCCAATAATACCAGATAATATACCATGTGCCTTCACAGGTAGACGGCCTCTCAGCACATCCATTGACTTCAGAGTATACCGCCAACAGCTGTCCAATAAATCTTTCTCTTCTCTTCACTGAGGAACGGTAGACACAGATCAAAAATATCCAAATTGCTGCCTGTTGACAGGTTTGGAGTCTATTGAAATAGACCTGAATTTTCTTCAGTGGAAAGAAATGTATTTGATGTGATTTCTGAACCCTTAGAATTTCCTATCAAACAATAAAATATAAGTTAATTGAAGTTTGCAGAGACAATGGCAGTCGGTCTGTTAGCTGAACATTGTCACTAGAGGTTCTGGGATGGATTAAGTTTGTAGTGTGAGAAATAGGACATTGTATTTCTCTGCATATTGTGGGCAAGGAAAGCAAATTAACTTCAAATGCAGATCACATATTGGACATATGACGAGTTGTTCGCCTGCTGCGTGAGCTGGGCCATCTTTAAGATATATGTTATTATGTAAATACTAAGAATGCCTCATGCTTTATTTATAAGCCAACAAAACTGCAGTCACCATGGGCTAAAGTGAAAAGTTGAAATGCATTGCTGCCTTAAAGCTGGGGAGATAGATGCTTTGTTTGCAAATGATTTGGAAACCTTTCAGTAGAAACAGACATATTTGCATTCGCTGTTATTTCCAAGGTGAAATAATTAGACTTTATATGCCTTCCTTGGAATCGCTGTGCACCCATATGTTGATTTCTTCCTAGCAATCCAAAGATCTATGAAGAAGGATTTAACAAAAAGAGCAAGAGAAGTAATGATAGTATGAAGCCATGATGTTGGGAATAATCGGGACAAAGTATCTCCACTACTTACCTCGAAATAAGTTGTAATATTTATAGCAAAGTAAATTGCAAAATCATATCTAGGTTAGTTACTTTCTTGGTTATTAAATGTGTAATAAAATTACACAAATTTCTAAAACATAGATTTATAAAGTGTCTGAGAGCAAAACTGCTCTAGTTGTTAAAGAGAACCTGTCACCAGAAGGCCCAATTTCACTGGGGACAGACTGCAATAGGCATTGCATAGTACATTACATAACTGTTAATTTCAAATCTCTGCTCCACTTTTCAAATCGAACCTCACGCATGCGCAGTGAGCCCTACACCCTTTTACCCCTGCGCAGTTAACTGCGCAATGCATCCTGCAATGGACTGCGCATGTGCAACCTCTCTGCCCCTTCCGACTCGGCAGAGCTCAGGTACGCAAACTCGCTACATAGTTGGCATACCTGAGCTCAACCAATTTAGAAGGCACCAAGAGCGTGCACATGCACAACCCGCTGCCATGTGCATTGCACCGGCGAGCAGTTAACTGCGCAGGCGAGCGGGTGTTACGAGGGTGTAGATCTCACCATGCACGCGCACGGTTTGCTGTGTGGTGAGCGGACGTCAGAGAGGGAGGGTTAGGAGTTGATAGGATGTGGGAGGCTTAGGAATAGAATATTAACGAGCAGGAGCAGTGCTTAGCATTATGCTAATTAACCAGCAAACATTAGATTTGAAAAGAACGATGAACCCAGGATTTGGCCAGGACTTGTTGGCAGGGATCCAGGTAAGCTTTATCAGGTGATATTTCAGGAACAGAGTGGAGCAAAGATCTGAAATTAACAGTTATGTAATGTACTAGCCAATGCCTATTGCAGTCTGTCACCAGGGAAATTGTGCCTTCTGGTGACAGGTTCCCTTAAATGGCAACCTATCAGAGATAAGCTTTCATTTTTCCACAGCAGTTTACAAAATGAAAGCTAATTGGTTATGATAAATGGGTAATGTATATTCCAGTAGGAAAAAACTCTTTATTGCTTGGTGTCTGGGGATAAAATTCTGTTCTAGTCATAACAATCCAGTCAGTGCAAGCACTGCGCTGGTTACTTTTCCATATTTAGTTTAAAATAAAAACCCTCATCCACAAAGCTCTGCACAATGCTGCCCCTCCCTACCTCTACTCTCTCATCTCAGTATATCGCCCAACCCCTGCTCTTCGATTTTCCAGCTATTTTAGATTATTAATTTGTGAATTCAAATCTCTCATTCCCCTGTCCAGGACTTCTCCCTAGCTCAATCAATTCTCTGGAATGCCCATCTCCGGACTATCATACTAGGTCCCCAACCTCCAAAGCTTCAAATTTTCTCTTAAAGCCCATTGCCTTACCTAACTTTAGGAAACCTCAACTCGCTCTTTACTAAGCCATTCTTTGGATTCCTTCCCTATGTTATCTGGTCAACACTGAATATTAAGCTCCAGCTTCTCTGCAGTCCCATCCTCCTTGGATCCTTGGATTGTGTATACAAGATGAAGACTGATGACTGATTTAGGCAGCAGAATTTTATGTATTACATTTTAATTATTTTGTTCCCTTTTAAAGAACCACTGGACCATTATACAAGCTCTTATACCTTTGTGTCTCCCCTTCACCTTCAGACTATAAGCTCTTGTGAGAAGGGCCCTCACTACCATTGCTTCCATATGACTTTTTAATCTGTACTGTCACACCTATAAATCCATTGGGAGCCATAAAATCTCCTAGAGGGCCAACCCCAATATGGAAGTCAGAATAACTCCCTAGATTAACAGAAACTTTTAACACAAATTTTGTTACCATATAATGGAATATTATTGCTCTCCAGAAAGGCATCCAGGCCCCTCTTGAACATGTCCAAAGTGTTAGCCATTGCAATTTCTTGTGGCAGAGTTTAACTGCTCTTACAGCAAAAAATCCCTGTCTTTGGTGATGGTAAATCCACATCTCTTTAGGTGTAGAGGATCCACCCTGTCTATGGTGATGGTAGAACCATCTCTCCTCTAGGTGTAGAGGGGATAGCATTGTTTGGTTTTAAAAACTAAAAAACACAAAAAAAAACTAAAAAACACAAAAAAACACAAAAAAAAGTAAAAAAAAAATTAAAGTTATATAACTTTCATTTTCAAAATGTTTAACCGAACTACCATCCGTGGGCATGGCGCCATCAGTCGCTAGCTCTAGGCACAGCAGCAGTGCCGTCGCTAAGCGACAGCAGGCGGTGCTCAAACTGCTGAGCCTAGGCGATAAAAGGCACACCGCCCAAGAACTATTACAGGGCATCACGGCGCAGACTGATCTGTGGCTGGCACCGCTGAACCTGAAGCCAGGCATGGTTGTGTGTGACAACGGCCGTAACTTGGTGGCGGCTCTGCAACTCGGCAGACTGACACATGTGCCATGCCTGGCCCATGTGTTAAATCTCATAGTTCAGCGTTTCCTCAAGACATACCCCAATCTGTCTGATTTGCTTGGTAGCTCTAGGCACAGCAGCAGTGCCGTCGCTAAGCGACAGCAGGCGGTGCTCAAACTGCTGAGCCTAGGCGATAAAAGGCACACCGCCCAAGAGCTATTACAGGGCATTCCACATCAAACTTGTTAACTTTGTCGCCACCCTGCTGTGTAATCCACAAAATATACTTGCAAACTTTTATCATTTACCGATATTATTTCAGCGCTTCTTGCGCATATAACGAGTACCCGAGCATTTTAGTGTTCGCTCATCTCTAATTATAACGTGTTCGAAATAAATAAAAAAATCTTAGGGCACATTTACTTACCCGGACCTGTCGGGAGCCCCGATCCGGGCGGTCCGACAAAGATGAAGTCCGGCGCGATTCACCAACATCGTGCACCCGAGATCCTGCATCTGTCGCTTCCCCGCTGAGGTCCGCTGGAGTTCACCTTCTTGTTCCCGGTGTATGTGAGTGGTTGTCTTGCAACACAATTTACGATGTTATATCCTGCACAATTTCCGAATCTGTCAGATCGTCCGACGGCTCGCCCCCCCATTTGTGTCGCGTGAAAGCCGGCGCTGATGCGCCAAAACCCCTGTTAAATGTGGTGCTAATCGGAAATTGTCCGGAAACCCGACGAAAATGTGCTCCGCGGACCCTTAGTAAATGAGCCCCATTGTTTTTTAAACATACAGATTCCACCTTTTCTGAAGGACATTACAGAATGACTTGGTTTGGATACAGAGCTTTGGCATGCCCCATAAATTTGGCTTCAGACTGAAATCTCAATCTTCCATTGCTTGGAATAGAAATAATGCATGAAGGAAGGGAATTGGTATTCATTGTATGGGAGAACACAGGGTGTTATGTCAGAACATAAGATTTACTGCCGATATAGCATTTCATTCTAATACGTTGCAGAGATGTATTTTGAAAACAGCGACAAATCCTTTACTATCTATCTCATATCTATCTATCTATCTATGATTTGGCAAGCTCTATGCAACGCTGCGTAATCGGTGTGCCCTATGTAAATAAAGGCAGTATTATTAATTATTATTATTATCTATCTAACATTTATCCATCTATAGATCTATACAACTGATTTATATCTATCAATTAATCTATTCAGATATCTATTCAATATCTATCTACAGTATCTGTGAATTTAATTGACAGCAAGGCTCATTTACTAATAACAGTGCAGTTTGCCTGCGTAGTGTGCAGGGGGCGCCAGATCCAGGACTTCTGACCCCCGTTCTTCATGAATCTGGAGCCCCCTGCACTGCCCGACAGAGTGCAGCACTTTTCTTTTGGTGCAGCTTTAACATAAGGGTGTGCAACACATTTTGTATGTCAAATCTTGCTCACAGAAATGAGCCACGGAACGCCCCTTTAGTGCAGAAATTTTTGTCTCATTAAGACTAGTGCAACCGTATCACAAAAGGGTCATATGCGACGCAATTGTGGTCCAGACTCTTAAATACCTGTGAAAGCAAAGCTTCCACTAGAAAGAACGTGCAAAGTCAGACAAAACTGGCTTAATTGTGCCCCAATATAAATAGCACCATATAGATGGGGTTCATAGGTGATTTGTTCTCCAAGCCCAGGGTGTTTCTGGGGGAGAGATTGAGCATAAGGGGAATATGGACATTTATATTTGATATATCCAACCAGGAAGAAAGGTAAGGAATGACACATTTACAATAACTAGATCCTCCTATGTGATAATATTATAGTATGTATTCCTACATTATTATAGATGATGTATCAATGGTGAGTACCCATTCTAAAAGCAAGTTTTCTGCCATACTTCAAAGATACTCTAAAGAAACTCTACTCTAAAGAGGGGGTGTGTGATATAGACATAGGCCTGCTGATGTATCTGTGGAGTACCCAACTGCCAGGCTGAACTACACCAGGTCCACTCACAGGTTTTTAGAAAGTACACACTCACAGGACAGGAACACCATTCCGTCTGCAGCCGTGCCCCTGTGCGCTTTCTCCAAGCCCACATGGTGTGCAGTCCGCAGCGCGCAAGAAATTGTATTTATCTCAATGCTTCTACACCAGAAAACTGATGTAGAAGCACTGATAAATTTAGAACCTGATTGTTTAAGTTTACAGGTATGTAGAGGAACAATGTAGAAACAGGGACAATGCTTTCAAATGGAAGTTCATGAATATATATACAGTTGGGGGTATATTTGCCTGACAGGCTCTCTTTAAAGATAAACTTACAGCCTTATTATAATTCTCAATTGCCAGATAAAGTTTAATTAACATGCATATGAGAAATGTACCTATTCTACGATTGCAGGGAATGGTTCGATGAATACAATGGAGAACAAACACAGACTAAGGGCTCATTCAGAAGGCCATCAGGGGCAGTGATTTGGTTGCACGATCCTGGTGCTGGCCGCCATGCCCCCTGCAGACTGTGTGTGTATGAGATACTCCTATACACATGACTGACAGCCTGTATAATGATGTGACACACCTGGTGCTGGCTCCTCTATGTGCTTCATGGTGTTGGCGCCCCCTGCAGCCTGTGTGTGTATGAGAACTTTTGTAGCTGATGTCTTTGTCTCTAACAGGCATCAGATAATGCACAGACACTAGCTTTACTATACATTACACACAGACATGAGCAGGGGGAGGAGAGGGGAGGTGTAACAGGGATGACATCACTGCCTCTGACCATGTGATCAGCCTCATTTACATAACAAAGACAAGATGATTTTACAATGTTTAATGTATGAACAGACTAGATAAAGGCTGGGATGGAATCCTTGCGAGCTGCTCCAACAGGTAGTAGTGACAGATTATTTACAAATACCTGATGACAGGCGTCCTTTAAGGCCCTATATAACCAAAAGGTCCAAAAACCATATAGAGGACACACAAGACGTAGAATAAATGTATCTCCAAAAGGTTGTTTGCAGATGATGAGAATAAATGTCTTATTAATAGCATATTCTGGAGTGAGACTAGGCTGTGCATACACAATGCAGGGATAAGCCGATGGGCACATTGTTTGGTTAGGATCTGTAAACAGCTCTGAGGAACATTATGGTAAAGAATGACTCTTGAATTTATGAGGAGCTGTGCTGACTTCTGTCAAAGACAAGCGTGTATGAAATGTGAAGAGAGACAGAGAGATCTTCGAAGATGTTGACAGAGAAGCTGCAGCGTACCCGTTGTGTTAAATTGACAGTCTGTTTATTTACTGCTTGCCATGTCAGGCGGCAGGGGAGGTACACAAGAAAATACAACGAGAAAAACAACAATAATCAAACACATCTGATGATAATACATTGTAATTAGGTGATACATGGCCTCCTCCTGGTTGTGATGTACAGGCTGTAAAAAGTTTTGATAATGTCTTTTATGGTGAGTCATTTTTCAGGTTAAATAAACAGCTGTGGCATTGGGCTACAAATGGGTTAGAAGAACACAAAATCTACTTCCCTTGCACCCAATCCAATGCATTTTGGATCTAAACTAGACATCTTTATATAATGACTACTTAGGGGCTCATTTACTAATGGTCCGAACGCTGCACCTTTGTCGGATTTCCTGAATATTTCCGTTTTGCGCCGAATTGCCGACAGCTTTCACGTGACAGAAATTGGGGGGCGTGGCCATCGGAAAACCCGACAGATAAAAAAAACTGCGGAATTTAAAAAACGATTTATGTCGCAAGATCAAGCACTCACATGCACCAGGAAGAAGAAGGTGAACTCCGGCGGAACTCGGCGCAGCTGCAACACCTGCTGGATATCGGGCGCATGACCTTAGTGAATCCTGGCAGACCAGAATCTTCGTCGGACAGTGCACCACGGGATCGCGACTGGACCGGGTAACTAAATGTGCCCCATAGTATCTTACTTGATGCTCTATTCTACAGATGGGTTACGTGAGACTTCTGGCAGCTATCCCATATCATTAGAGTAATACAAAGCGAGTTTGGGGTATTGCCACAAAGACAAGATTCTTAAATATACGCAGGATAATAAAATAACACATTCTCTAATTCAAGGTTATTAACAAAAATGACTGCATTTCACAGCTATAATTCCAAGCATCTATCAGTCCTGGTGTTTACCCTGATAATCTAAGCACATTGTCAGCACACAGCATCTCATAGCACAGAGGAATCAGGAAGTGTCTGGTTAGACAGTCCCCGCCCGCACTCTGGATTCTTACACTGACCATCAGTGAGTGATATGAGCTAAAGCAGCAATATAACTGAGTAAAATTGTAAAGTAAGGTGGTTAAAAAGTATTTTCATTGTGTAAACATCAATTGAAATTTGATTGGCAAGTAAGAATCTGCCATTTTCCAGGTATCAAACCAAATCAAAATCTGATTCACTTCGGATTTAATGTTTTAAAATGTTGGCTAACTACTGGTGTCATTCATCAGAGCTTGGGATTTCAATTGGGAAGTAATAAAATTCCTTTGCGAGCCATTTAAGACTGCCTCTGCATGCATGTGGAGACTTGCAGTCATTGACACTGCACCGGAGGATTATGGTAAAAATATGCAAATATATTTTGCAGCATGGTACAAGGGCATTTTGCCTCTTGACTTCCTTATAAGGCAGCCCCCTTAACATCAAGCCTGAATTTTACAGAAACATTTTGTCTTTCCACCTTCTAGTAAGCAATCTAATCCTGATATCTCTATTCCATGTGTGGCCTCTCCATAACTTCAGTAGACCAGCCGTCCTGGGGTTAGGTGTAACTGATACAAATGTTTCTTTTGCCTCTATAGCCAATACCACACACACCCATGTTATTAGCACCATAAAATAACTACAGAATCTGCCCTATGACCCTTTACACTCAGCCTAATGCCTTACTTCCACAGTTTAAAATGTGACCTTTCTTCTGAAATTTACTCATCCTAAACTAAGGCCTTTCACACACAAGATGTACATGCGCAGGGTTTACATGTCCGAACCAAAAACGGCTGAACTGACCTTGGCATATATGTTCAGTGGTTCTGTAGTTATGTTCAGGGATGTTTTCCTAGGGTCGTCACTCCCAGTGACAATGTTATTTAAAATGTTAACACTGCTGTGCTTGAGCCTGGATGACATACCCAGACTACTGGCTAAAGTGTCCTTACAACGTATGGCACAGATTTATCTATCCCATTGTAGGCTTATACAGGGGGATACAGGAAGCCCCCAGGTTACATACAAGATAGGGTCCATAGGTTTGTTCTTAAATTGAATCTGTATGTAAGTCGAAACTGTATATTTTATAATTGTAGATCCAGACAAAAAAAAAATTCCCCAGTGACAATCGGAGTTTCAAAATTTTTTTCTGTAATGGGACCCAGGACTATCAATAAAGATTCATTACAGACACCTTACAGCTGATTATTGCAGCCTGGGACTATAGTAAAGCATCCAGAGAGCTTCCGACACAATGGGCAGAGGGGTCTGTCTTTAACTAGGGTCGTCTGTAAGTCGGGTGTCCTTAAGTAGGGGACCGCCTGTATATCACCTTGGTTCCTCCCCTCACCCATTTAATGTATGGGGAGAAGTGCACAATGACAGCAGCTGGTGATTGGCTGCAGCTGATATACAGGGTGTTTGCCCTGTGATGGGTCCCCCCCTCCTGCTGAGCGACATAAGTGTTTGGCACGCCTAGATTAGGTATGAAGTCGCTGCCCATAGCCGCCTATTGCCTCTGCAGAGTTATGTAGGTCAGGGTTACTGCTTGCTACGTCTTTGTATCCTGCCTTTTTTGGTGGATCTGACATATAGCGGTCAGAGGAAGGCAAAACCATGCCTCTGTCTGCCAGTATATGTCAATGCATATGCCCAGCAAATCAGTAAGGAGCTTTTCCGACGTGTACACTGAATGTATCTATAAAACATGATGTGAACCCAGTGTAAAAGTGATGCTGGTGACATTGTTAACATGTATTGATTGTTACCATACATACAGTATATAGCAGCATCTGCATCGTACTACTATGGCATCACTTTCAGCAAAATTCCTGTGACTTGATAACACTATACATTAGTGTATTACATTAATTTGTGTATTATTCTCGTAGTGTAACACACTGGGGCACTCTTTCTAAAAACTGTGCAAACAGTACTATGTGCAGTTTGCCTGTGTAGTGTGCAGGGGGCTCCAGATTAAAGAATTGTGGGGCCCATTCTTCATAAATCTGGCTCTCCGTGCACTGCCATTCCTGTCTATAAAATGGCAGCAGGTAGAGGGTCATTGATTATAACTGTCCATGACCAATCTCCCTTGTAAGACCTTATAACAGTATTCATAAATACATCCCCCCTACTGATTTCCTGCCCCCAAGCTTCCACGTAAATTACAAAATACATGGGCAAACCCTTTAACTTTTTTACGATAAATGGCAATATTAGTTGGACGCCATTTTGAAAGATTTGTCTAAAGCAAATCATAAAAGATTCAGATTTTTAAAATGCCAGATTTGTGCCCAAGTTGCAAAAATGAATAGATTTGGTCATCACTAATTGTGACATAACTTATGTGCCATAACCTCACTATGAGCCTTATTCTTGTGTTGGGTTTTGTAAGAAAAAGTGCAAACTTAGAGAATCAGTCTAATACCTATTCATTGGTATTTTTTTGTCAAAAATATACACCTTGATCTGAAGCATTTTCAAAATTTTAGAGCTGTGTCATGCCTATGATTTATAAAAGTGTCTAAAAACTGTTTAAAGTTCGATAAATCTGCCAAAGTGATAAAGTTACAAGACTGTGAAAACATCATAGTTCGAGGAGCCCAAATATGGAGACTGAAACCTGGTACCACTGGTTGTGGTGAGGCCATCTCGATATCCCATCCAAGTCACTAAAATTAAGTTTACCATCCACCAATACCTCCAAGTTTAACATGTAATTGACTGTTTAGAACATAATTATACTTTTTGTTTCCATGGCCCAAGTGCATAACTTTACATTTATCTACATTAAACCTCATAAACCATTTCTCTGCCCACTCCTCAAGCTTCCACAAATCCCTCTGTAATGCAAATTTGATCCATCTGTAATCAAATAATTGTCTTAAACTATATTTGCATAAAATACATTTTGTGCATAGCATTAGATGCTGTATGTTCCATAATACCTTGCATCACGTGAAGTACCATTTGGTGGCAGATGGCTTAACATACTCTGCCTAGCAATAAATAATCAATCATGTAGCCAACTATACTATAGGTAGATGTGCTAATATAGTAAAAAGATGCATAAATGGTACATAGATGGTTTCTTACAGTTCTTCAGAGTACCAAGCAATTTAATGTTTTAGATACAGAGTAATAGGACAACACCCCGTCACCTCATCCATACAGAACATCTTCTTCTAAAGAAGAATAATTGCATCGTTTAAAAAGCTATATAACAATTCTCCAGAAACAACATTTCCAAAAATCTTTGTGTCGTATCTTTGTGCGATGATAATTTTCCAGGCAGTCACCTTTCTATCAATGGGAAAAAATGAAAGAATTGGAAAAAGAGAATAGATATTTATGAATCTAAAGTCTCTGACCTTTTTGTATGTTAAGTTGTCACAAAATAATTTTTCCTGCCCTTGAATGTTAACGTCTTTGAATGTTCTTTTCCATTAGACGTCTCTGTGACAATGAAAATTGCTATGTTTGTGCTGAAAAGGGAAATTTTGAGAAGTTTATCCACTTGAAGGTCACCTCTTAAATGCAAAGGAAACTTTTCCAGCTTTATCAAACTTTTTTATACTGTAATTACCTCTTGATTTCTAACTGAAGTCTGTATTTTTCAAAGCATTTTACATAAGCAATGAAGAACGTTAGGGGGTGAGAAAGCATATCGACACAGTTACATCAAACAGAAAATAAAATTCAAACAGTTTACCTACTGTATACAATGGTGTGCTGAAACGGGCTGCAAATAGGGAAAAGTTTTCAGACCATCTCCACGGATTGGAAATGTGCTGTTCAGCTTTCCCATCTCCATAGCAGCTGGTTTGGTCAAGCAGTGGTGAGCCACAGTGTCCACTAGATGACCATGCATAATAGAAGTCAATAGCATGAGCTTGCTGCACTATGTGTGGCTAGCTCACGGCGGCCATAAATGGTTGTGAACACAAGGCCTGACTCTGCACACAAGCTCACTCATTGCAGCATTTGGTAATGTATCCTAGAACACATGGATAAGGCAATGAAATATAATATTTCTGATTCTACCTTTCTCTGACATCATCGACCTCAAGATAGCTTGGAAGGGCCAAATAAGTGTCCATATATCTTAGTGAATTCTTAAATAAACGTGCACTCCTTCAATGTTTTAAAATGGACTTTTTTTTCAAATTTGATACATACAATCAAGAATAAAAAACACAACTCCTTTCAAGACCTTTTACTGCATCCACCAACAACAACTCTTTGTATACTTTTGCAGACAAGGACCAACGATCTGGAAACTGGGTGCTGCTTTCCATGAAAAACCAGGTCTTGGTTATTATGGTGAATTCTTTATTTGTGGATAGTGAAACCAGGCATTTGGGCTTGAGACCTGAGCCCTCATCAGATATATTTTTTTGTTCTCATGCTTACTCTTTCAAGGTTACTACCTCTTAAAACTCAGAGTGGATGGAGCTGGTACTCCGTACTTTATTCTAACCTTTCATTCTTTGAAAGTTGTTGCTCCATTGATGTTTGTGCTGTTGTATGTTTTTCCCTAACCCATAGTGTTCGGCTTAGGAATTGATCCATTGGTTCCGTTGGTCAGGTAGGTGTTTTTCAGCTTGAACAAGCAGCTCTAACAGTTGAGAGCCTTATTACACAGGTATGGTTGGGGCTGAAGGAAGGATTCAAACTTTTCCTGAATCAGTGGAGCAACCCCTGTTAAAGACTTAAAAAAATTGAAACTGGGGAATGGGTGAAAGGATTTCTTAATGTCATATAGTAAAGTAATTGAAAACTAAATTTGAGATCTGTAAACCTTCTAAAACTATCCTCATGTTAACTTCCTGGCCTGAGTATATGGAGTCCCAAGGGAAATTTCTCAGGCACCTTAGCTTTTGCCTACAAGTCATGTCTATTACTTCCGGAACCTTCAAACTTTTTGAAACAGTAGAAACTTCTTGATTTCTAACTGAAATTTTTTTTTCAAAATATTTCTCCTGAGCAATGAAGTAAGTGATGAGTAGGTAATGAGGTTAAAGAGTTTAAATGTCCAATTATATTATAGCTTCATCATAATTAAAATGAACCTGTTACAAAAAATGTCATATTTAGCTTTTGACCGATTCCAATAGCCTGTGCTATGCTGATTTTAAAAATACATTTGTCAGCATTCTGAATAAGTTAGGCACATTACAAAATTTTTCACATTATCGGGCTCCTTACCAGCAGCAAGTGGTTAGTCCCAGGTGAGTGGGGGAAGCTGCAGCACCCTCCCCATGCTTCCTCCCCACTTCCTGTCATGTGTATTAAGCAGACAAGGGAGAGAAGGGGTTGGCATGTGTCTCAGGTTGCGGGCTCACCTGTACCTCTCTCTGTGCCCCAGTGGCCTGCAGCCCCAACTCACCTGTCCTCACTCCTGTTCCCGGTCCGGTGGTCGTGTGTGCGCGTCCCCGTCACCTATGGTGCGTGTGGATCAGCTTCAGAAAATTTAAAGGGCCAATGTACCTTTAATTGTTGCTGGCCTTTCCCAGAATCCCCTATAATCCAGCTTCTCCCTGCACACCCTGCTGGACTCTTGTGCCTTTGAGAAAGCTTTGTTCCTGATGCCCTGTGTGCATGTTCTGAATTCCAGTTTATGATCCCAATTCCATTCCTATCTACACTCCTCTGCTGCCTGCCCTTTGAGAAAGCTTTGTTCCTGATGCCCTGTGTGCATGTTCTGAATTCCATTTGTGATCCCAATTCCGTTCCTGACTATGCTCCTCTGCTGCCTTCCCTAACCTTATGCTTCGTCCCTGACTCTGATCCTGTGCTGCCAGTCCTGGCATTCTATGATTCTGCTCAACCTCTCTGTACCTCGCCGTGGATAAAGTCATGCCTGTGGAACGACCTGGTTGTACCACACTGCAACAAGTCTAACCTGTGAGCTCTTGTGAAAACCGGGTACCACTTGGACTCCGGTCCCAGGTGTCGGCTTACATCATCGTCCGTGGTGGTCCAGTGGGTTCACTACCCCTGGTGCCTGATAGCATGGAGGAGAGGAAGAATGTATGAGGAGACTGGGACACAGGCACACACTTGCTGCAGTTATCCTCTCACCCCCAGGGGTCACCACACACCGCTGACAGGGAGCCAGGTAATGTGAAATAAAATTTTATAAAGTACTGCAATTATTGAGAATGCTGACAAAGTCATTTTTAAAATCTGAATACGGGAACCTGTAACCAACTAAAAATGTAATTCCTTGTGTTCACTTTAATCGGTGTTCTTCTCAACAGGAAAAAAAACTCCATATTTTTGGTCATTTATGTGATTCTCTGTATTAAGGTCAGCCATTGCCTTTTCTGATGTTATCTCTTGAGTTCATGATTTTTGTGGTGTTTTATACATGACTGCAACAATGGAAAATGTGAAAAAAAATAACAGTGGAAATATGTTTTACAAATAGGAAGAACCATGGAAAAGTGGAAAGATCAATGAGGTTACTTTAATTTTCCCTCAAACTCCTGGAAAATTAGATACTGGAATTTCACTGTAACAGAAAACTCCTCTACTTTTGATCAGTCTCCTCCCACTGTTTAAAATGTGTCTATTTTTATGGGAATAGTTGATAACACAGAAAATGAAGAAAACAGATTCTGTTCAAAACGTATTATGTTTATTCAGCACAAACGCTGGTTAATTACTATGTTTCAAGTAGAAAGATCTGAAGAAATGAGGAAGGCAGGCTTTTGATAAAAATCTGCATGCATCTCAGCTAAACTATGACTTTCATAGTTTACAATTCCGTAATGTAAGCTTCTTCTTTATTTTACAGAAAAATTGTCCTTTTTTTTTTTTTGCTTTCCGAGCTAAATCGGTAAAGGTCGGTAAAGGCTTTGACGGTATTTTTTTAAGACTTCCATACGTTTTCTTAGTTGACGTTTTCAATTTTGTTTGTGCTTCATAATAGCAAATGAAAAAAGGAACACAACCGACTATTGCTATATCTGTATATACATTTTTATATACTAGTACTATGTCTATATTAGAGGGGTTCTCGGGAAAACATCAACTTTTATGCTGTTTTGTGTTAAAGTAATTCATTTAGCTGCACCTTATATAACAGAAACGGTGGCCTTATATAGGCTCCTATGTCTTCCATTTGGCTGTCATCATATGACTCGCCATTGGGAATAGTGAACCCTCCGTAATGATGGTCGATCTCCAGTGCCGTAACTAGAAGGTGATGGGCCCCAATGCCAGGCCCAGACTATAATGTATGGTTTATAGTAATACTCTTCTCATATGAGAAAGTGATACCATAAGGGCCCCCTAAACCTCTTTGGCACGGGTGCAACCGCAACCTCGGCACCCCCTCAAGTTACGCCCCTGTCGATCTCTCTAAAGTGCCCCATCTACTTACATGCTTTACCAAGCATATGAAATCAAACCAAGCCAGACCCGTACCCAGTTCTGCACTGAAGAGGTGCAAAATTAGCAAAAGGGGCCGTACAGATGGGACTGGCTTTTCTCAAGGTTTTTGAATGTTATGCATTGTCTAAGTCCTCATGCACACAACTGATATGACTGTAAGCCAGTAGCACAAACTACAGCTAACTCATGGCCCCATTGCCTTCTGTTGAGTACATTCTCAGTGTGGTGCAAGCACCATACATCACCGCACAAGGAACATGCACTGCAAAATATAGGTTAGGTTCTGTTCCTGTCTGTCTTTGTGGCCTGGCACCTCATTTCCTATAAAGATCGGTGCGGTAATTGTTACTCACCTACTGATGTCAGATGGCCTTAGTCACTGGTGGACCAGAAAATGCACAAGTCTGTGTGGAGAGGCCCTAAAGTGAGCTTCTTCCCAAAAAGGCACATTATTTTTTCCTTTCCGTGGAAACTTATTAGCATTTTTTTCACAATTCTTAGTGGAGCAAGCATGGTCTATACATCTTCACATGACTAAAAAAGTTGGTGTTATTATGGAATCATGTCCTCCTTCCTGACTATAGGTTTAACAGAGTTGAACAGTCATTTAGCCAATAGCTATCACTCCTGAGTGCCAAACACATGCACACTCGGAGAAGTATGGATGAATTCTAAGCGAGGAAGCATATAAGCCATTGCAAGACATTTGTGGTGGTAAATTACACTGTACAATATCAAAATAACTAAATATAATATGATTGGGATTAAAAATTGGGATTAAAATTCAACTTTGTGATTGTTATATCCCCCCCCCCAGTGTAAAGTCAAGAGTTTCCTTTAACACTTTGGTCCCACCAAAATCGGTGGCTTTATTAAACATTAATGTAATTGTATGACCATCTTCAGTCATTTCATTTAGGACCATTCTTTCCATATGATACATAACACTATTCAAGGAATTTGATGGCGCTTTAAAAATAAAGATGAATATTGTTATTATTATTAGAACCAACCCGATTAATTAAAGTCATGGTTTGTTTTGGAATCATTTTCCATTGACTAAGGAACAAGAGATGGGAAAAGGAAATTGTCTTTAATGTCTGTTACAATATCTTCTTCAGTATTCCTTACAATGATATACTCACTAATGTGAAAGATTTTGTAGTAATGTAAGGCATATGCTGATAAATTAGCATTGGGTGTACAACAGATCACTCAGGAAGATTATCTGACACTTTTGTGACAATTTGAAAGTAAGTTTGAAGCTGTCATTAAATGCATATTTTCTCTGTAGGACGCTTGGACGTGCTTGTCAAAGCTTGATATTATCTCCTATCATCTAAATATCTTAGCACGCTGTGTCTTTGTATGGGGCTGATTCATTGAGAAGTGATGGAATTACATAGTGGATTAGTCGCTGTTGCAATTGCTGGCATAATGGGATTTTAAAGTTCTAAAAAGTTGTATTACCTATTAAAAAAAACTTGTAGATAGCTGTAAAGTGTAAGTTCAAGGAGGACCTGGTACCGACTCTGGAATTTTACATTGACCAAAGGAAATCTACCATCAGGATCATGGATTATAAACCAAATAGACTTACATGATGGTGTGTGCCCCCTTTATCAGGATATGCCAGCACCGATCGTGGGTGTTTTTCCACTGATCGCTGACGATGAAGCTGCCGGCGGCTTCCAAAAGATGGTGGTGCATGACGTGACATCATCGGGGAGCGGCGATCGGTCGCCATGGCAGCCTAGGGTCTTCCGAAGACCTGAGGCTGACTCGGGTTAACCTATTCATTACAATGTGCTATCACCACATTGTAATGAATGAGGAGTAAAATCCCCATATACTGCCATACTGCAGTATGGCAGTATATGATAGGATCGCACAGACAACCTAAGGTACCCTAGGGAGTCTGAAAAAATAGTAAAAATAAAAAAAAGTTGAAAAAAAAATTATAATACAATAACATAAAAATTCAAATCACCCCCCCTTTCCCTGGAACTGATATAAATAAACAGTCAAAATTATAAACACCTTAGCTATCGCCCCATCCGAAAATGCCCGATCTATCAAAATATAATAACGGTTTTTCACTGCGTTTAACCCCGTAACGGAAAATCGCGCCCAAAGATAAAAATGGCACTTTTTTGCCATTTTAAAAAAATTTTTAAATTCTATAAAAAGTGATCAAAGGGTTGTACAGTCCTAAAATGATAACATTGTAAATGTCATCAAAAGCCGCAGAAAAACGACACTCCGTACACCAATATATAAAAAAGTTAATAGCGCCAGAAGACGGCAGAATCCCAAAAAAATTTTTTGAACAGAAGCTTTTAATTTTTGTAAATGTATGAGAACATTATAAAACCTATACAAATTTGGTATCCCCATAATCGTACCGACCCAAAGAATAAAGTAGACCTGTCATTTGGGGTGCACAGTGAAATCCATAAAATCCAAGCCCACAAGAATAAGGCACAAATCTTTTTTTTTTTTTTACCAATTTCACTGCATTTGGAATTTTCCCACTTCCCAGTAAATGGCATGGAATATTCAATACCACCATTTTGAAGTCTAATTTGTTACGCAGAAAATAAGCCATAAAACAGCTCTGTACATGGAAAAATAAAAAAAGTTATAGATTTTTGAAGGTGGGGAGATAAAAAAACGAAAACGTAAAATCGAAAAAGGGTTGTGGCGTTAAGGGGTTAAGGGCAGTTGTTAAAACCATGAAAAGTAATCTCCACTCACAGCATGAAAATTAAATACAAATCCTCCAGAGAGGAAAACTGCCTGAAGAAAGTTCCATAACGACAAGTAATTGTCTCGCTTTTACCCGTGTTACAGCTTTTTCTTCCTAGACATCTGACGTGACAGCTACACTTTAATTTGTTAACTTTTGTTTAATCCATTTACAGACATTGTCAAAAATCTTACGGATACGGGAAGAATAGAAACATAGTTCTTGGGGTATAGGGGAACATGATGAACATTATTCTCATAACAACAGCTACAGATTATCCTGTCACGATGACTCTGATTATATCAAATTGGAATGACGAACACATAATAGTCGAAATGCGATTGTGATGATAGAAGCACAAAATGTATCCTTCTTGATTTAATCCTCAAAAAGGAGAGCAGGGAAAAGTGATCACAATATTAAAGGCTAACTTTATACTTTAAACAAGCAGAAAGCTCGCAGAGTAGCAATTTTCCTTTGTAGAAAGTGTGCATTTTCTGAAATGTGCTACATTAAAGGTACTGGAGTACGGCTTGCAGTGGATAAAAGAATGAAAGTGTCTTAACTGTAATGCCTTGTCAGTGTGATTGGAAGATTGTGTAATCCCCGGAGTCTGCCAACTAAACTACTAACTTTGATTTTTAGTATTTCGAGGGTAAAGTAGACGAACTGAGGTCCAGGGGTAATTTTTACCTAGACAGAAAATATCCCTTGTTCTAAGACACAATTATAGTGTGAAAGGTTCCATTTAGTAATGACGCTGGAGCGCTACTGCAGACACAGGGCAGTCAACAATTAAAGTCAATAGACCATTCTGTACTGTGACGGAATACATCCCGGTCTTCAAAATTACAACATTGGATTGTACATTGTTAACCGGGAGTCGATAACGTTATGTAATTGCTGTTCTATTTCTGGTCGGACACATATCATCGAACTGTCTTTCACAGCAATAATGATAACATATAGAAGGAGATCTGAAAAGAAAGCTTTTACAAGATTACTTATAGTCGGGTTCTTATTATAATATTTTTTTATCTTTTTTTTTTAAAAATGCCAATTTAAAAATATAGATCTATATTTAGAGTGACGCAATTTATTAGATGCAAATATAGCGTGGGATGTCGTAAGGTGTAAGGGCTTATTCACAGAACAGTGAAAAACAGAAATGTGTGCTCTGTTATACGACATTTTTTTTTAAGTGGACTTTGTATCTTTATTTCTGCTGATTATTTTCTTTCATTTTTGAGACTTTTTGGTGTTTTGCAACTTTTTTTTTGCTGTCTTTTCTCAAGTCTTGGTCTGCACCTGGTACAGTGCACCTTATGTATCTTTGATGCTGCGGTAGGAAGGAGACTGTTTTTCGGAACAGATATTTTTGGGTGGGAATGTCAAAAAGGGAGGGATTTGTGGAGAGGACCGAAAAAATAAATTCAGGTCTATCATGAGCAGGACAACAGACCCACTCTATGAGGGATATTTATTATAAACTGGCGCTTGGTGAAGATCATCGCTCCCCGTGATGTTTATAAGAGGGCGGTGATAGGTTGACATGACAGCCTCGGGCCTTCCGAAGAACCAAGGCTGTCTTGTTTTAAGCAATTCATTACAATGTGCGATTCGCACATTGTAATGAATGAGGAGGAAAATCCCCATTTACTGCTATAGTGTAGTATGGCAGTAAATGGTAGGATCAATCAGACACCCTAGGGGGTCTGAAAAATGGTGAAAAATATTTTAAAAAACGTTGCATTAAAAAAACCTAAAAATTCTAATCATCCCCCTTTCAATAGAAGTCAGATAAATATAAATAGTAACAATAATAAACACATTAGGTATTTCCGCGTCCAAAAATGCCAGATCTATCAAAATATAATAATGGTTTTTCACTGCGTTTAACCCCGTAACAGAAAATAGCGCCCAAAGTCAAAAATGAAACTTTTTTGCAAAAGTGATCAAAAGGCCCTACAGTCTGAAAAATAGAAGCATTGAAAACAAGTTGCAAAAAATTACACCACCCACAGCTGGGTTTTAATTTTTGTAAATGTATAAAAAAACATTATAAGAGCTATACAAATTTGCTATCCCCTTGATCGCAACAACTCAATGAATAAAGTAGACACGTCATTTGGGTCACACAGTAAAAGCCGTAAAATCCAAACCCACAAGAATTTGGAATTTTCCCACTTCCCGGTATGTGGCATGGAATATTAAATACCGTCACTATGAAGTGCAATTTGTTATGCAGCCCTCAAACAGCTCTTTACATGGAAAAATGTAAAAGTTTTAGATTTTTGAAGGTAGGGAGTGAAAAAATTAAAACGCAAAAACTAAAAAGGGCCTCGGCGTTAAGGGGTTACTTGTATGAAATTTTGGGTCCCCAACAAGTCTAATTTTTTTAAAGGGTTTATCATTTACTGCCTACATATGGTACCAAAACAAAGAGTCTTGAAAAAGGAGGAGGTTCCTTCCTATCCACTTTTAGCTCTCTCAGTATAAGGACCCTTAGAAGACCTTCAAAGGTCCTGGAAGGACTCCAGAATACATATGTGTAGAAACACATGTAGGAGAATTTCACATCTGAATATCGATCTCTTGGCAATTTCTACATTGGAGCCCTGGAGCTGCCACCAAAATGCCTGTTTATAATCCACTACTGAGCCTAAGCAGGGTTATCCGATTGCCTATGTCGTTTAACTTCTTTTTGTACATTTATTTTGGACTTTTGAACTCATTTTATGTCTATGACACACTTTTTTGTAGTGTTACAAACTCAACAAATTCAAACTCAACTTGTGACTTGCCATTTATGCTGAGTTCCTCAGTTCTGTCATACCCTTCTTATTGAGGCCAGATCCATGAATAGTAGAAGAATCTGGGCATTCAGTTTTGCGCTGCCTCGATACTAAAGGGAAATCACAGAAAGAATAAGTATCTTAGTGTTCTTTTTTTTAAGAAACAAGACAACTCATTTTAAGAGTGGAATGCTTTTTTCTTCAGCTCAATAAGAATATATAACCTTCAGTTGATGAGCCAGTACAATTGTGTCTGGATACTTGTTAAGGAGAAAGGTGTTAGTATATATCCTTCTTCTTAAGCGGTACATGTATCCCAGCACAGTTGTTCTGGCCCATCAACTGAAGGTTATCTGTTTTATTGACCTAAAGAAGATTTCATCTCGAAATGTTTTGCCTTGTTCCTTCGATAAAATCCACTAAGACATTTGCAGTGTATGGAATGTATTTTGCAGCCAATGCATGGGAATTAAGTAATATTAGCCAAACAAGACACACCCATATATAATAGATTCATGACTTCTTGCCCCCATCAGAACACAGTGACTGAAACTATTTAGTATATGTTTTGTTTTTGCCAATAAGTTATCTTAATTGTATTCTATAAAGTGAATGTGACATCTGTATCCTTCGGAATTCTGCACCATCCTCTGTTCTGTACGACGTAGGATGCGCTGATAAGTGTCATTCTGTTCCATTCTTTGGTTTCTACTCTGAACACTGGTGTATTCATTTCCTTTTACCACATACATCTACTTCCTGTGAACTCTGCTCCAGTTCACAAATAGTTAATCTTCTGAGATGGACAGTCTCTCCACACTTCCATTGCTGTATTGTCTGGTGTCAGAAAATGCATCCAATCCTTTTCTGGACCAGGCCACTGTCATTTCATGCAAGGTTTTGTGCACTAGTGCCTGCTATAAGCTTTTACTCAGCTAGCTAGTGTTCATTCTGTCTTCCGTATTCTGGTATCTGGTATAAATCTTTGCCAGATTCTCTGACTATCCATTTGCCTAGTGATTTTGTACTTAATTGTCCTCTTGGTTCTATTAGCAAATATATTTTTATGTTTGTATTGGATTGTTCTTGTTTCCATGTATGCATTTGGCACAAGATGGGAATGCCTACCAGTTATCTCAGGGTGCTTAGGGTAGGTAGGACAATTAGGCAGTGATAGCTGATAAGAAGGTTTAGTCTCAGAGCCCAATGTCTTTATCTGTACCTTTTTGCTGTTCCCCTAAAACAGCATTATAGTGAAATAAATTTTATTTTTGTGTAATCTCATTCTTGAAAATTTTAGTATTTTTGTTTTCTTTAACGGTCTTCATCTACTTTTGTTTTCTTTCCAATTTCTGTAAGGAGATGACATTAGATAACAAGCATCATGGGTATTGATGCTTCTTTATTTTCCAAAATACTGATGCTTTGTAAATTACCGGAAATATAAAATAATAAAAAAAATGAAAATAGCGTCAGGCTAACATACAATATTATAACACCCAGAATTGTGAATATAAATATATATGAATGCATTTAATTGCTACAAGGACAAATGCACAGCAGCACATGGTGGTACCACTGGCATCAACAAACAACTAGCAGTGGATTGGCTAGATACGACTGTAAGTTACTCCAGCTGCTGAGACAACTAAAACCACAGACTGAAACTGTAGCAATAAAGAAACAATAAATCTCTGAAGCAAGTGAAACAATTTTAACACCATTGTCTTCTTAATTGTCTTAATTAATGTAACAGCGACTTGGTAACATTCCAAAACTCCCACGGGATTGCAATACCTTGTCTCCGTAGGTTGTGGAAATCCGTAGACTTCACTACACATCAGAGTGCTAATGTGGTGAGGTCAACTGCATATGGTAAGTATACAAGTCCACAACTCCTCTGACTCATTTCAAACTTGCTGCGAATAGATGTTTATATGGATCACTACTAATATGGATGAACCTTAAAAACTACATACAGATAGCCAACTAAACAATAGATCATTTTCTGATGACATCTTTGCTCTGAGCATATCTGCGTTTTTAATACTACAACTACTTTGTGTTTTCCCATTGTCACCTTGTCACTGTCCAAGACTGTATAAAAAACAAAGGTGACTGGGGGGGGCTGCTTTAAAAAATAAATATTTACTTACCGTCCAGCGCCCTCCCGGCGTCTCGCGCTGCCAACACTCCAATCCGTGCCCCATGTAAATAAACAGGGGCATGGAAGCTACTCTGCACTCAGCTTCTTGCTGATGTGGCTGGCCATGCCAACCCATCCCTATTCCCAGTTCTGTATATGTGGGACGGGTGGGTGTGACCGGCCACTTCGGCTGGCTGGAATCTGAATTTAGCGCGGCCTCCGCGCCCCTGTTTGTTTACATGGGGCATGGACCAGAGTGATGGCAGAGCAGGACGCTGGGAGGTAAGTAAATGTTAATTTTTTTAAGCAGCCCCCTCCCAGCCATCTTTGTTTTTTTTATACATTCTCGGACAACCCCTTTTTTCTCACATCGACTATTTTCATTTCTGATTTTTGTATATGTAGCTTACGAAAAAGATATTTGATTAAAAAAGTAAAAATCTCTTTTGACAGCCAAAGATATCTACTTCTCTAACCTTTCTCTAATGATCTGATGCAATATGGCTGGATGAGTTTCAATACTCCACAAAGTGCCATTTAGCAAACAATGATATAACTCGGCACACAAACTCTCAATGCTTTTATCTAACTATTGAAGCTTATACACTGTCATGAAAATTAATAATGCCATAACTTGCCCTGCATAGTAGATGATACATTTCAAGAGTGATAGCTAGGCTTCTGAATATCTTTAGACAAACACATTCATTTATCAGCTCTGAAAGAGCAATTACAGAGAAAGATGCAGAATATAATTTTTCATAGCTTTACTAACCCAAGTGTTGCATCAGACTTCAGTTGGGTTGCATATTTCACACAGAAATTAAAACAGAGCGTAAAAGAGGCACATGGATACTGAGATTAAAAATTGGATTGTAAAGGTCAAATACATTGATAGAATCAGTAAAATAATAGAATAGAATAGTTTCCTGAATAAAAAAAGTCGTCAAACAGAATACAATACAACTTTATTAATCCCTTTCGGAAAATTGTTCTGTACACACAATACAGTCTGAGTCTGGACAATGGAACACAAACACATGGAACACATAGGGGCTAATTTACTTACCCGGTCCTGTCGCGATCCCCGATCCGGACGGTCCGACAAAGATGAAGCCCGACGCAATTCACGTAGCTTGTAAATCACATAAAAACCACATACTGCCACCACGACAACTAAGGACAAAAAATAAACACACTTAAATAATAAGGTTACTGGTGGGAGTAACCGGCATTAATATGCTGGCCTGATGGATGCCGCCAATTTGGGGAGGATCGGCACTCCCCATTACCTCATAAGGTAGTGCTGATACTCCCCAAAATGTTGCACTGCATCAATTAAAATATATCCAGGGACTTACCTGCAGCATTTAAACAGTTAATGCCCATGATTTTTGCTAGCAACTACTGTGGGCATCACTGGTGCAGTGGTTGAGCTGGACCCAAAGTCCGGGTTCGGGAAACCCAAACTGTGAAAGTTTGTTACAAACATGAGCTTTACTGTTTGGCTCAGCTCATCCCTATTCCTGATCATTGCCTATTCATAAAGCAATCAACACTGATGTATGATGATCAATGTATTGTTCAACCCCATACAGTTTGCATTTGTAGGTAGTAGATGACTGTGCATACATTAGGTGCCAAGTGATGGCGCAGCTATAGGAATTGAAGCAATTACACTGCCAATCGGGCCCATTGGTCACGTTCACAAAACTTTTCCCTTTTTTGAAGGTACGAGAAGAAGCCATTGGAAATTACAGGACCTTGATCACTTTACAAGTAATACACTTTACACCCCTAAATACTATCTATGTTCTACCATCTAAGCTACCTTGTTTAAAAACATTGTTATTGGTGTGCCGTATCTTGCCATTCCGATTTCTCTGTGCCGGAGATAGTTGAGCTATATACTTTGCTGTCTGTGACAATCTCATAGACATCAACAACCCTTGTGCCAGAGGTCTGATTCGTAATACGCAGAATTTTAGGGGATGACATTAAATCTCGGCCCCACCCCTATAATGGTGAATATCATCAAGTTTACATATACTTGTGAAGATCAGCTGTTTCATTTAATGTCTCTTATGGAATGTTTCTTTGTTTTTTTGGACTTTTGTGATTAGATCAGAGTTATTGTATCAGTTATGGTAGAGTTTGACCCCCTAAAGAGACCTATTTAATGCCAGTTCAACTCTGTAGGAAGAATGATGCCTCATAGTCATGACTAGGTCCCAACTTCAGAAATGATCTCCAATAAAGAATAGCCAAAGATTGGCAAGCACATGGTTATCTGTGGACAAATCCATAGTACTGAATGTATCGGTGGGACATATGCTTGTCCTGCCACTCCACCCATTAGTGAGAACAGGATACTTATTCTCCCTTAATTGCTGGGGGTTCAAGATCTCATGATGGAAGGGGGTCTCAGCTGTTGAACTCTCACCATCTCGGAAGTTGGAAGTCAGAATCTTGTGGATAACTGGGGAGTTCCAAAGTTGGACAAAAACCCTACAAGGATGATGCTTGATGTCTTATTACTGTGGTTGTTCATGTCTGTTTTGATAATTTGGTGGATTGAGAACTGTATTCTATCTTATTCTCGGGATTGTATGTTCAATTCATCACATCAACTATTGGACGTGTTCTTTAAATTTGCTTCATTTCCCTTAACCAGTGAGTTTAATGCTAATCCTTTCATTTTTGTCAAGCGCGTCTCGAAGCTGGCAGATTAACAGTTTGCCTTTTCTTCCGTGCCGTCAATAAGACATTTTATTGAAATCTACGTGTTTTCTCTCCAGTGGCATGTTCAGTGTCATTCATCAGTGTGGTACACAAAGGAAAGCTCCAGGGAAAACTGGTCATGTCACACTGAATTACAGCTACTTCCGACATGACAAAACATAATAATTATAAAACGAAACAAACAATGCCCCAGAAATCAAGTGCCGCAAAATATGTAAGATTTATCGGAGACTGTGATCCTTCACCATAGTGGGGTATGAACTATAAGTACAGCAACTTTTTTTTATACACAGCTCCAGGTTAGATTTACAGCCTAAGCTCAGACAAAGCCAAATTTCCGTTTTCTATTATGTATGTCCTGTATTTCTTGTACAAAGCAGTTTCTGTGCTAAACAGACAAAAATATGGGAAAATTCCAATACTAAATTGGAATGCAAACATATTCATCATAAAAGCCAATTATTATTACTTTTTCTATTCTACGTTACATATTTACCTGCATTTCATTGTGTTTGAGCTTTAGAGCAGCCAAGCGAATCTGCTGTGAATAATACAGCTCTTTCTCCCCTCTCCCAGCAGTATCCTGCCTAACTTTAAGCACCAAAGAGCAGATGATCATTCGGACAGGAGATAGCGAGTACCTCAATTGGCCGGGTACTCGTTATCTAGACGCCTTTTTCCCGAGCTCGATTGCTCTTCTCTCGAATTAACGACCCCATTGAAGTCAATGGGAAGACGGCGTAGCATTTTGTC
Organism: Engystomops pustulosus; assembly: GCA_019512145.1. Taxonomy (NCBI): domain Eukaryota; kingdom Metazoa; phylum Chordata; class Amphibia; order Anura; family Leptodactylidae; genus Engystomops; species Engystomops pustulosus. The sequence goes on along the minus strand of CM033650.1, from coordinate 20,866,298 downwards.
AAGGGGACCACAAGGCTCGCACAGGGAACGTGCCAAACACCTGGTGACAACCGCAATGATGTTTTTTATTGTTAAACACCATCGGAAATGGACATTGGAAACACAGGGGCAGTCATGCATGAGCCTCTGAGCTGCCTAAATCTCACCATTATGCCAAAATTTATGGTGGCAACAGCAATGCCATGACAGAGTGACAGATGACGCGAGAATAGCATCTAAAACATCCTAATAATTGACCCGGAGACACTATAGGGGACGTCATGCAAGAGCAGCGGCAGCAGCGCACGCTAGAGAGTGGCATGGCGACATACCCTAAAGGGGACTCAGGCTTCAACAATGGGGGGGTGCAAGAGGAACAAGGGGAGGTGAGCAGAACGCTCAAACATACGTTCGTACAAGATATAATAGTCTTTGCCAGTAGAATTTTGTGGACTAACAACAGCAGGGTGGCGACAAGTTCACATGGGGAAGCCATGAAATCAACCCAAAATTCTGCTGAACTCTGCTCGGTTGATAAGGTACCATAGGAGGTAGCATGAACTATAGTAGATTAAAGGTAGCTGACAAGTTAAACTATGTTCGTTGGGAGTCTTGGCATGGAGCGCAGGCGCGCCGCTGTCAGGCGAGCTGTTCGCGCCAATCCCCCCTGTCTATAGGTCGACTCCCCAAACAGACTTCTCAAGAACCTTTTGTATTTATCACGTGTAGTAGCGTTCTGTAAGTTTAGGATAGGGCGGGTGAGGGGAATTAAACAGCTGCGCAAGAAGCCTGACAATAGCCCTAAATGGTAACAGTTTGGCCAGTATATTTTGTGATAACACAGCAAGGGTTGTTCATGGCGACAAAGTTAACAACTTGGATTGTGGAATCTGAAAAAAAAAACAACCCAACCTTTCTGCCTTGACACCCCCATCGTTTGATAATATGGACGATGTCTGGAGGCAGCTATATTGGACGACTTTTGGAGGTAGCAATGGAGATCAACGTGTGGAGCCTGCTATTGATACAATTTAATTTGGATAGTTGCCTGTATGTGGTCAGTTCCCCAAACATTTCTTGGCAAAACCTAGAGAGCAGGTGAGATGGCCTCTCCAGTAAATTGGAAAGAGATTGAGTGGCTCTGTATGTGGCCCCAACTTTTTCAAACCTGAAGGTAGCAGGTAGGTGGCCCCTGCACGTAAAATGGAATAAGATTGAGTGCCTGTATTTGGCAGTCCCAAAATTTTCAAACCAGAAGGAGCAGGTAAGGTGGCCCTTCCAGTAAATGTTAATAGATTGAGTGCAGTGCTCTGTACTGGCAGTCCCCTACAAATTGTTCAATACCAGATGGAGCAACGTAGGTGGCCCTCCAGTAAAATGTAATAGTATTGATTTCCGTATGTGGCAGTCCCAAAAATTGTTCAACCAGAGGAGCAGGTAGGTGGCCCGCCAGTAAATGGATATAGATGACTAGTTCACGCTGTATGTGGCAGTCCCCAAAAATGTTTCAAACCAGAAGGGCAGGTAGTGGCCCGCAGTAATGGTGGAATAGATTGAGTGCTGTTGTGGCAGTCCCAAACATTTTCAAACCAGAGGAGCAGGTAGGTGGCCCACCCCCCCTCCCTCAGTAAAATGGAATATTTGATCCTGTATGTGGCAGTCCCAAACAATTGTTATCCAACCAGAGGAGCAGTAGGATGGCCCTCAATAAAATGGAATTATTTTGAAGTGCCTGTACGGTGGCATTCCAAAAATTTTTCAAACCATAGGGCGTAGGTGGACCCTGCAGTAAAATGTGAATAGATTGAGTGCCTGTATGTGGTCGTCCCAACATTTTTCAACCAAGGAGCAGGTAGGGGGCACCCTCCAGTAAATGAATAAGATTGAGATGCTGTTTTGTGGCAGTCCCAACCATTGTTTCCAACCACCAGAAGGAGAGGTAGGTGGCCTTTCAGTAAAAATGGAATAGATTGGTGCCTTTTATTGGCAGTCCCCAAAAATTGTTTTCAAACCAGAGGAGCTGGTAGTGGCGCCCTCCAGTAACATCGGGAATAGATTTGGGCATGATGTGGCGTGGCGCCCAAACAATGGATTCTGCGAAAACCCAGAGGAGCGGTAGGTCCAGCGGTAGTAAAATGGCATAGATTGAGTGCCTGGTATGGGCAGCTCCAAACAATTTTCAAGACCAGAGGAGGAGGTATGTGGCCTCCAGTAAAATGAATGAATTGAGTGCCTGTATGTGGCAGTCCCAAAAATTGATTCAACACCAGAGGAGCAGGTCAGGGTTGGCCCGTCCAGTAAATGAGATAGAGGATCGTGCCTGTATGTGGCTAATGCAGTCCCAAAATTTGTTAAATACAGAGCGAACGGTAGGTGGCCCTCCAGAAAAATGGAATAGATGAGTCGCACTGTATGTGCGCATCGCAAAATTGTTTCCTACACAGGAGGACCGACGGTAGGTGGCCCTCCAGAAAAATTAAATGCATTGAATCTATAGAAATAGCCATGTTCCTCGCTTACTGTACAAAGAGGAGGAGCAAGAGAAAAGAAGGAGGGAGGAGGGATGAATGACAATTATTCAGTTGAGACTTCTGCATCCTGGTGGGAGATTGCCGAAAATTCTAGAAATCCAGCCCTTTAGTACTTTTAATAAGACGTCAGCCTGTCACGCGCTTCAGTCGACAGGAGTGTACGCTTATCGGTGATGATGCCACCAGCTGCACTGAAAACCCTCGGCAAGACAAGACTCTTTCGGCAGGGCAGCAAGAACCTCCAGGGTCTCAGCGCCAGTTCGTGCCACATGTCCAGCTTTGAAAACCCAGTAGTTGTAGTGGGAGCTGTGTGATCATTTAGGACGATGGTATGGTCAGCTACGTACTCCTCACCATCTTTCTGTAAAGAATCAGCACCTACTCTGCCGAGATCTGGGGCTCGTGACAGTGTTTGCTGGGTGACATAAAGCTGGCAAAAGCCTTGTAAAGCGTACCCTTGCCAAGTGCTGGACAAGCTGCACTGCTCGCTACTCTCCCTCGCTACTTGTCCCGCAAACTACGCACTCTGCCGCTAGCGCTGTCAGAAGGGAAATCTGTTTCAGCTTGTGCACCAGGGCCTGCTGGTATTCATGCATTCTCACACTCCTTTCCTCTGCAGGATGAGAGTGGGAAGATTTTGCTTGTACCGTGGGTCCAGGAGAGTGAACACCCAGTAATCGTGCTGGAATAAATTCTTTGAACGCGAGGGTCACGGATAGGCAGCCTAGCATGAAATCTGCCATATAGCGCCAGGAGTACCAACGCGTAAGAATTCACTCCCCTCACTGGCCTGACTGTCCTTTCCTCCTCCTCCAACTCCTCCAACTCCTCTTCTTCTGCCCATACACGCTGAAACGTGAAGGACTCAACAATGGTCCCCTCTTGTGTCTCGCCAACATTCTCCTCCTCTTCTCCTCATCCTCCTCCACCTCCACCTCCTCCGATATGCGCTGAGAAACAGACCTGAGGGTGCTTTGCTATCAACAAGGGAATATTCTTCCCTGTCTCTTGTGACGAGCGCAAAGCTTCCGACTTCATGCTGACCAGAGAGTTTTTCACACAGGCCAAGCAGCGGGATGGTGAGGCTGATGATGGCGCAGTCGCACTGACCATCTTGTGTTGACTCCTCAAAGTTACTCAGCACCTGCAACAGATATCGACTCCACGTCCACTCCTCATTGTGACTTGAGGAAGCTGACTGACCTGACTACCAGTTCTGGTGGAAGTTGACATCTGGCAGTCTACAATCGCTACTGCGCTGCTGGTAAACCTGGATAACATGGTCAGTGTTGAATTCCACTCTCGTGGGCACGTCGCACAACAGTCGGTGATCGGGCTGGAGGCGGCGCTGCGCTGCCCTGCAGATGCAGCATCTGGGCGACTTCCTGAAATGCGCACAATGCGATGCGGCGCACCTTCGTGAGCAAATCAGACAGATTGGGGTATGTCGTGCAGAAACGCTGAACTATCAGATTTAACACATGGGCCAGGCATGGCACCATGTGGTCAGTCTGCCGAGTTGCAGAGCCGCCACCCAGGTACGGCCGTTGTCACACACAACCATTCCGGCTTGAGGTTCAGCGGTGCCACCACAGATCAGTCTGCGCCGTGATGCCCTGTAATAGCTCTTGGGCGTGTGCTTTTGTCGCCTAGGCTCAGCAGTTTGAGCACCGCTGCTGTCGCTAGCGACGCACTGCTGCTGTGCCTAGAGCTACCATATGATGGCGCCGTGCCCACGGATGGTAGTTCGAGGAGGAGGTGGAGGAGGGTGGGAGGAGGAGCAGCATAGTAGGCCTGAAACACCTGGACCGAGGTAGGTCCCCGCAATTCCTTCGGCGTGGCAGTATATAGAGCAGCCCCAGGCGTCAGACACTCGGTCCCAGCCTCCACCAGTTAACCCAATGTGCCCGTCAGCGCTATATAGTGGCCCTGCCCGGCAGCACTCGTCCACGTGTCCGTGTGTCAGTGGACCTTGTCAGAAACGGCGTTGGTCAGGGCCGGATGATGTTGTCTGACACGTGATGGTGCAGGGCTGGGACGGCACATCGGGAAAGTAGTGCGGCTGGGACCGAATACCAAGGGCGGCCGCCGCCATGAGGTTGCGAAGGCCTCGGTCTCTACAGCCTATAGGGCAGCATTCTCCCGCAAGCAATCTGGAGATGTGCACCATCTAAGGCTGCTTGGGCGTGCGGGTGGGTCGCACTATATTTGCATTTCCTGCTCCGCGTCTGGGGTATGCGAGACGCTGAACACTGGTGGATGCTGTGGAGGAGCGTGGAGGCGAACGATGGGGGTTTTGTGGCAGGAGCCTGGGGCAGGGGCGACTAGCAGCTGACACAGGGGAAGGAGCAGTGGGTGCACCGGCCGAGGTGAACGGGCTTGTTGCCACTGAGTGGGGTGGTTTAGCATCATATGCCTGCGCATATGGTGTAGTTAAGCTGTAGTGGTGGAACCCCTGTGAGCCTGGTTTTGGCAAATTGTTCACACCACAGTCCGTCGGTCATCCGGTGTTTCCTTAAAGAACCTCCAGACTTCTGAAGATCTAGCCCTCGCCGCAAGAGCCTCGCCACGGGAGCTTCACTAGTTGACACATTGGGCCGCTGTGCACCAGCTCTGGCCCTGCCTCTCCGTTCTGGCCCCAAACCCACCACTGCCTCTTCCAATCCTGTCTGGTCGAGGGCTCTCCTCCGTCTCAGAAGCTGTGTTCACCGGCCTCTCAACCACTTGGGTCTGTCACCTCATCATCTCCGATCCCTCAGTCTGCTCCCCCCTCGGATTCCATGCCCTGACAACAACTTCCCATGTCTGACAACCGTGTCCTCCTCCTCGTCGGACACCTCTTTACATACACCTTCCCTACGTCAAAGAAGGTCATCATCACCCACAGACTGTGACTGGTGGGAAACACCTGGGCATCGGAAAATTGCTCAGCAGCATACCGACAAGTGGTTTGGGACTGTGGGAAGGGTCCAGAAAACGTTCCTCAGAGTCATGCCGTTCAATGGCAAATTTTCCTGGGAGGGGCAGACTGGGGGGAGGAAGGCTGAGGTGCGAGTGAGGAGTGGCGATTTCGGTTGACATGGGTTGGACTGGTGGAAGACTGACTGGTGGTGGACAATTGCTCGAAGCATTGTCAGCAATCCACGACATCACTGTTCGCACTGTTCTGGCCTCAACAGTGCTCTACACGAGTACCAGTAACTTCAGACATGAACCTAGGGAGTGCTAGCTCTCGGCGTTCCCCTGCTCCCCATCAGCAGGTGGTGTCTCACCCGCCCAGGACCACGGCCATCTGACCCGCAGTAGTTGGACGCACACGTCCCCGCCCTCGTCCTCTACCCCTAGCCCTCGGGTTAAACTTTTTAAATGAGAGTTATAACTTTTTTTTTTTTAACTTTTTTTTTGTTTTTTTTTTTTGTTTTTTGTTTTTTGTGTTTTTTTTTTTTTTTTGAGTTTTTTAACACACAATGCTAAAACCTATTGCTATGGCTATTTTCTAGCCAAGTATCAAAGCACAACTACTATGCCAGATGAGATGACACTGAGTTTAGTGCCTAATTGAATCCAAACCCCTACTAATAATTTTCCACTTCGGTCTTTGCTATGGATATGTGCGTCACTAAGCGCAGAACACACGCGGTCGCAAGTTCCACTACAATTGCTAGAATTGGCTAGTACATGCACTGCAGAAGTACAGCCACCAGAGACAACCAGAAATCAAATATATAGAATGCTACTGTAGGCCGTAAGTAAGCTCTTTTTTATTCTCCTTGGCTATTTTCTAGCCAGATATCAAGCACACTACTATGCCAGATGAGATATGACACTGAGTTAGTGCCCACATTGAAATCCAACCCTCACTAATTTTCCCACTTCGGTTCTTTGCTATGGATATGTGCGTCACTAAGCGCAGAACACAGCGGTCGCGCTAGATCTCACTACAAATTGTCAGAATTGGCTAGTACATGCACTGCAGAAAGTACAGCCACCAGCAGATCAAACCAGAAATCAATATATAGAACGCTACTGTACGCGTAAGTAACAGCTCTTGTATTTCCTATGGCCTATTTCTAGCCAAGTATCAAAGCACACTACTATCCAGAGTGAGATGCACTGGTAGTGCCTAATTGAAATCCAACCCCACTGAATTTTCCCTCCTTCGGTCTTTGCTATGGATATGTGTGCCACCAAGAGCTAAAAACACAACGTAGCAAGTCCCCCTGCTAATCCTCACACAATGGTACTAGATGCAAATTAAAATAAAAAATAGAACGTTATGTAGCCCTAAGGGGCTGTGGGTTCTTGAGAATCACTCCGCCTAAACACATTTAATAGAACATCCCTAAGCGCTTTCCCTGACCAAGCAGCAGCGTCTCTCCTAGCGGCATCCAGACACAGAATGATCCGAGCACGGCGGCAGCGGCTAGTCTATCCCAGGTCACCTGATCTGGCCAGCCAACCACAGCTATGCGACGTGTAAGGGTACCACTCATGCGGGTGGGGCAGAGCTCCTGGCTTGTGATTGGCTTCTGTTTCTGGCCGCCAAAAAGCAAAACGGCGGGAGCTGCCATTTTCCGAGCGGGCGAAGTATTCGTCCGAGCAACGAGCAGTTTCGAGTACCCTAATGCTCGACCGAGCATCAAGCTCGGACGAGCATGTTCGCTCATCTCTACTTCTGACCAATGATCCATTTCTTTGACTGAATCCACAACTGTCTATTGGTTATCCTTATTTCACATTATTTTGATGTGTTTGATACCTAGAGCAGTCACACTTGTAGTTATTTTTACTTCTGTGAGCGAGAAGGTCTTTCTCCCCTCTCCCAGCAGTGATCCAACCTAATTTCCAGCACCAAAGAGCATCTTTATGATTTATCCATTTGTTATAGGAAGCCATAAATGTAAATGAGTAAATTATGAAAATAAAGGGCTACAGATACACTAATACATATATCAGTGAGGTAATGGTGCAAAATTTCAGTCATCGGGGGTAATCATTGTAACATAGTTTTTGAATACTGGGTGTCTGGCCACTGTCTTGCTGCATATTAGTATTGTACTACTATTTCAAGTATGTGGTAATTTGCTGCTTCCCCATTGGGGCCTGCTGAATAGGGACCTTCAAATGACAAATTTTAAGAGGTTCCTCACTGTAATTGCTGCCACCTAATGACACCCGATCTTTAGATGGTTCAACAATGTTTGTGGCAGTTAGAAGTAGATGCCCAACATAATAAGGCAACCAGCCACAATACATGTAAAAAGCTCAGTTCCTGAGCCCTCTTCACACAGATTTAATAAAACTGTGGCAATCTACTATGAACTGTGTCACAAACTGGTAAAGTGGCATATGATAGCAAACCTGATGGATTTTTAGAATAGAGAAAATTTGTTTTATGAATAACCTTTAAATAATTAATTAAATCTGTTGGCTAACAACCATTATTGTATTTCGAAATCAACAGAAATTTCGAAGGCTATCAAATGAAGCAGGATTTTGACTTTTGTCTGATGTAAAGAAAGTATAAACTATATACCCAAGATATTTTTATATCTGTAATTTCTGATATTAGGACTTCTCCTGTGCTGCACTCTTTCTCTGGAATTCATTGGGGCAGATTTACTTACCCGGTCCTGTCGCGATCCAGCGGCGCGTTCTCTGTGGAGGATTCGGGTCTTCCGGCGATTCACAAAGGTAGTTCGCCCGATGTTCACCAGGTGTTGCTGCTGCGCTGAAGTCCCTCGGAGTTCACTGGAGTTCACGATCCGTTGCTGGGTGCAGGTAAGCGCGTGTCAAGCGACACTTTTTTAAAAATATGGCGGTTTTTCCATCGCGTGCATGCCTGCGCTGATGCGCCACATTACGATCGCGTGCGCCAAAAACCCGGGGCAATTCAGGGAAAATCAGCGCAAATCGGTAATATTTGGGTAACCCGATGGAAAAACGTGATTCGGGCCCTTAGTAAATGACCAACATTGTCTCAATTTCCCTGGATTTAGATGGTAAACTATAGCCATATTTTAATTTATCTTAAAGGGGTATTCACACGAAGACAAGTTTCTTAAATATACTCAGGATAACAAAATAACATATTCTCTAATTCAATGTTATTAACATAAAAACAGCATTTCACAGATATAATTCCAACCTGTGTCTATCAGTCCTGGCATTTACAATTTTGGTTGTACCTGGTTCCAACCGTAAATCTTCTGACTATGGTCAGCCAATTCCCTCTAGCTTATCTTGCATTGAAAGAAACGATAGGGTAGGACTGTACTACAGACACAGGCACTTTCTGGTTCAGCCGTGCTTCTAGCAGTGTGGAGAGGCAATATCAGAAGCTCTACAACCAAGATAAGGGGGTGATGTAGCAGTGCTGACTGTTTTATTGAGAGGTGAGGCAACAGAGCTGAGTGCTTCATTGTGTCTTATACCCATCTCATGAGTCTGATCTGTTCTATCTCTATTTTGCTATGTAGTAGACTATTCAGAAGCTAAATAAAAGTGTAGATAAATCCTGGACCCTGATAATCTGAGCACATTGTCAGCACACGGCATCCCATAACAAAGAGGAATCTTAAAGTGTCTTAGAGACTGCCCACTCTCTGGAATTTCACACTGAGTGATAGGAGCAAAAAGAGCAAAACAACAGAGTAAAAGGTGATCTTAATTGTGTAAACATGACTTGGAGATGTTTGTTGATTTGCTTCACTTACTGATGTTTTACTCATATATTGAATCCTAGGCTGACAAGCATTGCAGATTATAATGGTGCCCTTTAAAAACCTCCAAATTTCAAAAGACAATGAAAGTTTATTTTCCAGACATTTTCCTATTTTCAAAGGAAATATGAAGAGTAAACAAGTCAGAAGGATATGCGCTAACTTACTATGGTGTGACACCCCTTGAATTAACATGAAATTTCTAGGTTTTTTTAATCATATTAACATGCTTTAATAAACCCGAGACCCCAGAGATCATGAATTATTCTCCAGATTGTGTGGAAATTATTCTACATTTGAAATGTGGTTGGCAAAATTTGCATTATTTTCATCTTTGATCTGCAAAAATAGAGAAAGCTGCTGATAATTACATTAACAGAATTATCTTTTTAATCTAAAAATGGAGAAACTTTGCGCCTCCAACATAGCAACAATGAGTTTGTTTCTGAATATACAAATATTTTAATAATTATTTTCTTTAGTTTAATAAAGACTCCATGCTGACTTTTGCATTTTTCATCCTTTTTGTCCTTCTATGGTTTGCTGACATCCTATGATGCCTCAGCACAAAATCACAAGCCAATCTATTGAAGGGGTGTTCAATAGTATTGAATATCTAGAAAATGGGGGCTTAGAGTGGACCTTTTTCAAAAAAGGGATCCTTTGAGCCATATGTATGAGCATAGCTGCCATAGCTGTCATGAAAACTGGGGGTTACAACATTGGAATTGCCAATGTTCAGACACTTAGCTATTAACTTGTAAATAGGGGGTACCCCAGCTCCTGTTCGCATTTCTGGTTTGTTTGAGGTAAAAGAGAGTTAACACTTCGGTTTGCTCAGCTGCTTCGCAAGCTCATTAGCCAGCGTGTAGATAAATCTTTTTTGGCGCTGGATTTCCCTGTCACTTATTTGGTTACCTACTTTTGTTTTATTTTGTTTGACCTTCATTTGAGTAACACAATACTTTGGTTTTTTGATCATCTCTTGCCTCCTCATTTTCCACTGGATTGCCACTGGAAGTTACTTTGGCTTGTACCTCTGACTACTTGATTTTGTCTCCAGCTAAAACTCTTTAGGATTGCTGACCTTAATGTTCCCTTCTCCATACCTTACATATTAGTCAGTGCATGGAATGTTGCCAAGTTAAGGGGTCGTCGTGTATCGAGGGTTGTCATGTAGTTAGGATAGAGTCAAAGTGAGGAGATGGGTCATATCTGGATTCGCTTTCCCTCTTCCCCTTCAGACCTGACAGGGAATAAATATTTTTGTGGAGAAGCTTATTATAACTCTTATTTCTAAGACATTTAATTGCTATGTAGTTATCATCTTGGTCCAATTTATAGTCCTGTCTAGACATTCTGTTTAAATCTTGAAAATCCTGAAATCTAATATCTGGATATGTAAAGAGTTAAATGACATATTCAGGGCTGCTGCATTTATGTATATTCCCCAGAATAGATACATATTAATTAAAGTGTAAAGCCTCTGTACTTAAAAGCAGGTCAGTTTATATCATATGGATTAAATAGCGATTTGATGATACATTTTAATTACCAAAAATACTTCCCTTGGCCACACAAGTAATTTAGAAGCTTCTGTTCCAGCTGGTCAAATTGAAAACCTCTCTATTTTCATTTTCCCTTTTGGGGCATATTTTAGTCTCAACAGTAACCAATCAAACTCAATCTGTCAAGTCTTAGACTCAGATGATAAGGTAAAAACAATAACATATTGGAGAGGAAGGAATCTCGTCTCACACACAAAGGCCACGGTAAAGAAAAGTTTATCAGAATTTCTACATTTAAGGAAATCTACCATGGAAATCAAGCATTCTTAACACACTTACTTATAGATCCAGGGACAGTGATTGTGGTAATCTTATTATATTGTATTTGTAATACCCGCCTCCCTCTAAAATCAACTATTAAATTTATTGCAATGAGGAGCGAGGAGCTCCTGGAAGGTTTGTAATGAGTTTATTATTTTTTATGGCATGTGCTGGTTCTACCAGTATACTGGGGGCATGTGCTGGGGATACCTATCTGTATACTGGGGGTATGTTCTGGGGCTACCTATCTGTTTACTAGGGGTGTGTGCTGGGGCTACCTATCTATATACTGGACGTGTGTACTGGGGCTACCTTCTTACTAAATATACACTAATGATCTACTGGGGGGCAGTGTGCACTGGGGAGCCCAGCAATATCTAAAGGGGGGGCATTATTATATCTAATAAAAGGAGCATAGCATATTATAAGGGGGCACAGTATATAGCAATAGAAGGGGCACCAGGGCGGTAACTTGAGAGGGGTGTAGAGGGGCGGTCGTCGCACCTGTGCCCAAGAGGATTATGGGTCCATCATGCACTTTACCATATGAGAAGACTAGTACTATGCACCATACATTATTATTCAGGGGGCCTGGCAGACTTTTAACTGGGGTCCATCAGCTTCAAGTTCGCCACTGAGGGCACAGTATCTTTATTATTACAGGGGCCTGCAGGATTCATTATGGAGATACTGTATACATTTAGAAGGCTCTGTACATATTAAAATCATTTGGGTACCGTATATCTACGGCGTATAAGACGACCTTTTGAAGACAGAAAAATCTTCTGTCTCTCTGGGGTCGTCTATACGCCGGTAATCGTCTTATAGCCCGGTAATGACGGCGTATAAGCACAAACGCGGTCGGATCGCGCTGCATGGAGAGGCTCACGGGCTGAGCCTCTCCATAGCCGGTAGTCTTTGCTTGCATATTGCAGCAAAGCAGGTTACCGGTAACACCCGCGATCGGTGCTTGCTAGCACTGATCGGGGTGTTTTCAACACCGATGGCTGCCGGCAAAGCTGCCGGCAGCCCCAAAAAGATGCGCATGGACACCTCACGCGCCGTTTCTTTCTTCTGCTAGCCCGCCAGTTTTTCTGGGGCGGTGCCTATGTATGACGTCAGCAGCGGCGCGTCATACTAGGCGCCTGCGGGAAGATCAATGCGGCGCGGAACACTAAAGACGAGCCGCGCTAAACATCGGGCCACTGGAGGGTGAGTATATAAGTTTACCTTATTTTTTAATGCTGTGACTGTATACTACTGGGGGCCAGTGAGTGTATACTACTGGGGCAGTGCTGCTCATACTACTGGGGGCAGTGCTGTTACTACTGGGGGCTGTGCTGTATACTACCGGGGGCTGGCTGTATACTACCTGGGGCTGTGCAGACATACTGGGCATGCTGTATACTTACTGGGGGCTGTGCTGTATACTACTTGGGCGGTGGCTGCTGCTTGTACTACTACTGGGGGCTTGCTACGACTAGGGCTTGCTGTATACTACTGGGGCTGAAGATGCTGTATACTACTGGGGGCTGTGCTGCTTACACTGAGCTACTGTTGATTCTGGATACCCTAACTGGGGCCTGTGTGCTGCTGTATACTACTGGGGGCTGTGCTGTATACTACTGGGGGCAGTGCTGTATACTACTGGGGGCAGTGCTGTATACTACTGGGGGCTGTGCTGTATACTACTGGGGGCTGTGCTATGTGCTGTAATGGTAATGTTGTTGTTGTATGCCTTATGTTTATGAGCGACAGTTTTCCTGCTATATACCTGCATGTCATAAGAATTTAAATTAAAAAAAAGGACCATGTTAAATTCAAATCTGTTTTTTTTTAAATTTTTACCGGTGTTTTGTATGCGTTGGAAAAGGGGTAGTCTTATACGGCGAATATATCTTAAACTCTATATTTTAAACAGGAAAGTAGGGGGGTCGTCTTATACACCAGGTCGTCTTATACGCCGGAATATACGGTACTGTATGTATGTAGGGATCGGCAATTGGTCCTGGTGCTGTGTTTCTGAATAAAGCTTGGTTCTAGTACTGTACTTATGTATTCATATGTATCCATACTGTATGTATCCATACTGGTGCTGTATTTATGTACTAAATTTTGTTCTGGTGAAGTATATATATATAAAAATTATATTATAATAATAACAGGTGCAATATTATAATTTGAAAGACACTGTACATTTTAATTAAAGGGCACTGTATCTGTTACAAATAATTTTGGGGGGAACAATGTGTAAGACTTCGCCTTACTGAATCGTATAGCCCTACCATGTGTTGTCTGAATTAATTCCGCTTTATTTTTTATTATCCTGATTTAACCAATTTATTCCTAATTGGCAAGTGAGGTGCAAATGGCCAAAAAGTCGCACTTTCGACCTTTTTCATGCCCTGCATGAAAAAATCTAGCCTGATGTATTAGTAAGAATGTTTTGTTTTGTGAAATGAATCAAATCCAAACTAGCATTGGCCAATTTGGAAAACATCACAGCATTTTTGCACTGGTTTCCACATTTGAGTCTTTAGGATAATTGAATTCCATCAGTATTCTAACCATCCGAGAAACCCCACTAAGCCTCTCCATCTATAAGTATAAAACTTATTAGTACCTTGATTAAATAAAGCAACTTAGGGTTCTCCATTTAATGATTCTTAAAACAGATCGCATGCATAATAAAAGGGTATGAGGAATGTTTATGTGTACATCTTAATGTTAATGGCAGGTTTTATAGCGCACATATTACTTAGTGGTTTTTATTTCTATTCTTTTGCGTCTCTAAGTATTGTTTTGCCCTTGAACAAATTTCTCCTTTGTTTTATTGTTCAGTTATGTATTAAAAAAAAATCATTCGCGAGCAAGTGGTAGGAAAGCGTGAAGAAAACACTTTAAATTACAAAACTCAAGTATGACTTTGTCCATAGATATAAATTGCCAATTCAGATAACCAAGTATATACTATTTTTTTTACTTTGCTATTCCCTAATAGTAACAGCTTTTGTAAAAACTACAGGCAGTCCCCGGGTTACGTACAAGATAGGTTCTATAGGTTTGTTCTTAAGTTGAATTTGTATGTAAGTCGGAACTTTGTATTGTATAATTGGTCTCTGTTACAATTGTATTTTAAAAATGTTAGGTTGTCATAAGAGCCAGGATTAACAATAACGCTTAATTACAGACACCTTTGATAACTGTTACAGCTTATCATTGAAGCCTAAGGCTAAAGTACATACCAACATCCAGAGGGCCGTTTGTAACTATGTAACTAGGGTCTGCCTGTAAGTCGGATGTTCTTAAGTAGGGGACCTCCTGTACTCACTAAACGTGATGAAATATCATAAAGCATACCAAACTTTTCAAAAACTTTACATAAATCGGTATTCAGTGTGTGTATAGGTGGAGTAACACAGTTTCTGGTCCTCCCCAGAATTTTTTTCAATATAGTAGATGTAGTAGATATTACAGTCCCCCCAGTAGTAAGTATATACAGACCCCGTAATAAATATATATTGCCCCCCATTATAAATATATACAACCCTTCATAATATATGTAATATATACATACATGTATACAACCCCCTAGTAATAAATATATACAGCTCCTATAGTAAATAAATACAGCCCCCCATAATATATATATGCAGCCCTCTGTTAAAATATACACAGCCCCCAGTAGGAATACTGAATATGTATAGCCCCCCATAATAAACATATACAGGTAAACAGCCCTCTGTGATAAATATATACACCCCAGAAATATATATATATATATATATATATATATATATATATACTTCTTCTCTTACTTCACAGTTACCTTCTTCCTACATCACTCTAGGTCGTGCAGTAATTCTGTTGTCGGGATGACAGAGAGAGAGCAGTGACATCAGGTGAAATGCTCTATCAGCACTTTACCTGATCTGCAGAAGAGCGGTGAGGAGGATCTGACAGTCCTGGATCCTCCTGACCTTAATTTGCATTAGACAAGGTCATATTAAATCGCAGGGTCAGATTAAACTAATGGAACAAGGGCCTCCCATCAAAATTATGGTTCTAGGTCCTGAAGAACCTTAGAGGCATGGCAAAGTGACGCCTCCTATAAATCACTCCAACAGCTATTTTGCATTTGATTTTCGAGGTGACTTTTCTGATTACAGAGGTGAAATTTCACATAAAATAGGTGAATAAAATAATAATATTTTATACCCTACCTGAGGGTGCTGGTAGTTAAAAGGGTGGTAACGCTGGTAAACACTGGCAACAGTGTGCTATAGTATTTCTTGTATCTTCTTCCTGTTGAGTATTAATGTATTCAAAATGGCCGTCCTGAAACAAGACTCTGAAAAAACACTATAATATGGTGAACGGTGCTTTAAGACCGATGGTGTAACAATAATGCTGGATGACACATTTTTGTCTCATTTTATATAACTTTTGCCTCTCATTGCCTGCAGGCAGTACTTACAGTCTGACACCTGGAGCCATAATGTCAACCTGGGTCCTTTGCAGCCATGTCCAATGTTTCCTGTGAATAGCAAAGACTAGCCTAAGACATTTACAAATCGATCAGTGTTGGATTTTAGGTATCTTGATTTGCCTGTAGGGCTTGGTAATTCTAGCTTTCTGCAGATTTTACACAGTAAATTAAAGAGCAACTTCTGCCAGGGAATTGCTTATATTGCAATTCCATTACACTATTTTGGCACCAAAGTACTAGGATACATGAGTGTACGAAGTTTTCTCAACTTGTAGGATCATCTCATGATGCGACTAGTTGATGTCAATATTTTCCCTTAGGGGGCTATTGCCACGAAGACAAGATTCTTAAGCATGCTCAGGATAATAACATAACACATTCACTAATTTACTGTTATTAACATAAATACAGCATTTCATAGATATAATTCTACCCTGTTTATATCAATCCTGGTGTACACAATTTCGGTTGCCCTGGAATCCGACCCTTAATCTTCTGACTTTAGGGTCGGGCAGGACAGAATCTTCTCATGAATAGATTCTCCTGTCTCACACTGCAGTGTCTCTGCGTCATTCCTCCCCCTGCATTCCAAGACAGGCTCTCTCACACACACACACAGGGGGATATTTATCATGCATCGGCGCTCGGGGTTCTGAGCAGCGTCTATTCTGTCTATTCAGGGCCTGGCATAGAAATAAATGCAGAAAGTATATGGGAAAAATGTATACATTTTCATCATGCAAACAATTACATTAGTTTGCCAAAATAAAATAAAAATACCCCTTTAAAGAAAAAAGAGCTCTTATCCAGGGTGCTGGGATCTGCTTTCTACTTTCATGGGACATGTTCTGTACGTTTTTCTGATTTTCGTCTAGTACCTGAACTCTGGAATGAACCTCTTTCTACCCTTTGGATCTTGATTTTGTCATTTTTTGCTCCCAAGGTTGCTTAACCGGTTTGTCCACTCCGCCTTATTGCGTTTTTTGTTTGTTTGTCTTGTTCCATGAGTGCACCTAAGGAGGGAATGTCTTCTGGTTGTCCTGGGTCATTAGGACTTGCAGAGGCAATAGGCAGGTGTCAGCTTTGGGGGTTGTAACTTAGAGCTTACTGATCTGTTTGTTTTGTCCTTTTGCACTTACAGCTGATACTTGATTGAGAATCAACCTTATAACATGCTGAGGTATTAGGGAATGTGAGAATAGGTTGTAATTTGAAGTAGAGGATACAACTTTATAGATCCCTGAGGGTAAATTCTTTTGTACACAGTGCTCAGGGATATTGTTACAAACAGATAGGGATACAGTTACATTGGGATGACAAGTCTATGCACTGTTTGCTTCTTTCTAAGGTTCTTAGTTACATACATACAATATGAGGGGCAATTCCCCACCTTCGAGAAATCGCTCCATCGTGCATCAATTTCAAATTAAAAAACCTCTCTTCTCCCGGATATCCTCTTCGCCCCGTCGCTTTTTCCTTCAGGACGTCATACACAGTTGCCCCACTCCTCACTGGCCACAACCACTGGGATAGTGACAAAGCTCTGTATACAGAAAGGTAAACTTTTATCCAACTTATCTTTTTTTTTTCAGAAAAAGCCAGTATAAAAACTCTTTGGCAATGGGTACACTCTTCTTTATGGGGGCATGGGAGAGCCACAGAAAGGGCTCCTGATGACAGGTTCCCTATGTTCCCCCACTGTTCCTGAGGTCCTATTTTATGTGAGTGTGGTATCTGGTCATTTGACCACCCTCCTGACAATAAGAATGTAGAGAAGAGGAGCTGGGGGGATCGGTAATAAGTCCTACTGAAGGGTCATTTGAAAGGGTTCACCTGCTTATTTTTCTCATTTATTATTGTGGCCGAAAACAGCAGTTCATGACAAATTTCTAACCTTGAAAATATTTTTTATGTTTATTTAGTATCCAAAGCCGAAACAACAGAGAAACTTTATTTCAGCAGACCCTTTTATTATTTTCATGAAGACTTCACTGTATATACTGTTAATAAACACCGAAAAAAAACGGGATTGATAACGACCTTCTCCCAGTGTGCAGATTTATGAAACAATCCTTAATATAGTTCGTTGAAAAATGGCTTTTATAATCTTCTTACAAGTCGTTCTATTTCCTGCTGCGCTTCGAACGTGTGAAAATATTGGATCCATTAACGCAATGTGACACTACGTAAAACGGTACAATCATATTTTAAAATCCCGTCCTTAATATATATGTCGCTGTGTGAAGGTTAGAAGCTGCTGCACTGACTGATTTAGATATTGTTTCCACTTTCCCAGCGTTAACTTGAGTGGACTGAAAAAGTCTATTTGACTTGATTAAACCTTTCTTTCCTCTACCAATCCTTCAACTTAACATAAA